>VWZV01008541.1:107478-180779 GCA_013397155.1 Irena cyanogastra
CTTCCCTTTTCCTTTCCCCTCACTTCTTCCCTTTTCCCTTCCCCTCACTCCTTCCCTTTCCCTTCCCCTTCGTTTTCACTGCAGCTCGTTTTTTCCTGGTGTTTCATTCTTTATCATCTGTTCCCCTTTCAAGATAATTAAGGAATGAAACATATGATTTATGGCAATTATCTTCACATGATGGGGGGAATACACAGTTTGTCTGGTTGCTTTGCTGTTGCAGTTTGCAGAGTTGATAAGCAGCCCCAATTTCCTGACACATTCATTTTTCAAGTTGTTTCGAGAGAATCTGATGTGACACAGTGAACAAAAGACTAATCTAATTTATCTTTTTTTTATTTTTTCTTCTCATTTCTCTCTCATCCCTGTAATATTTCTGCTTGGCTGTCTGCATATGTGAATGGGTTTTGTGGTGGCATTTCAATTTTGGGGTAGATATTGAGGCAGGGAGCACGGTGTCTTCCCTTTCCTTGTGAAGACAGATTCCAGAATAATGCCAGAGTCTCTCTGATGTGAAGCAAACCTCTCATTTCCTCCAGGGAAAGGCTCCTGGTGTTTTTTAGGACACGTGATCGTTTTCGGTGAACAGCATCTGAACTTGCTTTGTGCTATTTTTATTGCTGGTGACTAAAGAAAGCCAGGTGGGCTCTGGGATTAATGGTTTGTACTGGAAATGCTCATTGCAGCCAGGGAAATGGGCAGGTCTGGGCTCTGAGGGGTGTCTGATTGATCAGTGCATTGATCGGGTTCTGATCAGTGTATTGGTGGGGTTCTGATCAGTGCATTGATCGGGTTCTGATTAGTGTATTGGTGGGGTTCTGATCAGTGCATTGGTGGGGTTCTGATCAGTGCATTGATCAGGTTCTGATCAGTGTATTGGTGGGGTTCTGATCAGTGCATTGATCGGGTTCTGATCAGTGTATTGGTGGGGTTCTGATCAGTGCATTGATCGGGTTCTGATCAGTGTATTGGTGGGGTTCTGATCAGTGCATTGGTGAGGTTCTGATCAGGTTCTGATCAGTGAATCAGTGAGGTTCTGGTCAGTGAATCGATGAGGTTCTGATCAGTGCATTGATTGGGTTTTGATCAATGAATCAATGAGGTGCTGATCAGTGCATTGATCAGGTTCTGATCAGTGTATCAATCAGGTTTTGATCAGTGATTGATGAGGTGCTGATCAGTGCATTGATCAGGTTCTGATCAGTGTATCAATCAGGTTTTGATCAGTGATTGATGAGGTGCTGATCAGTGCATTGATCAGGTTCTGATCAGTGTATCAATCAGGTTTTGATCAGTGAATCAATGAGGTTCTGATCAGTGTATCAATCAGGTTTTGATCAGTGATCGATGAGGTTCTGATCAGTGTATCAATCAGGTTCTGATCAGTTTATCAGTCAGGTTCTGATCAGTGTATCAATCAAGTTCCGAGCAGTGCATTGATCAGGTTCTGGTCAGTGTTTCAGCTGCTCAGGACCTGCTGTTGGTCAGGCACACATCCTGATCCCATCCGTGGATAACGATTGATAGCCCACGTGTGCCAGCCGGGGTTGCCCCGTGCCGCAGGTCCCTGCTGATCTGTTTTACACCATTCCTGTGTTCTTCTCCCCACACCTGCTCCCCCCATGGCCTCAGGTCCCTTTATCAGCCCAGGCAAAGCTCAGCTGCCTGCAGAAGCAGTTTGGTTGGGCTTTAGTTCTTTTTCAGGGGTGTGGAAGGAAGCTCTGCAGACAACAAACGCTGGTTATGTGCTGCTGCTTTGTCCCAGACTGCATCCAGCCTTAGGAAGTAGCTGAGCCCTGAAAAGAAAGGCTGAGGGGTTTTTTCCTAATCCTGTTTTACCTTGTGGCAAAATCTATTCTCGGGTTTTAATAGTGCTGCCCCCAGGCCTTAAGAAAAGGGATTTAGAAATGCCTGGTGACTGTGATGCAGGGGAATCTTATTTTCATTGATGAGCTGTCAGAAGTGCAGTGGGGTTTGGTTCGTGTGTGTTCATCTCCACAATCACGGGCACAGCAGTGGATGGGGACATGCTGAGGGACAGGATTGCTGCTGGCACCGAGGTATGGCTCCTGTCCTGGCCATAATTGCAGTGATTTGGGTGACAGGAGTCTCCAGTGCCCTGGCAGGACTGCTGCCCTATTGGATTTGTCACCAGCCTAAAGGAAACATTAAAATAACAAGTCAGGCTGAGGCACCACAGGAGGAACATGAGGATGGGCAGTGTTCTGCTCAAGGTAAAGCAGAATGTCAGGGGCAGAGTTCAGAACAGAATAATTCCAGTAATTCAGGCTAGAAGAACCCCCTGTTCCATGCTGCTTTCCCCTAAACCCAATCTTCACGCTGCTCTCAGATACTGGGTATTAGATAAGGTTATTTCATGACTCCTCTTGCCTCCCAGAATTTGCCACTTATGAAATGATTCCATTTAGCAGATTAGTTTCTGTAACTGCATATTGCTTTTCATTAAAATTTCATGGGGCTTTTATTTAACATGCACTGGAGCCTTGTTTATGTGGGACCTGTTGAAAGCAAAGTGGATTAGGCCATTTAAGCCATGTATAATCCATTCCCTATGGACTTGTGTTTGCTCCTGCCTGCCTGGGCTTCATCCCTGTTCCTTGTTCCTGTCCATCCATCCATCCATCCTGCAAGGAGCACTTCTGCATTTGCTGTACAAGAAACCAGCAGTGCTTTGATTGCATGGTAACAAACATGTTCCAGGCCTTTCCTCAGCTGAGTTCCAAATTTTGCTCCCTACTGAAAGCCCAGTTTTGGCTCTGGAATGGTGCCAGTTCTTGTTTGCAGGAGCTGGCTGCTGTTTGCATGGAGATTTCTGCCTTGTTTTGCTGGATTGAGGGCAGGTGTTTGTTCGTTTGGAGGCTCCAATTTGTTTAATGGTTTATCCACTGCATTCAGCTAAGTCAGTAAGGCTTGGGTTCATTCCTTGCCCTTCCCAAGGGTTTGTTGTGTTTATTCCCACACATCACACAGGCCCAGGACTTGATGGCACTGAATTTGGGGAGGATTTGGTCCATGTATGGGTTGCACACATTGGCAGCATGGCAAGGAGCACGGAGTGCATGGAACACAAGCTCAGGCATTTCATTCCCAGGAGTGCATGGAACACAAGCTCAGGCACTGCATTCCCAGGAGTGCATGGAACACAAGCTCAGGCACTGCATTCCCAGCTGGATCCATGGAACACAAGCTCAGGCACTGCATTCCCAGCTGGGTCCATGGAACACAAGCTCAGGCACCTCATTCCCAGCTGGGTCCATGCCCAGTCCTGTCTGTCCCACAGCACAGTGTCCTGGGAGGCTGGGATCCATCTGGGTTCAGTTTGGGAAAAGTGCTGCATCCTTCCCCAAGCTCCTCAGTCCCAGACTCAGCCTGCTGTGTCACGGGACAGGGGAGTTCATTCCTGCTGAGAATCCTCCCATCCCCATTTTCAGGGAAAAAAGACAGAATTTCAGATGCGAATCCACCCTGGAATGGTGCAGGGCAGACAGCACGTGGCTGGTTTGGGCAGAATTATTGACACCACCTGCAGCATCCTCCTCCTGCAGGAGATTGTTTCCCCCTCAGTTTCATCCATTAATTGGCTGTAAATGTCCAGCTTTTATTTTAATGCTCTCTCCACTTACTCCTGATGTCTCACCTGCCTGTGAGGTTTGAAATAATTTCTCACAGCTCCCTCCTGAAGCCCCTGGCTTTGGGATTGTTGTGCTCCAGAGCTTTTCTCCTGGCTGTTTCAGTGGTTCCTTGGAGAACAGGGCTCTGAATTTGAGGAAGCTCCAGCTGGGCTCAGCTCCTGCTCACGGCTGACCTTGCAGGGAGCAGTCAGTGAGGGGATGGGAAGCTCGGGATCCCCTGGCAGGGCTGCAGGAGTCCCTGGTCAGGATTTTGGGTGCCATTCCCCAGTTCACCAGTGACATTCCCATGGAAGTTTCCACTGGAGTTTTACCAAGGCAGGATCTGCAGTGCTCTGAAATACCTGGGGGTGAGAGGGGACAGTAACCAGCAGGAGAAGATGCTCCAGAAGTGCAGGACGGAGCCTTTAACACTCGTTTAGCAGGTGGGATCAGGTGAATTTTACCTGTTGGTCCGTGGCACTGGTGGTGGTGGGGTCTGCAGGGGTGATGAAGGGTGGGTAACTCCTGATTCCTGCTGTTTTCCTGCTCCTCCTGGGTTCTTGTGGCTTCCCAGGTGCAGCAGAGCCCCTTGAGGAGCTCTGTGCTGCTGGAATAGCGCAGCCCCAACGCTCCCTGGTGTGTGCTAATAGGTTAATTGTCACTCGTGGCTCTCCTTGATTTTCGGCTTCTTTATCCTCTGAAAGGTGATAAAATAAGGCCAAAAAATCCAGAGGCATTTTCCTTTCTAAGCCTCCTTTCTCCAGGCTTCTGAAATGTATTTATGCACAGGGCTCCCTCCTAACAAAGGCCTCTTTGAGGGTCCTGTGGTCCTCTAACATTCTCTCCTTTCACATGAAATTAAGGGCTGTGATTTACTGCAGTGACCTGAGTGCTCTCATTTACAGCCAGCCTGGCTTTTATTTTCCTCATTCTTTTTTTTTTTCTTTTTCTTTTTTTTTCTTTTTTTTTTTTTTTTTCTTTCTTTTTTTTTTTTTTTTGGGGAAATNTTAGGGGAAAATATTTTCTGTGCGTCCTGTGGGTGCTTTAGTGTGCAAACACCCTGGGAGGGCTGGGCTGGTGTCACACAGCTCCCAGTGGCCCTGCTGGACTCCCTGGGCTGGCTGCCTTTGCTTTGCCTCTTGCAGTTTTATTTTTCCCCCTGGCTTTTCATCCAGCGAAGAAAGGGCACAGATTTATTTATTTTAATTAACCAATGCATAGATTTCTTTTAGATTCTCGTGGGTGCTGATGGAGTGGGGAGGCTTGGGGACGCTCTGTCCCTGCTTGCTGCTCAGCATTCTTAGGAAATGATAATTTTTCATCCCCAAATTCAGGCTGTTTGTCCCAGCTCCATGCCCTGAACCCTTCCTGTTCCCGTGGCAGAGATTTTCAGAGCTGGTTGAGGCTTTTACCCACCCGGACAAGGGACCTGCAGCTCGTTCCTGCCATGGCTCCATCCTTTCCCAGGAGCGTTTTTGGGGTGCACCTGCTGTCCCTGGCTCTTTGCAGTCATTTTGGACAGATCCTGGTGGAAGTTAGACAGAACACACTCAGATTTTTCTCTTTGCTGCCAGAAATGCTTATAAAATATCAGGTATAAAATTTCAGGTATTTTAATAATATAAAATATCAGGTGTTTTCAGGGTGATAATATATATATAATATATATAAAATATCAGGTGTTTTCAGGGTGATAAAATATAAATACTATAAAATATCAGGTGTTTTCAGGGTGATTATATATGTAATATATATAAAATACCAGGTGTCTTCAGGCTGATAAAATATAAATAATATAAAATATCAAGTGTTTTCAGGGTGATAAATAATATAAAATATCAGGTATTTTCAGGCTGATAAAACATAAATAATATAAAATATCAGGTGTTTTCGGAGTGTTTAATAGAGAGTGTTATTTCGATGAAGGGGCTGTGCAATTCTCGTTCCTTTTACTGCAAACAACCCCACAAAACCCCATTATTTTTTGTGAGGACACTGATTAACCACAGAGGAACGCTGCAATGCAGATGGTGCCCAGCAGCACCAAGCCCAGCACGAGGTTTGGCTCATTCTCCAGGACTTGCCAACTAAAACACAAACTGGATCCCCTTGGGCTCCTTGCAGAAAAATCTGCTTTCCTGGGTGCATTTGGCAGGAGGTTTGTAGGGTGTCTCACTCTGGGGCTTCTTCCACCCCTGCTGCCTCCTCCTCCTCCTCTCGCAGCATTTCTCCCAAAGTTGTTGTTTCTCTGGAAAGCCCAGGAGTCTTTCTCACTGGAAATATTCTGGTCTGTGTGGTAGGGAGAGTGAGGCTGGCAGGGCTGCCTGGTAGGATCTGGAGTTTCTTTTTTTTCCTTTTTTTTTTCCTTTCCTTCTATGGAATCTGTAGGATTTTTCCTGGTTTTTTTTTTTCCCTTTCCTTCTATGGGATCTGTAGGATTTTTCCTGGTTTTTTTTCCTTTCCTTCTGTGGGATCTGTAGGATTTTTCCTGGTTTTTTTCCTTTCCTTCTGTGGGATCTGTAGGATTTTTCCTGGTTTTTTTCCTTTCCTTCTGTGGGATCTGTAGGATTTTTCCTGGTTTTTTTCCTTTCCTTCTGTGGGATCTGCCTTTTCCCTGGCAGGTGCTGGAGGAGGAGGCTGGGCTGCCACCAGTCCCCAGTGAGAGTGGGCTGGAGATTGCATTAAAGCCTGGCTTAATTGGGAGCTGTCTGCTCTGATCAGTCTGGCTCTGAGGCACTCCAGAGGTGCCTCTCCTAGGAGCTGCTTTACTGCAGGAAATAGAAATTCAGCTCAGGACAAGGACTTGCACAAGAAGAAAAGAAGGCCAAACCTGGAATGGGGAAAAAGGAATTGATTCCTTTCCTTCAGTGCTGATTGAGTTTATGTTGGATGCAGCTCCCAGCCCAGAGTGTGACGTTGCTTTGCTGATGTTTTATCCTGCCCTTAGCCAGATCAGCTCTAAAACAAAAGATGAAAATGCAGTTTTTTTGCAGAGTCTCAGCGTGAAACATGGTGTGGTGGGTCAGGCCAGGGGGCTGCTGAAAATGTCTCCTGTTTATTATGCTTGGCATGCAGCACAAACTCACTGAAAAGTGCTGGAATTACCCTTGGCAGTGAAATTCTTCTGCTTGCTGTGGTCTGTGGCTCTTGCCTCCGTTTTAAGAAGTTTTGCCACTCGAATTTTCAGCGCGGTGCTCCCTTGGATGTGGCCCTGCAGTTGTGTTGCTCTGTCATCTTCTGTCTCCTTTTCTTCCTCTTATTTTTATCTGTCCTTGTCCGTCTTGTCCTTCACTCCAGCAGAAACAAAACGCCCTTTGTGGCTGCAAACCCGGCGTGCCAAATACTTTGAATAACTGTAGCACTGCACGGGTGAATGTAAAACATAAAAGCGCCAGTAAATTCCTTTTAATGCCATCCTATAACAACAAGAATTCCCATTTTAATAACTGGGGCAGTGGAAGGGTTGACCTCGTTGTTTGATGCAACCATTAACTTGCTTGGCTGCCTTCAAAGATTGTGTGTTTAACTCTGCAGCCATTCCGTGTTAATGATGCTGCATTCATTAACATCCCAATGAGAGCTGTGCTCTTTCCTGGGGCACATCCTTCCCTTACCTGCCTCCCTGCTTTAATCCCGGCTGGAGTCAGTTGTTTTATTGCCTTTGTTGTGCCTGGGGAAGGGAAGGGCACTGGGAGCACATGGATTGCTGGTGTGCACTCCCACCCTGCCCCACGAACAGCTGGATAAATCATTTGGTGCTCCATCACCAGTACGAGGTGGCACAGAAGATTCTGTGCAGGTTTTGTGCCATCATTTCATTTACATATCCTGGTTTTACCTCCTTTGTGCCATCATTTCATTTACATGTCCTGGTTTTACCTCCTTTGTGCCATCATTTCATTTACATGTCCTGGTTTTACCTCCTTTGTGCCATCATTTCGTTTAAATGTCCTGGTTTTACCTCCTTTGTGCCATCATTTCATTTACATGTCCTGGTTTTACCTCCTTTGTGCCATCATTTCATTTACATGTTCTGGTTTTACCTCCTTTGTGCCATCATTTCATTTACATGTCCTGGTTTTACCTCCTTTGTGCCATCATTTCATTTACATGTCCTGGTTTTACCTCCTTTGTGCCATCATTTCGTTTAAATGTCCTGGTTTTACCTCCTTTGTGCCATCATTTCATTTACATGTTCTGGTTTTACCTCCTTTGTGCCATCATTTCATTTACATGTTCTGGTTTTACCTCCTTTGTGCCATCATTTCGTTTAAATGTCCTGGTTTTACCTCCTTTGTGCCATCATTTCGTTTAAATGTCCTGGTTTTACCTCCTTTGTGCCAATTCCCCTCACTCATTCCTGCCCTGGGCTTTGCTGGACGTGTCTGTGTGTGGAAATCCGAGCTGGCAGCTGTCCCTGGGATCCCCATCCCATGGGATTGGGGTCTGGAGCAGCAGGGTTGTTGGGAAGGCAGCTCCTGGCCCTGAGCAGGGCTCAGAGGAGCCAGGATCCTCATTCCTGGGGATCTGTCAGTGGGTGGCATCTGCAGAAGGCTGGAGACCCTGATGCTGAGTAAGAAGGGGAAGATAACCCTAAAAGGGAAGGGATTTCCCTTTCCATTTGTAGGTTCCATTTGAGGAGCTGGCAGTGTGTGAATCTGGGGTGAAAAATGTGGAACTGCTGAATGGTTTGGGCTGGAAGGGACCCTAAAGCCCACCCAGTGCCACCCCTGCTGTGGGCAGGGACACTTTCCCCTCTCCCAGGGTGCTCCAAGCCCTGTCCAGCCTGGCCCTGGACACTTCCAAGGATGCTCTTTTTGAATGCTTGTCCTGTGGGTGCAGGAAAGAAAACATTTCAAACCCCAAACCTCCCCTTGGTAATGATGAGTTAGTGACTGAGCTGCATTTGTTTGGAAGAACTGGGGTAATTTTGCTGTCAGGAAATNGCACTGGGAGCACATGGATTGCTGGTGTGCACTCCCACCCTGCCCCACGAACAGCTGGATAAATCATTTGGTGCTCCATCACCAGTACGAGGTGGCACAGAAGATTCTGTGCAGGTTTTGTGCCATCATTTCATTTACATGTTCTGGTTTTACCTCCTTTGTGCCATCATTTCATTTACATGTCCTAGGTTTACCTCCTTTGTGCCATCATTTCATTTACATGTCCTGGTTTTACCTCCTTTGTGCCATCATTTCGTTTAAATGTCCTGGTTTTACCTCCTTTGTGCCAATTCCCCTCACTCATTCCTGCCCTGGGCTTTGCTGGACGTGTCTGTGTGTGGAAATCCGAGCTGGCAGCTGTCCCTGGGATCCCCATCCCATGGGATTGGGGTCTGGAGCAGCAGGGTTGTTGGGAAGGCAGCTCCTGGCCCTGAGCAGGGCTCAGAGGAGCCAGGATCCTCATTCCTGGGGATCTGTCAGTGGGTGGCATCTGCAGAAGGCTGGAGACCCTGATGCTGAGTAAGAAGGGGAAGATAACCCTAAAAGGGAAGGGATTTCCCTTTCCATTTGTAGGTTCCATTTGAGGAGCTGGCAGTGTGTGAATCTGGGGTGAAAAATGTGGAACTGCTGAATGGTTTGGGCTGGAAGGGACCCTAAAGCCCACCCAGTGCCACCCCTGCTGTGGGCAGGGACACTTTCCCCTCTCCCAGGGTGCTCCAAGCCCTGTCCAGCCTGGCCCTGGACACTTCCAAGGATGCTCTTTTTGAATGCTTGTCCTGTGGGTGCAGGAAAGAAAACATTTCAAACCCCAAACCTCCCCTTGGTAATGATGAGTTAGTGACTGAGCTGCATTTGTTTGGAAGAACTGGGGTAATTTTGCTGTCAGGAAATTAGAAGGCGTTTTGGTGGGTTGTGGGGTGGTGCAGAGAAATGCTGAAACTTTCTGAGTGGGATCTGGAGAGTGGAGCAAGGGGCTCTCCTGCATCTGTGATCCCAGCAAGGAGTGAGCAGGCAGATCCAGCAAGGAACAGTGCTGAGTTCTGCCTGGGCTGCCTCGAGTTGGGTTTTTTCCCCTTTTCCTCCTGGTATTGCAAATGCTGATCTGTTTGCAGTGTTGCACAGAAATCTGCTGTGGCATTTTGGGGGTCACCGTGCCCAAACTGAGGCCATTACTCAGAGAGGATTTGCTGTTAGTGCCAGCTCTGCCTCCTGCTGTGGAAACTCCTGGGTTGGGTTTGCATTTTGGACTGACGCGAGCAGAACAGAGGCAATTTGGGATGAGTGGACAAGTTTTTCTTTCCCATCCAGCAACTCTGGGCTAAGGAATGTTGATTATTTTACATGCATGGTGCTCATGCTTCTTGCAGCCTGTCCCAGCTGCTTTTCTCTCCCGGGGAGGGGCCACGTTCATGGGATTTCATTGTGGGAGCCAGGAACACAAAAATAAACCCCTGCAGGCAGGGAGAGAGCTCCCAGCCCCGCTGTGGTCTCCATTGCACAGGGCAGGCAGTTGTTAGTGGCAGGAGAGATGTCCCAGGGATGCAGAAATAGCAGTGGCAGAGCTGGGCAGCTGTGGGGGGCTGGGGCAGGCTCTGGGCAGGGGCCCCATTTCTGTTCCTGGTACAAACCCAGGGAGAGAAAGCACAGAAAAGTGGTGGCTGCTGCCTCCTCCTGCTCCTCCCTTCCTGCATCTCCCCAGAATCTCCGAATGCGCTGAGCTGGAGCCACGAGGGGCAGTCCAGCCCAGCTCCTGGCCCTGCTCAGACACCCCAAAATCCCCCCCAGCAGAGAGGGCTCCTTGTCCCGGTGAGACTGGGATGTACCTGAGACTCCCCAGCACATCCTGCAGGAGCTGGGCTTTGCTGGAGCTCTTTTCACCTCTGGAGGAGCTCAGAAGTGATGTGGTGTCATTGAGGGCAGGAGGATGTCACGGGATATTTTTAGGAAGAGGTTGAAGCTGTGCTTTGCTTTGATTTCCTGTAAAAGTCACGGACTGGAGGACTGAAAAAAGTGTTCTCAGGGACAAGGCGACATCCTGAACTCTGTTTTTTGGGAGATGGTGAGAATAGGGCCTTACAAATAACCAGAGGACTGTAGGTACTGAGGAACATGATTTATTATTTATTGTTTAATGGGAATTGTTGGGGAGAAGGTGTTCCAGCTCCATCCAGAACCTTCTGCCATGGCTGGTTTCATGCTGCCTGTGCACACGTTTGTTGATGGGCAATCTTGTGTTGTCCCAAATTAAGTTTTGCACTGATCCAATTCCTTTTTTTGGCCTGGAGTGATGGGGAGGGTTTACAGTGTGTTAATTTTTCCTGGTGTTCCCGTTCTGTGCACAGCCGTGGGTCTGGGTGAGGGTGGGACATGCAGGGCTGGGATTTGGGCTGGAAAAACAGAGCCTGGCTCCTGGAGGGGGAGATGAAAGCAGGATATTGTATCTGGGACAGGCAGTGTGCATCCCACTGCTCCCTGGGGATGTTTTAGAGTAAAGAGCAATTAATGATGGCATTGCAGGAGGGTTTTAGTGGGGCAGGAGCTGTGGCACTTGGCTTTGTCCTTTCAGCACATCGATCCTGCTGCGTGCCTGCCTTTGGGTTTGTCTCTCTGGGGACATTTGTGTTCTGCTGCTGCTCTCACAGGACACTTCTGTCACTCCTGCTGCCTTTTCTGGCTGTTTTCTGTATTCCAGAACAGTGCTGCTGTTCTCGTGCTGTCGTTTCACAGCCTGGAGAGGAGCAGGGAGTGTGGGAGGCGAGGAATCCAGCAGGAATCCTCAGGTGCTTTAAAGGTCCTTGCCCTCACAGATCACTGAGCATCTCCTTCCCTTCCTGCTCCCTTCCAGTGAGTAGTTCTTACACTATAATTCCAATTAAAACATTGTAAGAACCAGGAAAACGAGGTAAAGCTGATTGCATGAGAGCCAAACACATCAGTGCTCAGAGTCCTCTGGAGATTTTGGGGCTTGCAATCCTTAGCAAAAGTCACCCCAGGATATCCTGAGTGGGAAGGGACTCCGATCACCAAGTCCAACCCCTGGCCCTGCAGGACACCCCAGCAACCCCACCCTGTGCCTGGGAGTGCTGTTGTTGCCAGAATTGGGAAATTCCAGTGTGGAATTAAGGAAATCCACGTGCCCAGGGCAGCTGGAGGAGACACAAACCCTCAGGAGCACTCCCAGCCATTAGCAGATGGGGTCAGGTGCAGTCTGTCCCTGGATGTTCATTGTCCCAGGGATTAACCTGGCCTGCTCCTGTTCCCAGAGCTGCTCCTGTTCCCAGAGCTGCTCCTGTTCCCAGAGCTGCTCCTGCCCTGCTTGGAGCCCAGGTATTGCCCCTGGCTCGTGCCCAGCTGCAGAATGCTCTTTAAACTGCACAGAGCCCTCTCCTGCAGGCTTGGTGCAGGTCTGGGGCAATCCCCAGTGACAGAGCCTGTCCAGGGAGCACGGCTCAGTAAAGGGCTGGGAGCTGAGGCTGCAGGGCAGGCACCAAACACCTGCAGCCACGAGGATGTGTCAGTGCTCAGTGCGTCCAAATGAGGGCCTGGGGTGGAGATTCTTCATGGAACCTAAAGGAGAAAAACTTCATTGGACAAACCCTGCCTTGGACCTTTAATTTATGCCCCAATATTCTGAAAATTGTGGTTAACACTCAATTTTATTAGTTCTTCCTGTTTGATTGTAGTGCCACTAGTTTCCAGCTTTCTCTGTTGGCAGTTGGAGCAAAGCGTTCTGGTATTTCCCTCCTGTGAGGAGAAGTTCTGGAGGAGGCAGGAAAAACGGGGCTGCAGCAGAGTGCAAAGCTGGGAGACAAGCAGAGTGCTGGATTGGTGTGTGTGCCTCGCCCAGGCTGGTGGTGCTTCTCTGGGGTGGCAGATTTGTGTTTGCATTTTGGCCATTGCTTTTGGTGGAGTCGCAGTGGTTTCAGCACAGATTAAAAACCTTTGTGGGTTTGATACCAGGCGGCCTCTTGGCCATGGCAGTGATGACAAACTGAATTTACAGACTGCACCCGTTATTTTCCTCCTGGAGGGTTCCTTTTGATGGGGTGTTTTCTGTGTTTTCTGTGTGCAGCATGAATTAAACATGCTGAGCACGTGGGGCCTGAGGCCACTGCTCTGACTTGAGTCAAACCCAGGGAGACCAATGCACTGAGGAGATGGAAATCAGACTGAGGGGATAAAGGAGCCAACTCTGAGCTGTATTTGTGCCCTGTGTGTTTGGATCTGTGTGGGGAAGGTGAACCTCTGTGTGTGCTTTCTTTATTTTTATTTATTTATTTTATTTTTTATTTATTTCTTTATTTTATTGGGGTTTTTCAGAGCTCTTTTCCAAAAGCAGGGTCAGGCACCCAGCAGCAGGAGCCTGGTTCCCTTTTCCTCAGTTTTCCCTCCATCCTGTATTTTACTGCATAAGGAGAGGTGAAAATCCAGTTGTGTTTGGAGTTCACTGGAGGTTCTCTTTTGGTGCTTACTTGGAGTAAATTCTTGCAAGTAGGAGTAAGTTATTTCAAGGAGTGTCTCGCTTGTAGAGACCCAGAGAGGTTCAGAGCTGAGCTCCTGACAGTTCTCTGAAGTTTTGGGGCACAGATGCTCAGCTGAAACCTTCTTTGTCTGCCTTGCATGACTTAGGAGTTGCAGTGATTAAAGGTTGTGTTTGCTGGGCTGAATTCTCCCTGGGTTTCCAGGAGCATTCCCAGAGGACAGTGGCTGAAGGCTTTTCTTGGCTCCTGGCAATCTGGGGAGTGTTTATCCTGTCAGTCACAGCTGATGCTCAAAGCCTTTGGACACCCTGCCTGGGCTCAGATTCTTTCTCTTTCTCCCTTGGCATCACCTATTTTTGAGCTTCTGGAGCTGTAAATGATGTCTGAATTTGGGGTTGTGTCAACTGTTCCTGTCCTGTGCGTTGGAGGGCTGAATGAGGAGGGGCTCTGATCCCTTCCCTTCACCTTGGCTTTATTCTGCCAGCAGAGAGCTGAACCAGTGGTGAGCAGCAGAGAGCAGTAAACAAGCTCACTTCTCTCTTGCCTGGGGGGGTTTTTGGTTCCTATGCTCGCTGAGCAAATAGGGCAGTGTATTAGCATGTTATTCTTCCCAGTCCTTTGCCTTCTGCTGTCATTAGAATAACATTTCAGTTTTTATTAATGGTTCTGATAGTCCTGGTGGTGTTCTGGAGGCTCTCTCTGTGTGGTGCTTGCAGAAGCTCTTGCAGTTCACACACACTTGAAACGTTACCCACAAATTCCAGTAGTATTTCCAGAGGCACTGGTGCCCAAATTTCCAGAAACATCTTCATGGTCTGCCCTGTGACAGGGCTTTGGCCATGGGCTAAGGTGGTTTTCTTCATCAGCACTGAAAGCTTGTCTAAAAAATGATAAAAATGATAAATACTGAGCTGTGCTCTTGTTCTTTCACCTCCTTGTGCCTTCTGCTCTCCCCACGTGGCTTCATTTAGTAGATAAATGTAGATAAAAACCACATTTATTTAGTGAAGCAGCTTCCCCGTGTTTTTAATGTCAATTAATTTATTAATGAAATTTCTTTGCCTCAGATAGCAAGGAGAAATGAGACTGTTTAATCTTAGTGAAAGGCAGCATTGGTAATTGCTGTTTCTTACAGAGGAGTCAGGCCAGGTCTGGGGTTTTCAGCTCAGTCTAAACCATCCAGTGATACTCAGCTCCCACAGAATTCCCAGGTCCCACAAGGTATGAAAGATTAACTGGCACATTAAATAAACTATTGATTTCTGACACTTTGCACTTGGCAGAGGCAGCTCCAGACAGGAATTTAAACTCCTGAAATCTACAGAACTCTCTCCAAAGCACTTCTGTGAGCCACAGTTCACCTCGGGCTGTAACTCTCTGAAATGCAGGTGGAATATTGGATGTTTTCCCTCTGCTAGAGGGCACGGTTGGTTGGGATGCTGGGAATAAATCCTTCCCTGGGAGGGTGGGGGTGCCCAGAGAAGCTGTGGCTGTCCCTGGCAGTGTCCAAGGCCAGCTTGGACAGGGCTTGGAGCAGCCTGGGGTAGTGGGAGGTGGAGCTGGATGAGCTGGATTCACTTTTAGGTGCAGAACACCTCAAAACCTCAACTCAGAAACCTCAAAACTCAGAACCGCAGCCTGGGTGCCTTGGAGATGGGTTCTCCATCTTCAGCCAAGTCCTGGAGTCACTCCTCAGAAACTTCCACCTCCTGCTTGGGTAGTGGGAGCAAAATCCACTTGAGTGCATTGACACAGCAGCAGTGCAGGAGGCAGGGCTTTGCTTCTGCATGGTTCAGCCTCTTTGGGAGCAGGGAAAAGGGATAAAAACTGCTTTCCCTGTTTTTTCTCCTCCTCCTTTTAACTGAAATAGAAGAGGAGGAAAATTCTCATTTTCCTCCTGAGGATTCCAGCGTGGAGCTGTGATAGGCAGAGGGAGAAGCTGTCCTGCAGGGTGGGATGGGCTGGATGTGCTGGAGCTGGAATGTGCCTTCCTGCAGTCAGTGTTCCACTGGAGTCAGTAATTCTGTGAGCAAATTCTGAACTTCAGGCTTTGCAGCTGGTTCAGCTTTAACCACTGCTGAAAACACGTGCCCTGAACTAAACCACCACATAAAAAGGGCTGGGGAGGAGCTGTTTTCAACACTTGAGGAGCAAATCTCAGGCTGGCAGTGCTCTCCAGGCTGGCTGATGGGCTGTGGGGAATGCAGCTTGCAGGGAGCAGGGGAGCAGCCCCTCCCTGGAGCCAGCCCTGCCCGACAAACTGAATTCTGCAGCTCCTGCTGCTCAGCACACTGCCAAGACAAACTGGCTGCTGCAGGATCAGCCCTGAATCCTGAGCTTGTACAAATCCTGCTTTTCTCATCTTCTCCGGGTTCTTCTGTCGCCCACCCAGATTTCTCTTTCAGCACGAGATTGTAACTCGCTTGGTTTTTAATTAAAATTGTCCATACTCTGATTTAATGGCTCCATAAAGCATCCTGGCTTGCCCTGCCTCAGGTAAATGAAAATATTTGCTGTGGTAAATAGGACTATTAGTTTTATGATCCATAGCAATAAAAAGCTTTTATCAAGAATGTCATCAAAAGAGGCATAAAATTGTGTTCCATGTAAAAATACTGGGATGTCTGGGAAGTTTTACTGCAATCCATAAATTTCTGCAGGAAAAGGTGTTAATGGTATCAGTTTCTGGTGTGCCTTGTGGTCATTTAAAAATTCAAAGCGCTCATGAGCAGATCTCGTACAAGGAAAGGACGGGGTCACAACGTGGATGTAATTGGAATTATTCCCTTTTCCCTGCACAGATTCCCTGCATCAGCTTGGACATGTCACTTTGCTCAGAGGCAGAATAATTCTGACTGAGACCAAGCAGAGGAGAAGCCTCTCTGAATTCCCTGCCTGTGTTCTCGTGCTGCCACAGCTGCCTGGTTTCAGCTGGGTGGCCGAGCACATCTTTCCCTGTGCACTCTGAAACAGTCCCCAGGGATCTGCAGTGGGCAGGGATGGATTTTGGCCCCCCTGTCCCTTGGAGGGTGTGTTGGGTGAGACCCGCAGGGCAGAGAGGTTCCTCACTGTCTGGGCTGTGCTGTTGGATAGAATAATTTAAATTGGGATTGCTTTGGAAGTGAACAGCTCCTGGTTTTCTTGCAGCAGGGAGTGAATGACCCTCCTGGCACCCCTGCATCCACCAGGTCCTGCTGGAAATGGGGATTGTCATCCCCTGGAGTGGGCAGGGCAGACAGAAGGCTGCCTGGAGCCAGGGCTTTGCTCTGGAGCTCCCCTGGGATGCTGAGTCCTTCCCCAGAGCCCCGTGGGCTGGAATTTGGGTGGGACAGGGCAGGGCAGGGGGTGCTCCCTCTGTGCCTGCTGCCACATCCTGGGCTGGTGAGGAGCATCCCTCACATCCAGGGCCACCAGCTGGGTTTGGTGTCTTCATTTTGGGATGTCCCTGCCCCGGAGGTGGCTTTGGGCACATCTGTCTGTATTTTGTTTGGGGTGTCCCTGCCCCAGAGGTGGCTTTGGGCACACCTGTCTGTATTTTGGGGTGTCCCTGCCCTGAAGGTGGCTTTGGGCACACCTGTCTGTATTTTGGGGTGTTCCTGTTCCTGCATTTCTGTATTTTGGGGTGTCCCTGCCCCAGAGGTGGCTTTGGGCACACCTGTCTGTATTTTGTTTGGGGTGTCCCTGCCCCAGAGGTGGCTTTGGGCACACCTGTCTGTATTTTGGGGTGTTCCTGTTCCTGCATTTCTGTATTTTGGGGTGTCCCTGCCCCAGAGGTGGCTTTGGGCACACCTGTCTGTATTTTGGGGTGTTCCTGTTCCTGCATTTCTGTATTTTGGGGTGTCCCTGCCCAGAGGTGGCTTTGGGCACACCTTTCTCGGGTGCTCTGCGCCGAGCTGCTGCTCCCTGCCCACCTCTCCATGATCTGATACTCCCCAGAGGAATCAGCAATTCCCTCCTCCAGTTCCTGGCAGATTTAGGGAGTGGTTGCCATGGCGACGGGGGAGGAATTGGATCTGCAGCCCAGCTGGGATCAATCCCAGCTGCTGCCTCCTCCTCCTCCCGAGCAGTCAGCGTATTTCTAATAAAGTGACCGTGTACAGGAGCCTTGTCTTTGTCTTGTTAAGCCTTTGTTGTGTGTTAAATCCCGAGGGCTTGCACCGTAATCTGCTTCGGTCACAGGCTTTACAAATCCCTTACTCCACGGGCCGTGGCCATTAGGTCCAGGAGATATTTCTTTCCTGATGGTTTTTATTTCTGGAATTGGGTTTAATTGGTGAGTCGTTGCTAGAAATGAAGGAAATTAAAGGTACAGCCTGTGAGAATGGAGCCAAGGGTTCAGTCCCAGCTGAATTCATCCGTGCTGTGCTTCATTTGCCCAAATATTTTTGATGGTTTTTTTGGTTCTGAGTTTTCTCTGGGCTTTGTTGTGGTGGTGCATCGTTACCTGGGTTACCTGTGACAGGAGCACAGGATTCCTGCTCTGGAGACACCCTCTGAGCCAACCCCATCCAGATTCCCTCCTGGGCTCAGAGTGAGAGCGGTGCCTGGCAGGGAGAGCCCTTAGAGCTGAGTTTAGCCCTTAGAGCTGAGTTTAGCCCTTGATGGCACTTAGAGGTACCCCAGGAGCTGCAGTGTGGCCACATCTCGGGGATGTGGGTCTGGAGTGACCCCAGTGCTGCAGTCAGGGAGGCCAGAAGGGTTTCAGTCCTTGCTGACCTCCAGGGCTCAGAGTGGGACCTTTTGGGGTCTGTGAAGGAGCAGTGGTTCTGTAGGAAGGGGGGGATGTGAGGGGATGAATTCCCATTTATCTGAGGGAATAGAGCTCCACTAATTCAGTGTATTCAGTGTTCCAAGAGTTTCCTTTTGTGGAGCCAGAGCAGTGCGAGCTCTCATGTTCCTGTTTCTGGTGTGTCACCTTTGGGATTTGGGCAGCCACAGCCCCAGCTCCNCGTGGGCTGGAATTTGGGTGGGACAGGGCAGGGCAGGGGGTGCTCCCTCTGTGCCTGCTGCCACATCCTGGGCTGGTGAGGAGCATCTCTCACATCCAGGGCCACCAGCTGGGTTTGGTGTCTTCATTTTGGGGTGTCCCTGCCCCGGAGGTGGCTTTGGGCACATCTGTCTGTATTTTGTTTGGGATGCCCCTGCCCTGAAGGTGGCTTTGGGCACACCTGTCTGTATTTTGTTTGGGGTGTCCCTGCCCCAGAGGTGGCTTTGGGCACACCTGTCTGTATTTTGGGGTGTTCCTGTTCCTGCATTTCTGTATTTTGGGGTGTCCCTGCCCCAGAGGTGGCTTTGGGCACACCTGTCTGTATTTTGGGGTGTTCCTGTTCCTGCATTTCTGTATTTTGGGGTGTCCCTGCCCAGAGGTGGCTTTGGGCACACCTTTTCTCGGGTGCTCTGCGCCGAGCTGCTGCTCCCTGCCCACCTCTCCATGATCTGATACTCCCCAGAGGAATCAGCAATTCCCTCCTCCAGTTCCTGGCAGATTTAGGGAGTGGTTGCCATGGCGACGGGGGAGGAATTGGATCTGCAGCCCAGCTGGGATCAATCCCAGCTGCTGCCTCCTCCTCCTCCCGAGCAGTCAGCGTATTTCTAATAAAGTGACCGTGTACAGGAGCCTTGTCTTTGTCTTGTTAAGCCTTTGTTGTGTGTTAAATCCCGAGGGCTTGCACCGTAATCTGCTTCGGTCACAGGCTTTACAAATCCCTTACTCCACGGGCCGTGGCCATTAGGTCCAGGAGATATTTCTTTCCTGATGGTTTTTATTTTTGGAATTGGGTTTAATTGGTGAGTCGTTGCTAGAAATGAAGGAAATTAAAGGTACAGCCTGTGAGAATGGAGCCAAGGGTTCAGTCCCAGCTGAATTCATCCGTGCTGTGCTTCATTTGCCCAAATATTTTTGATGGTTTTTTTTGGTTCTGAGTTTTCTCTGGGCTTTGTTGTGGTGGTGCATCGTTACCTGGGTTACCTGTGACAGGAGCACAGGATTCCTGCTCTGGAGACACCCTCTGAGCCAACCCCATCCAGATTCCCTCCTGGGCTCAGAGTGAGAGCGGTGCCTGGCAGGGAGAGCCCTTAGAGCTGAGTTTAGCCCTTAGAGCTGAGTTTAGCCCTTAGAGCTGAGTTTAGCCCTTGATGGCACTTAGAGGTACCCCAGGAGCTGCAGTGTGGCCACATCCCGGGGATGTGGGTCTGGAGTGACCCCAGTGCTGCAGTCAGGGAGGCCAGAAGGGTTTCAGTCCTTGCTGACCTCCAGGGCTCAGAGTGGGACCTTTTGGGGTCTGTGAAGGAGCAGTGGTTCTGTAGGAAGGGGGGGATGTGAGGGGATGAATTCCCATTTATCTGAGGGAATAGAGCTCCACTAATTCAGTGTATTCAGTGTTCCAAGAGTTTCCTTTTGTGGAGCCAGAGCAGTGCGAGCTCTCATGTTCCTGTTTCTGGTGTGTCACCTTTGGGATTTGGGCAGCCACAGCCCCAGCTCCCAGCAATTTAATTTATTGACTTTACTGCCCAGGTAAAGCCTCTTGCCTTAACCTCAGTCTGAGCCCAGCAGGGACACAGCCTCCCTGCCTATTACCAAAATCACGGCTTAATTTGAGCTCATTTCTTTTGTTGAGATGCAAAACTAATTATATTGAACTACAGATGAACAGGAAGTTGCATTAGCAAATTTGGTTTTTTGTTTTTTTTTTTTTTAATCAATGGGGAATTATTCAGCATTTTTGGGGGCTGGGGAACTTTATAACCAGATAAAAGATACGGGGGAGGGCAGAGCTATAAAAAGTGTTATTGTGTGATTATGAAGAGGCCTTTTAATGCAGTTATTATGTGATGCTAAAAAGGCCTTTATTGCTTGAAGTTGGAAGCAGAATACAAATGGGCTCGCAGTGTTTATTAAATGAAGAGTGGAAAAAATAGTCCCAATTTCCCTGAAGTGCAAAGCAAAACTAACGATTAAACAGCGATTAAAATCAGCAGTGCTGGCTCTGGCAGTGTGATCACAGCCTGGGCAGCGGAGCTGAGGGGTGGGGAGGGATTGTTTGTGAGATCCCGGGCACTGCCCGTTGTTCTGGGGACCCGTTTGTCCAGGTGACAGTGGCAGCAAACCCTGCTGCAGCAGATCCTGCTGCTGGAGCTGCTCGGGCAGCCAGGCTGAGCTCTGCCGTGTGAAGTAAGGACAGAGGAGTGGAAGTGACTCACTCAGAGGGATGCTTCCTCCTCCTGCAGCTGAATTCCAGAGGTTACCTGCAGTTTCTGTGGCTGGAGCTGCTGGACAAACACAGCTGGGCTCTTCTGTCCCTAGTTTCATCTCCAGGGATCTGTAGGACAAAGTGTTGGCAAACCAGGGCTGGGGTAGCCCCACAGCCTGTCCAAAATCCTGCCCAGCCCTCTGGCTGTATTTCCAGTGAGATATTCCCTGGCTGTGTGCAGCTAATGTGGCACAGACAGGCCTGCAAGAAGCTGTAAGGTAGAGCCCAGGTGCTGAACTGGGGGTGATGGAGAGTTCAGGGCTCTGCACAGAGCCTGGAGCAGAAATCCCCTGGGATGGAGGGGAAGGCATTAACCAGCCCAGGCAGGGCTGCCTTTGCAGAGTGCAGGGTGGGGAGAGGAACAGGCTGAGTTTCTGTCAGAGCTCCCTGAGCTCCCAGCCGTTTCAGCCAGCAGAAATCAGGCTGGGGGCTGCTCGGAAAGCCCGTCCTTAGGCTGGTTTTCCAAGTCCTTTCCCTTGCCAGGAGGTCCAGGGGTACTGCAGTGTCCCTTTCTGGGGTCCCTGCAGGACGTGGCTCCCCGTGACCATGGCCAGAGCTGGAGCACTCAGCACTCCCAGGCTCTGCTTCCAGCTGAGTTCTTGGGGTCTGGGGCTGTACCCCAGTGTTCTGGGCATTGTCAGGAGAGCCTGCTGAACTCCAGAGAGGAGAGCCAGGAGAGTGCAGTGCACTGGGGCTGTCCCAGCTCTGATTATTGCTCCTGGTCTCCTCCTGGAGAGAAGGGCTGTGTCAGGCTGGTTGTGGCTACAGGAATGGGCTCAGAAAATCTGAGACTCCTGTGCTTTCCTAATGAGGGCAGGCAGGGCTCCTTCAGCTGGGGAGCTCCAGACTTAGTGCCTGACCCCCAGCCATGTGTTTCCCCAGCACTCTAAGGAATGTTGCCATTGGCACACACAGCCAGGTTTTCATTTCTGAAGCAGTGCTTTTTTCTTATAACCCCAGGTGTGCTTGGCAGCTGCAATAATGCCTCTGTGGTCTGGAGGTAAAATTAGCTGCTCTGGGAGAGAGATTTTCAGATTTTCATGCGCTATGTGAAAACACAGAGGGTGTTTTCCAAAGAAAACCTATTTTGGTGTCCTCAAATTCAACTTGACCCGGGCTTGTTAGGCCACAGATCTGCCATGGAATTAAGCTATAGCTGGAGGAGAGCCAGAATCCAATTACATTTTCTGCCTAATGGGTCATAATTTATGCAGTGAAGAAGGAGGCAGGGATGGTGCTGGGGGAAAAGGGCACTGGGTCTGCAGGGGTGAGCACTGGGAGGGGCTGCTGGTAAATGGGAATGGGCAGGACAGGGGTGCTGTCCTTCCTCTGGTGTTTGAAACCTTGTTCTCGTGTTTAAAACCATTCTCTCTTGTTTAAAACCTTCCTCTGGTGTTTAAAACCTTATTCTTGTGTTTAAAACCTTGCTCTTGTGTTTAAAACCTTGCTCTTGTGTTTAAAACCCTTCTCCCTTGTTTAAAACCTTGCTCTGGTGTTTAAAACCTTGCTCTGGTATATAAAACTTTGCTCTGGTGTTTAAAACCTTCCTCTTGTATTCAAAACCTTCCTCTCTTGGTCAAAACCTTGTTCTAGTGTTTAAAACCTTGCTCTCATGTTTAAGACCTTCCTCTGGTGTTTAAAACCTTGTTCTCGTGTTTAAAACCCTTCTCTCTTGTTTAAAACCTTCCTCTGGTGTTTAAAACCTTATTCTTGTGTTTAAAACCTTGCTCTTGTGTTTAAAACCCTTCTCCCTTGTTTAAAACCTTGCTCTGGTGTTTAAAACCTTGCTCTGGTATATAAAACTTTGCTCTGGTGTTTAAAACCTTCCTCTTGTATTCAAAATCTTCCTCTCTTGGTCAAAACCTTGTTCTAGTGTTTAAAACCTTGCTCTCATGTTTAAGACCTTCCTCTGGTGTTTAAAACCTTGTTCTCGTGTTTAAAACCCTTCTCTCTTGTTTAAAACCTTCCTCTGGTGTTTAAAAGCAGCAGTTCAGATCAGAAAACAGGTGTAATCCTGGACTGTGAATGGAATAAGGGATCCATGAGGATTGTGAGGCTGGCAGAGGATTTTTGCTGGAGCCCACGGCCCGTGTCTAACTCTGCTCGTTCCCTTCCCAGCCTCTCTCCAAGTGGACATCGTTCCAAGCCAGGGGGAGATCAGCGTTGGAGAGTCCAAGTTCTTCTTGTGTCAAGGTGCGTGGTGGCTGAAGGCCCCTGGGTTTGTTTAGTGAAAATGGGACAGAGCCTGCTGTGATGGTGTTGCTGCTGTGGGGTCACTCACACACTCTCAGCAATAGGTTTGGGGGATGCAGAGCTGTCTCACTGTGCTGTAGGGTCACTCACACACACCCTCAGCAGAGTTTAGGGGATGCAGAGCTGTCTCACTGTGCTGTAGGCTCACTCACACACCCTCAGCAGTGGATTTGGGCCATGCAGAGCTGTCTCACTGTGCTGTAGGCTCACTCACACACTCTCAGCAGTGGATTTGGGCCATGCAGAGCTGTCTCACTGTGCTGTAGGCTCACTCACACACCCTCAGCAGTGGATTTGGGCCATGCAGAGCTGTCTCACTGTGCTGTTCCCCCCGCAGTGGCCGGGGAGGCCAAGTTCAAGGACATCTCGTGGTTCTCCCCGAACGGGGAGCGGCTGAGCCCCAACCAGCAGCGCATCTCGGTGGTGCGCAACGATGACTTCTCCTCCACGCTCACCATCTACAACGCCAACATCGACGACGCCGGCATCTACAAGTGCGTGGTCAGCAGCCCGGAGGAGGGCGACTCCGAGGCCACTGTCAACGTCAAGATTTTCCGTAAGGCAGCGCCTGCCCCGCTCCTCTCTCGCTCACCGAGGGGGCAGGACTAGGGAGGGAGCTGTTCTGCCTTCCTGGGAAAGGTTGGGAGGGCAGGAGGAGCGTGGAAGGAAAGGGGGTGTTAGATGCTGCCTTCTTTGTTGGTGGGGAGGGGAAGGTGAGAGTCGGGATGGATGGGAGGGTCAGGGCTGAAATCCTCCTGAGAGGAGCAGAACAAGGGGTGGAAGGAGGAGATGCTGGGGTTCTGGCAGGAGCGGCAGGCAGAGGAGCTGTTGTGGGTGACACACAGCTCTGGTGTGGAGTGAAGAGGGGCCCACGTGTCCAGAGGGGTTGTAAAGAGCCGTCAGCAGCTCCAGCAGAGCCCTGCCAGCAGCTGTTCCCTCCCTGCAGGGAGGCTGAGCAGTCCCAGGCCCCATCTTGCAGCGGGGTTGTTCAGGATGCTGGTTGAGCCCCTGTGGGCACCGGGCTGGAAATGGAAATGGAAATGGAAATGGGTGTGCTGGGGGCAGTGCGTTCTCTCAGACCTGTATCCTCCGCCAGGAACAAGGAGATTCCTGGGGATTTGAGGGTTTCTCTGCTCCCCTCAGGCTGGGGGCAGAAGCACAGCTCCAGGTGTGCTGAGAAAGCTGCAGTGACCTTCTCCTTTCCCTGTTTGCAGAAAAGCTGATGTTCAAGAACGCTCCCACCCCTCAGGAATTCAAGGAAGGGGACGATGCCGTGATCGTGTGTGACGTGGTCAGCTCGCTGCCCCCCACCATTATCTGGAAGCACAAAGGCAGGGATGTCATCCTAAAAAAGGATGGTAAGTTCTTGTCCATTCCGGGGCCAGATGGCCATCTCCCTCCCACACACAGTGCTGGTGGTCACAAGGGACAGGAGAAGCAGTTTGTGCCTGACACGAGGCCATGGGGTGTGAATTCAGTCATCCAGGTGCTGTGGTTTGCCCATGACAGGGCAATCATGTTCCCACTGGAATGGCCATCAGGCTTTGGCACCAGGATCAGCCAGGGAATGCTGGAAAAAAAATTACAGATCAAAGCAGTGCCATCAGACAGAAAATCTGGGTGTTGTGACACCCTCCAGCCTTCCTGAGGAAGAGGGCCTGAAAGCTCCTTGCAAGAACTTTTCCCTTTCTTCCCAAGTGCTCCAGCCAGCCGTGTCCAGAGGGGCTGGCAGAGGCCCTGACTCCAGCTGAGCAGGTTTCCACACCTGGCACACAGGTGGTGAGGCTGGAGCCCTTGGGCAGGAGGGATGAGTCCCACACTGCTCCTTGGCCAGTGTGATGCAGTGTAAGTGAGTCTGTGGGAGCAGGGATCTGTTCATCTCCCTGAGCACAGCACAGCACCAGAGCACTCTCCACAGATGGCTCTTCCCTGGCAGAAGCAGATCCAGCTACAGCAGTGTCTCCATCTCAGGCTGGGGAGGGAGGTTTTATTCCCCCGAGCCCAGAAGGGGCGAGCAGAGGAGGAGCTGGAGCGAGCTTCCCTTCCTTTGGTCCTTTGCAGTGCGCTTCATCGTCCTGTCCAACAACTACCTGCAGATCCGGGGCATCAAGAAGACAGATGAGGGCACCTACAGGTGTGAGGGGAGGATCCTGGCCCGTGGGGAGATCAACTTCAAGGACATCCAGGTCATCGTGAACGGTGAGGGGCTCAGAGCAGCGCCTCACCCCAGGCTGCTGCTGGAGCTGCTGCCTCAGATGCACAGCATCCTCTTCCTCTGCTGTGTCCCTGGAACACAGGGAGTGTTTGCCAGGTGTTCACAGGACAGTAACACCTCGAGAAACCTGCAGCTTAGAGTGAGGAGCTGAGCTTGGTGGCACTCACAAGTGCTTTGAGCTTTTTTCGTGTCTCCCCACCCACTGCCCTTCCTCCCTTGTGCTGATGACTTTGGACGTGCCTCGGACTCACTGATTAAATGGTGATGGTGACAGGGTTTGGGTGAGGGGTGCCATCAGAGGTGCACAGGGAGTCTCCCCTGGCTCTCACCTCCTGTGGCTTTGTTCTCTTGCAGTCCCTCCCTCGGTGCGTGCCCGGCAGAGCACCATGAATGCCACTGCCAACCTCAGCCAGTCTGTCACCCTGGCCTGTGATGCCGATGGCTTTCCCGAGCCCACCGTGACCTGGACGAAGTAAGAAGCTGTGTGCAGGGTCCTGCTGGGCTGGGCGTGCCTCCCCCAGGCCTGCAGAGTCTGTTCTAACTGGGAGGAGTTGGTTTTTCTCACAAGAACGGCCTCGTGATGGGGCTGAAGGCACCTTCTGCTGTGGGTTAGGCTGGGAGCACAGAGCCCAGCCAGGGGGGAGAATCTGAGGGTGAAAATCCTGTTGGTTGAGATAAAACCAGTTTAATAAAGCAAAGCAAACCAAGGAATTCCTTCAGTGCTCCCCATCATTCAGCCAGGTCAGCCATGTCCCCTCCCAGCTTCCTGCATTTCCCTGCCAGGCAGTGATTCCCACTCCAGGGACTCAGTTCTTGGAGTTCTGCAGCCTTTGGTGAAGGTTAGGAGCACAAATTACCTGGAAAAGCTGATGGCAGCTGGGAGTGGTGCCTGGGAATGCCAGGAGCCACCTGTGCTGGGGTTACAGCTCTGTGCTGTGCCAGGAGGTGAGAGCTCCAGCTGCCAGGAGCCCTGGGGCTGGAAGGGTTGGGAGTAGGTCTGCAGCTGAGCTCTGCAGCCCACGGGGAGAGGAGAGGGTGCTGGTCCCTCTCAGCACGAGGAGCTGCAGTGCAGTAACTGAGTGAACAAGCCTGAGCCAGCCTTGGGTCACTTCTGCCAGCACAGCCCCATGTGCTCTGTGCCCCCAGGGATGGAGAGCCCGTGGAGGAGGTGGAGGACGAGGACAAATACAGCTTCAACTCGGATGGCTCCGAGCTGGTCATCCACAGGGTGGACAAGAGCGACGAGGCCGAGTACATCTGCATTGCTGAGAACAAGGCTGGCGAGGCCGACGCCACCATCCACCTCAAAGTCTTTGGTAGGAGCCCCCGAGCAGCCCTGGCAGCCCAGCGGGGTGCTGGTCACCCTGGGGGGACCTGGGGGACCTGCTTACCCCACTAGTGCCTGCTGGGCTCATCCCGAGCTGCTGCTGTGCCTGTGCACCCCTGCCCTCCTGTGAGTGTGTGTGGGGAGCTGATCCCAGCCCCTCTCTGCTGAAACTCAGGCAGGGCTGGTGGATCAGACCCACGGGCTGCTGGAAATGCCCTGCAGGCCTTGCAGCCTGAGTCCTGAGCCACCAAAGGTGCTTTAAAAGGGCTTTAGCACTTGAGTGGGGCTGGGAGGTGAGCTCCACCCCACTGCTGGGGCTTGCAGCAGTGACTGAGGAGCTTCCCTGCCTCCCAGGAATCTGGAAGTGTTCAGGAATATGGAATTCTCCCTGCCTTGTGTGCAGCCACCTGACAAAGCTGCTTAGCTAAGGGTTAATTTGGGGCAGGGAAGGTGGCAGGGAGGTGGAAGAGGGAGCTGGTAATCCTGGGGGCTGAGCACTCTTAACTGAGTTCTCTCTTAGGAGCCTCAACTGGGACAAAGAGCAGAAAAGGTTTCTCAGGTCCTTCACTTCTGCAAGGAGGTGCCCTTGTGACAGTCACTCTGCTCCTTGCCCAGCTGGCAGTAAATGGTCCCAGCTCCCCCCAGTGCTGCTTGTTCCCAGCGCTGCTGCTGACAGACAGGCTTCACCCTGAGCCCCACCTGAGCCAAGGTTCCTCTCTCTTCTCCTCCCCAGCCAAACCCAAAATCACCTACGTGGAGAACAAGACAGCCATGGAGCTGGAGGATCAGATCACGCTGACCTGCGAGGCCTCGGGGGACCCCATCCCCTCCATCACCTGGAGAACGTCCACGCGCAACATCAGCAACGAGGAGAAGGTACAGCCCCTGCCAGAGCCCCGGGGTGCTGGGGTCAGCACAGCTCCTCCCTGCCTGCCCTGGCCTGCAATTGCATGTGGGTGCACCTGGGGGTCCTGCTGCTGCTCCCCCTGCTCGGGCAGGGCCCCCACAGGGTCACAGCCACCCCTGGGCAGTGCCACTTCCCTGAGGAGCCACCTGGGCTGGGGGCAGCTGGGGAGATGTTCTGTAACTCCTGCTGTGTTCACTGCGGGTGGGTTTGATTGGAGAGCCCCCAGACCCTCTGCAGAGGGGTTCCTACAGTTGCAGGAAGCTTCTGGGAGGTGGGGATGAGCAGATCCCCGAGCTGGCAATGCTGGGCAGGTGGCAGGTGAGGGCTGCTCCCTCTCCAGGATGCAGTGGATCCAAAATGAGCCTGTTCATTCCTCCTCCCTGCTGTCCTCTGACACTGCACATCCCTGAAGCACAAAAGCCTGGCTGCCTTTTGTGCTCAACTGTTCTATTGATCCCATCAATACCATTTTGTTCTTAAAAGGCAAAAATAATTAGCAGTTTTTTCTTCTTGAAAAAGAGTGCTGGTGTTGTTATTGGTGACAGCTCCTTTAATGAGACGAGGTTGGGGTGTGCTGCTGCACTGGGGATGTTTCCTAAGTGATCAGGAGGCAGAATTTGGAGCCAGAGAACGCCTAGACAGAAGTAGGAGTGAGGAGTTGTTGCTAATTAATAATCTCCTAATAAAGGATGCTTCAGGGCTCAGCTGCCTTGGCCGTGCCGGGGGTTCTGGCTCAGTGTGGAGGCAGCAGGTGACACTGAAAGTCTTGGAGCAACAGAGGTGTCCAGTGTCACTTGTCCCCACAGCTGCTGTCCTGCACTGCAGCTCCTAAATGAGCTTTTTTAATTGCCCCCATGACGTCAGCCCTCCCCACGTTGTTCATGTGTAACTTTATTAATCAGGGTGCCAAAGTTTTCCAGCTTCAGTTCTTTCTTAGCATCTTTTGGATCCCAGGGCTGCTGTGAATCCCTGCAATGTTCAGGGAGAGGTTTCCAGTGCCTGCAGAAGCTGCAGCCTGACTGGGGGACCTGTTTAGGCAGAATTTGAGGTTATTTATTCGTGGGTTTGTCTCTGTTAGGGGAGCCCTGGGAGGTGCCAAGGGCTCCAGTGCTGCTGGCTCTGGAGTTTGGACCCCAGCCAGGGCCAGAGCTTGGGCAGGGAGGAGAATGTAAAAGCTGAATCAAGGGGTACAAGAGCTCCCCTCTGCAGCCCAGTTAAACCATCAGTGGCAAAACTGCTAACTCATTTTTGCTGATTTTTGAGACTTTGCTTGATGCTCTCAGCTTGGTGATCGATAGCAAGGGAAATGTTCATCCTCTGGCACTTGCAGGTGGGGGAAAAGCCAAGGTTTGAGGTGCTGCCATGTGTTCATGTGCTGGTTCAAACCTTCAGGGCAAACATTATTTTATCATATCCCATTCACTTTCTAGGCTGGGTTATTTTGTGTGTGTGTGTGTGCATTTTGTTTTGGTTTGTCTTGTACTTTTCCCATTCTCTCTCTTGTGCTCTGAGTTGAGGGGAACATTTCAGATATCCAGAAAATCTTGAGGTCAGAATAGCTCTATAAATATTCTACTACAAATTCTATTAGAATATTTAATTCTATTAAATATTCTGTTACCAATGCATATATTCAGTTTATTCTCCACTTTCTTTCTCTGGGACAGCACAGGGAAGTGGATGGTCTTTGATGCAGGACAAACAATGCTGTTTTAAGAATTATCAAGCCTACTTTTGCATATTTCTATTATCCAGGTACTTGGATGCTTCTCTCTTGCTTCATGTTGTTTGCTCTTGTAATCAGCCCTCAGTGTAGATTTTTAGAGGTGTGGAGATGCCTTAAGTCCCATAACATTCTGGAAAACCTACCCAAACCCCCAGAGAAAAGGAAGGTTTAGTTCAGCTGTGTCTCCTGGCAGGTTTTGGGGTGTCCCAGTCTCTGAGTGCTCAGCCACCCTTGCAGGGAGCAGCTGTGGGGACATTGCTGGGTTTGTCACCCAGCAGTGCAGCTCAGCCTGTGGAGGTGGGAGGGAAACACTCAGCAGGTCCTTGATCCTTTATCCAGAGCTGGATCTGCTGGGAGCTGCTCTCCCAGCCAGGTCACCAAACAAAGGGAGCATCTTCTCACCAAAGGAGTCAAAGAGCAGAGGAGGGGATCAGCTCTGATTCTCCCTCCTGCATCCCAAACACAGTTTAACCTGTGCTCTCACTGGGCCTTTCCCCCAGGGCTGCCCCACAGGGCAGGAAAATGCAGATTTCTGCCTGGATCTGAGTGGCTTGGCTGAATTTCAGGTGTCTGTCACCGGGTCTCTGACAGGGGAATTCCATCACTGCATTGTGCTGTCCTGGGAGCAGCCCAGTCCATCCTTGCTCTCCTTCCTGCCTTGCTGTGTGCCCAGCAGCCTCTCAGCTCTGTGCTGTTGGCAGCCAAAGCAAATGGATGAGTTCTCAGTAATTCAGGAGTCTGGAGGTGCTCGAGGCTTTGGATTCCCCCCTCATTCCCTGCCTGGTGTGGCTGGAGCTGCTCTGTCTCTGTCCTAGTGAGGAAGAGTTAGTCTGGAATTCTCTGGGGTGGGGAATGTGGCTCTGCCCCTTCCCCCCCTCCCGAGGGCCATTGCAGAGAAACAGCAAACTCTGAGGGTTTGGGACTGGGCTCTTCTCCTTCTTCATCTTCCATTAGGTTCACACCAAGGGATTTAAAGGGTTTTATCCCTTTAGGCTGACACCAAGGGATAAAAAGTGTCTCCCTGTGCTGACACTGCAGAGAGCAGTGAGCTGCAGTGGCAGGGGACTCACAAGGCAGGTCCCTGGACATAACTGGGCTGAACAAAGGCATTATTCTGGATTATTGGGCTGCCTGTTCAGCTTGTGCACAGCAGGATGTGTCCCCCTAGGAACGAGCAGGTCTCAGGAGTGTCCAGCCCTGCAGGGGTTGGTGAGCTGCACTCCCAGTCACAAATAACCCGTTTGCTTTCCTCAGAGGCACTGTCAGCGAGGTGTGTGTCCCATCTGTTGGCATTTCAGCCTCCCAGAGTTCACTGGCAGCCCCGTGGCAGCAGTGCTCTGGTTCTGATTCCCACCCCCTGAGCCTCCATCTCCATCCCTGTCGCTCGTGTGTGCTGTGACACCCCCGCAATGTCACTGTGCCTCACAGCCAGTGGTGCCATCCTGGCTCTCGTGCTAGCAGGTGATTTTTGACTCCTGAACTGAAGGGGATCAGTTGAAATAATAGAGACCAGGAGATAGCTGAAATATAAATTATAGAGGGGAGATGGAACACAGCAACTAGTGAGCCACAGGGAGCATGGTCCTTGCTGCTGGTGGCTTTCTCTGAGTGGGAAATATTTGCTTTAATGTAAGGTTTGGGCATGTTCCACTGCTGTGGGGCTGTGCCCAGCCCAGCAGGGGCTGGGGCTGGGGCTCCTCTGCAGCTCTAGGGCTGCTCCTCCTCCTGGCACAGCCTGCATGGAACCAGGGCTCCAAATGCATGATGAGCACCTGAATCAGTGTTCACAAATCAGTGTGGGGTGGCAAACAGACCAGAGGCACAACACCAGATGTGTCCTTTGCAATTCAGTGGCCAGTGTCACTTCCTGAGCACCAGGTGTGTAGGAAAGGTGAGATGTGCCAAAGGAAACAGTCACTGATGTGCAATAAATCAGTCTTGAGGTGCCACCAGCCTTTGTTTGGCCATTTAAAGACCAGTTTAGAGGCTGGGAAATGGTGAATGCCAGCCTGAATTGATGGGAAAGGGAAGCTGTTATCCCCCCCACACACAGGAGATGTTCACTTGGAGCCTGCATGTGCACACAGCTCAATGTGCTGCAAACTCTGGTACCTGAAAGCAACCTTTGACAAACTTTTATTGCTTTTTTTCTGTTGTTGTTGTTGTGTTCTATATCTGTCCTCTCCAGGCTTCGTGGACCCGGCCCGAGAAACAAGAGGTATAAGATTGCCAGACCTTTAGCAAACTTCTTAGGTTGTTGGTTTTTGGTTTCTCTTCTAAGCATTACAGATTAACCAATCTCTGGTGCAGTAACCAACTAAACGAGCATTAATCTGACCCACTTAAATACCAATACATGAAAGAAGCAGCTTCTAGAGGTAGAAATTGCTTGGCACGTAGTGATGCATTTTTTGGATGAGCAAAGTAGCTGTGTTGGGAGTGAGGAGCTCTGCTTGTCACTTAAAAATTAAAGAAAAGGCGATTAAAATCAAAAGCAAATGTAAAATGCTCTTTTCACCATTTTTTTTTTCTATGCTGCCAGTGTGAATCATCCTCTCTCTCAGAGAGGGAAGAATTAACACCAACCTGTATTTTGGGAAAGTGATTTTCCCCCAAGAAAGCCTCCTCTTCTCCAGCCAACTCACCTATTTGCTCATGGCACTCCTTCAGTTTGACCTTCTCTGTAAAGGACAACTGCATCACATTCCATTTCCAAGGCAATGCAGAGAAACCTTCCACCAGGGGCATTTCTCCAGAAAATGCTCCAAATTGCTCAATTATTTCCATTTGTCTTTGATCTGCAAGGGTCAGCGAGGGGGAGGTGGGATAATACAGTGACTGGGGTTGGTGCAAATGGGGTTTGATTTTATTTCACATTCAGTGCTGTGTTTTAATAATAATAATATTATTAATAATAATAATAATAGTAATGATAATGCAGCTGATTTGTAGCACTCTTGCTTCAGAATGGACCAGAAGGAAAGTTCCCAAGCAAATAACAGGGGTCAGGTGGAGAACAAAATGAGCTGTCAGAACTGGGTGACTTGGATTTGTATTTTTAGGATCAACTTTGTAGAGGCTCTGATTTTTTAAATTATTTTTAAGCCATCCTAAATGGCAGAGACTGAACAAAGTGAAGCTGTAACTTGAGCACCACCCAGCTGTGTTTCATGGGGGGCTGAGGAGATCCTGCCCATTCTTCCTTCAGAATAATCTGTTGGATTGTGGCAGGTGGAGGCACCAGATACTCAGAGCAGTTTGCACTGAAGAATTTGGAATTTGAGTCGTTGCATCTCTCCAGGACTCACATGAATTCCTGTCACAGCTGTCCCCTGCCTGCCCCGAGTGTTTTCTCTGTGCTCTCTCTCTCCAGCTTTTGATTAATTTGAGCACTAATACTATTAAGTTTGCTGTCTCTAAATTTCTTACTGCCTCTGTGTCTTAAAATACCCCAGTGGGGTGCAGGATGTCTCTCTAAAATTGCTTTTAAATTGCTTTGAAGTTGCCTGGGGGCTTTTAGCAGTGGATTCCAGCAGCAGGATGGAGGTTAGGGAATGTTTGGCATTAAGTATTTCACTTTTACTAAAGGAATTTCGGGTGAGGAGGTGAAGTCAGTCCTGGCAGCATCTCTGGGTGCCCTCAGTCACACTCCAGACTGGTAACTGGGGATGGGTGCAGCCTTAGGAATGTTTAGGGCTGCAGTTAAATACGAATGTCAAACAGTGCACTGCAAGCATAGAGCAAGGACAGAGCCCTCATCTTCCTCCAGTGGAATTCCTGCCTGGGCTCGGGGTTTTCAGGGCTTTGTGAGGATGTGGGAAGTGGCTAAGGAGCAGACAGGACTGTGCAGAATTATCCCTGGATGCTTCTTTGGGAAAGGCCTGTGAGCTCCAGAAGGTGAAGGGAAGGGGGATAAATGCATTTTGTTTGTCTCTGCTCTCCCCCTTTGGCCCTGAGCTGTTGAGCTCTTGCCCAGCTGTGATCACAGTGGCCATGCCCAGGGCATGGCCAGAATTTGGGGGAAAACACCTGCAGTAGCTCAGGGTAAATTGCAATAATTTGCAGTATAGAGAACACCCCACTCTGTTCTGAGGAGTGATTCCCTGCCCGTGTCCCTGAGCTGCTCTCCCCAGCACTGGGGAGTGTTTCTGCCATCGGGGGATTTGAGTAAAAGGGTTAAAATGTCAACATCTGGCTCCCAAATTCCTGCCTGGCCTGTATCCAACAGCCAGAGCACCTGATGGGCTGCAGTAGGGAGAGGGAAAACTTGAGGTGTGCTTTCTTGGGTAGGCGTTTTCCTCTTCCTTAGAGTGTTTTTCCTGATCTCTCTCTTTCTTCCTTACGCCTTTTTGCATTAAAAACCAGACCTTCATCCTCAGAATCAGTTGCATTGCTCATGAAATCATCACTGACCATGGTTTGCAGGAGGGAGAGAGGAGTTCCTGGCTTTGTGTTTTCATGGGCTAGGGGAGCTTTGGTGACAAACTGGAGAGGAAAGCCACGCAGCCTGGGGTGGCTGGGAGGGTGCAGTCCCTTGGCAATCCCCTGGGATTTTACATTCCTTATTTATCTCTGTCACTGCCATCCCCACACTCTCTTGCATGTGGGAAATGGTTCTGGAATTTTCTTGGGGCAGGGCTGTCTCTAGAGGCTTTCTTGCCCTTTTCCCTGCACTTTCTTTCCTCTCTTCGTGTGCCACGTTCAGGTGAAAGTTCTGAGCTTTCTTTTTGCCTGATTCAGCTCTGAGCTCTGAGATCTGTTCTTCCTCACCCATTTCAGGGGCACTGGGGTAAAACCAGTATTGCTGAGAGGACAGGAAGGGCTGGATTCTCTGACTGGAAGCTCTTGGGGAGGTTTCTTTTTTTTTTTTCCTCTTTGCATGCTAGCAAAACTTTTTAACCAGAGCTGGATCTGTGCAGTTCCCATCCTGGGGAGCAGCTTGACTTTGTTCTCAGATGTGTAGCAGCTGATACTTTGGTCCTTCTTTTGATGTCCCCCCTTGCCCTGAGTGCTCTGAGCCACTGCAGCGGAGCGAGGAACGAGGGAGTTCCTTTTGTGCTCTCACCTGGCCGCAGGTGGGGGATCCCGCGGGGCTGGGGGCAGAGTGAGCACCACGCTGGGGCTGAGGCCGGGCTCTGAGCGGGCTCTGAGCGGGCTCTGACTGGACTCTGGCCGGGCTCTGAACAGGCTCTGGTCAGGCTCTGGCCGGGCTCTGAGCAGGCTCTGGCCGCACTCTGACCGGGCTCTGGCCAGGCTCTGACCGGGCTCTGGCCGCGCTCTGGCCGGGCTCTGAGCAGGCTCTGGCCAGGCTCTGGCTGCGCTCTGACTGGGCTCTGGCCAGGCTCTGACCGGGCTCTGACCGGGCTCTGGCCACGCTCTGGCCGGGCTCTGAGCAGGCTCTGGCCAGGCTCTGGCCGGGCTCTGGCCGGGCTCTGAGCAAGCTCTGACCAGGCTCTGGCCAGGCTCTGGCCGGGCTCTGACCGGGCTCTGGCCGGGCTCTGAGCAGGCTCTGGCCGGGCTCTGAGCAGGCTCTGACCGGGCTCTGGCCGGGCTCTGAGCAGGCTCTGGCCGGGCTCTGAGCAGGCTCTGGCCGGGCTCTGACCGGGCTCTGGCCGGGCTCTGACCAGGCTCTGGCTGGGCTCTGAGCAGGCTCTGACCAGGCTCTGGCCGGGCTCTGGCCGGGCTCTGAGCAGGCTCTGGCCGGACTCTGAGCAGGCTCTGACCGGGCTCTGGCCGGGCTCTGAGCAGGCTCTGGCCGGGCTCTGACCGGGCTCTGGCCGGGCTCTGAGCAGGCTCTGGCCAGGCTCTGGCCGCGCTCTGACCGGGCTCTGGCCGGGCTCTGGCCGGGCTGTGCTCTGCCGCAGACGCTGGACGGGCGGATCGTGGTGCGCAGCCACGCGCGCGTCTCCTCGCTGACGCTCAAGGACATCCAGTACACGGACGCGGGCGAGTACGTGTGCACGGCCAGCAACACCATCGGCCAGGACTCGCAGGCCATGTACCTCGAGGTGCACTGTAAGTGGGCTGGGGGGTTGCACGGGGCTGGTTCGTTCCCTGGTCTGTCCCTGCGGCCCGGGGTGGGTGTGGTGCTGGGGGTGAGCGCGTGGAAGCGGCTCAGGCTGCTCAGGGTCTCTGCCCGAGGTGTTGCAGGGGGTTTGCTCTGCCTGTCTCCAGCCTGGGTGCTCTTTGCAGCTCGCCACGGGTCTGCTGCAGTCCTGTCTGTTGGCAATCAAATTCTCCCCTGGAACAGCTTTCCCAGATCCATCCTGCTGTCTGCTCCTCCCACGCTGCACAGGGCAGCTGTGGGGCTGAGCAGGTTTTCTCTTTCTGCCCTTCAGCAGAAGACGTTCCCCACTCCCTGGAGGAGAGGACAGTTCCCATTTCCAATATTAGATTCCCTTTCCCGCATTAAGGTGGACTCCAGCCAAGGGATCCTTACAGGGAGGCTTTTCTGGGAGCTTGGCTGACTCCAATTGCCTTCCCAAATGTGTCTTTCAGATGCCCCCAAGCTGCAGGGCCCTGTGGCCGTGTACACCTGGGAAGGAAACCAAGTGAACATCACCTGTGAGGTGTTTGCCTACCCCAGTGCTGTCATCTCCTGGTTCCGGGATGGGCAGCTCCTCCCCAGCTCCAACTACAGCAACATCAAGATCTACAACACCCCCTCAGCAAGTTACCTGGAGGTGAGGAAAGGCCAGGAGGGCTCGGTGCTGTCAAATTACTGATGTTGAAGGAATTCAGTCTTGTCCTCCTGGTAGAAATGGAGTTGGGGTGGTGTTTCTAGCATATAAATTCTGAGAAAATCAGGTTGGAGAAGATAAAGAAGAGCAGGAAATGGAAGATAATCAGGCAACAGAGGACACAGCCCCTGCTTGCCTCTGCTTTTTGCCCACTGCAGTTCTCTCCCCCACGGACAGCCCTGGGAGCACAAACACCTGAATTTTATTGCAGCTTCTCCCCAGCCAAATTCAGGGTGCCTTGGCAGAGTGAAAAAGGTTTTGTGAGCCCAGCCTGAGCCTTCCTTCCCCCGCAGGTGACCCCAGACTCGGAGAATGACTTTGGGAACTACAACTGCACGGCCGTGAACCGCATCGGGCAGGAGTCCTCCGAGTTCATCCTGGTGCAGGCAGGTGAGCAGGGAGGGCAGGCAGTGTGCCAGCAGGTGACACAGTGGCCCTGCTTTGCTAGTTCGTGCTTCTGGGCTAGCAGGAGAGCAACTTCTGCCTTCCCAGAGGCTGTTCATAGATTCCCTGCTGGGTTGGAGCTGCTCAGCATCTCTGTTCCCTTGTTTCTCCAGGGGCTTGTTCTTTTCTGTGCTCCCAGAGCGCTTTGTCACAGCTGGGGTGTTTGATGTGTGCACCCCAACTCAGCCAAAGCCCTCACAGCAGCTGTAAGGCAGGAGCTCAGAGCTGTGCCAGCCCTGGGAGGGCTGCAGGGCTGCCTCAGGGGCAGATTGGGAATGGTAGAGCTCTGCGTCCACTGCAGTGCCTTGTGGAGGGGACAGCGGGGACAGAGTGGCACCTGGATGCTTTTGCTGCACTGCCCTGGTTGTTCTCTTTTGGAGAAGGGGCTGGGAGTCTCCAGCCTCTTAGAGAGGAGCCGAAATTAAGATCTGTGCACTAATTAACATCTCTAAAAGCTGCCTAAAGGCTCTCCAAGCCTCAGCCCTACCTTGTGCTGTGCTGTACGAAGCCGGGGCTGTTGGGTGTTCCCAGCTGCCCCTGAAGGTTCTGTGTCTCACCGGCTGCTGTCCTTGTCCCCAGACACGCCCTCCTCGCCCTCCATCGGCAGGGTGGAGCCCTATTCCAGCAGTGCCCAGGTGGAGTTTGACGAGCCCGAGGCCACGGGCGGGGTGCCCATCCTCAGGTACAAGGCGGAGTGGAGGGCCCTGGGCGAGGGCGACTGGCACGCCAGGCTCTACGATGCCAGGGAAGGTAGGAGCCACAAAAAAACCCGGTTCCTTCCCCACCAGCACAAAAATAATGGACTTTCCTGTAGGGAAAAGCCGGGGAGGGTGGAAGGTTCAGGCTGGGTGCCCCAGACAAGTTTTTAAACGTTTGCTGTGAGTGACACCTGAAATTTTCAACTGGAAATGAGAGTTGGGCTTTGCTGAGAGCTCAGTTCGAGCAAGGTGAAGAACACTGGGCTTGGAATAAGAGTTTTCACTTGCTGATTCCCACAGGAGGCTTTTGAACCCTCATCTGTCACCCCTTGGTCCCCCTTGGAAAATAAACTCTGCTGTTCCAGCAGCAAACCCGTCTTGTTGAAGTGATCTATAGCAGTGCTCACTGCACAAAGTCCACCTTGGAGTCAAATAAAGCAAAAGAATTTGGATTTGTGGAGGGCTGTGAGAAGGAGAGTTCTACTCCAGAGCTGAATCTTCCACCACCAACCCCGTGTGGAGCTGAAATTCTTATTTTAGTTCCCCACTGGAGTGGCGTGATCCCAGCTGGACTCCGGCTTATTCATCCCTTTTCTCCCTGCGTGGGGACAACAAAGTTTGTTCATTTCTTTCTTTGAGTCCTGAGCTTTTCTTTGCTTTTTTTTCCCCCAGCCAACGTGGAGGGGGCGGTGACCATCACAGGGCTGAAGCCCGAGACCACCTATGCAGTGAGGCTGTCAGCAGTCAATGGCAAGGGCGTGGGGGAGCTCAGCCTGCCTGCCGAGTTCAAGACACAGCCAGTTCGTAAGTACAGCCCAGCCTCCCTCTGCTTCTCTCCTCTGGAGCCTCTGCCATGCATGGATCTCACCTTTTCTCTCTCACAGACCTCGCTGCACCCTCTGCTTTCTCTGTGGTTTTGGGTTGGAGTGGGTTTTGTTGATAATTAAAAAGCTTCTTTGAAGGGAGGAGGCGGAGGAGTTGTTTTATTTGCTGTGGTTGGTGTTTCCAGTTTAACCTTGATGTGGCCAAAGAGAAGGGGCTGTGTGAAGGAGAATTTTAATGAGAAAAAGCAGCTGAGAAGGGCTTTGGTCACAGAGAACGTGATGTCAATGTCACAAGGCTGCTTTGTTTCCCAAGTTAAGGTGTTCAGCACAGGACTGGCCTTGGGTTGTGGAAGGTGAAGGGAGGAGAGGTTGCTCTGTTCTGCACATCCTGCTTTGAGATGCCCCTGCAGCTCTTGAGGGGAGTCCGTGGATTCCTCAGGCTCTTCTCTGCTCTGCGTGGGCCATTTCTGTGTTCTGCTGTGGCCCAGCACTGTCGTGGGAAGAATTAAATCCCAGGGAAGAATGAAATCCCAGGGAGCTCTTCAAGGCGGGAAGGAGAGAAAGAGGAAAACCATTAAAAAGAGGAGTGGGCAGGGAAGGTGTGCCCCAAGCAGGCAGGGAGAGCTGCTCCTCCCGTGGTTCTTCCCTTCCCTCCTGCATCCAGCCCTGGACTGTTGCTCCCAGCCCCTGCTGGAATTCTCTCCCCAGACCCCTCTGCTGGACCCGGGGCTGGCCGTCCCAGCCCACCCCAAGCATGTCTGGAGTCCCTGAGCTGTGCCCAGGCTCGACTTTGCCACCCCGTGCCCATCCCTGCTGAGCAGAACACACCTGGGATGGTGATCCTCCAGCTCCATATTCTCTGTCTCCTCACATCTTTACATTTATTTTTTTGTGTGTGTGCGTCTATCTCCGTCTTTTTATTTCGTTTTTGGTCTGTGTCCCATCCATGGATAAACTGCAGGCATCCCTCACCCACGTAAGTGCTCTCTGCATTTCTTTCACTCTCTCTTTGTGTTTTTAGTGTTCCTCTAACACCCAGAACTTGCAGCTTTTAATTTAGTGCCTTTCTCTCTCAGGGGCTGTAGGGTTGGAGTAACTGGTAGTGTCCATTCCTAACAACACTGACCCTGGAGTAGCCACTCTGCTTTTTTCTAGAACAGAATTAGGGTTAACTCTTTGTCTGTGCTCTACAGCATGCAGTTGAAATATTTAATGTAGTGATTATCTAATCATAATAATAATAATAGTTAGCTTGTTGACTCAGAGTGCAGTAGTGGAAGGCTTCATATTTATGAATGCATTAAAAATCGTTCAATTTTAATGATACTGAGATAATTCAGGGAAATCAATTCAGCTAAATTGCAGATCTGGTTTAGACCAGAGCCAACCAAAAACTTCAAAATTTTGAGTATCTCCACAATTTTGAAAACACAAAATTGAAGAAAAAGAATCAATTTTTTTTTCCTCTTCTCACTAATGATTTTTTACCCCTGGACAGTCTTCCAGCACTTGTGTAGATTGTGTGATTAAATAAATAAACCTCATACTAAATTTTTAAAAAATGGCATGTTCCCCATGCAAAATGAGTCAGAAACGTGATGGGTTTGTGTAATTGTGAGTGAAATATGGAGAAAGCTCCGTACCTTTGTGCCTTTCCAGTCTAACCTGATCAGTGGAGCTAAAAAAGCCTCTTTATCCCAGTGAGCATTATTCCATTGATCAGTGCATCCTTGTGGGGAGCTGCTGGTACTCCCAAGATTACAAGGACAAGCTCGAAGAAGCTGCTGTCACTTTCTTTGAGATTCCTGAGGTGAAAAACAGGAGAGGATTTTTTTATATTTTTATTTTGAACCCAAATTTTGAACGGCGCTTGTGCCGTTTCCCCTTAAAGATTGCATTGGACAAAAGCTTGGATTCAGTGGAGCAGGAAGGGGACGGATGGATGGACAGATGGACAGGCAGGGCTGCAAATTGCAGTAGTTAGGGGGCCCCTGGGAGGCATTTCCAGAACAGTCTGAGGTTGTTTGGAGCCCGTTCCTTGCAGGAGCAATAGTGACACACAGGTGATGGTGATCAGGGTTAGAGTTCAGGCTGAGCACTGGGGCCCTTCTGACCTGGAGATAAAGAGCAGCCCCCCAGGGAGAGCAGGGCTGCAGGAGAAGGGGGAAAATCCAGTGGAGAAGAGAGGACAAGGACCATGAAAAGCTCTGTTGCAGCCCCAGCGCCAGACCTGTGTGCCCAGCCTCATGGCCAGCACCTGGGGACAGGTAGGTGCCTTTGCAGAACATTCCAGCACTTCTGGACTGGAGTCTTTTTGCTTTTTGTTTTTATTTTCATGTGGCAATGGGTGTCAGTCACTCTGTGCTCCCCACCTGCAGGGTAAGTTGCAGTCCTTCCTCCCTGAACTCATTTTTCATTTACAATTCCATCCTGCTCCTCCAAGCTTTGCAGCTGGGATCGTCCTGGGCGCTGTCCCCCAGTTCTCTCTGCTCCTTCCCAGAGCCCATCTCGGATCCTGACTGAGGAAATGGCACCACAAAAATGCCTTTTTTCCATCTCTGCTGGAATTCTAATCACCTCTTCCTGGGCAGAATCACAAGCAGGAAGAATTTTTTTCTCCTCAAGTGTGATTTGAAGGTCACAGACATGTTTCAGGAATTTTACAGCTCAGATTAACCAAAGCCACTTGTTTTCCTTACCCTATTATTTAAAGTTTCTATCTAAATGTAAAACCTGACACAATTTTTAATGCCTGCTGGGATAAGTCTGAAGTCATTTTGATTTTTTTAATTTCCCTCAATAAGAAAAAGAAGTTTCTGTCTATTTTAAGAGTGCCTCTCCATGAGGTAATTAGTGATAATTATGGGTTATAGTGGCACAGATGAGAATTCTGGAGGTTGGTAGAGTGTCTGAGTTGACCTGAGTTTGTATTTTCATCTTAACCATTTGCTGCTTTTCTTCATTTCCTTTTCCTTACAAATCTGAAGCCAAACAAAGGCCTGGAGAACAGGGTGGGGTTTGAACCCGAAAGAGTTCAACCTTGAGAGCGTGTGTGGGGCTGGTACCAAAATACCTTTGTGTACAAACCCCAAACCCACCCACCAACACTGAAATCACCCCACGTTCCACATCTCCTCGTTTCCTGCGTTCTGGCAGCATTTTCCAGCCCCCCCTGCCTTTGCTCACCCTGTTTCTCTTTCTTTAGGCAGCACTGCTGCCCCCAGCTCCCGTGGAGCAGACAGTGAGTATGGCAGGAGGGCTCTGCTCCCTCCAGGGTGCTCTGCATGGTCTCCTCACCGAGTGTGCTGCGTCTCTAACACCCCTGGATGTTCTCCTGCTTCCCCGGGGCTTTTTCCTCCCCCCAAATCTCTTTCCCTGGAGCTGCTCTGCAGCTTCCCAAGGTCTGAGTTACCCTTCTCGTGTCCCTGCCTGTTGGAGGCACAGCAGTGAGAATTCTTTTGGTTTTGAAGGTTTGGGGACTAACAGAGAAATCCCTCCCAGCTTGTGTCCCTCCTGCCAGGTTCCTCCCAGGGCTTTTGGAGCACAGACATTCCTTGTCCTTCTGCCATGGAAGTCCTGGTGTCAGTGCTGGCACACTCTGTGCTCTGGGGAGTGCAGGCTTCTCTCCAAGCTCATTCCTTTCCCGAGGTGTTGACGTTTTTAGGGTTCTTAGCCCTGTTTTTCTCCTCTCTCTGGGTTCCTGGGTGTTGTGCAGGGAGGTGGGAACAAGCAGGGGCTCAGTTCTCCTCAGGAGTTGCTCCTAGAGGCCTCCCAAATGTTCCATTAATGGGCAGGTTGGGGCCGAAAGGAGGCAAAAATGGGGATTTGGAGCTTCAGCACTCTTGGGGATGAAGGGAGCCTCAGGGCATGCTGCCTTCCCTGTGCCCTGCAGGGCCCTGGGGCTGCCAGGACCCCCTCCCTGCAGCAGGGCTTGGCGAGCAGCAGCAGGGCAGGGTTTCTGCAGCACCGGGGCTGGGTGTCACCCTCACTCCTCCCCTCCCTAAACCTGCTCTGTTGCCCTGCTGTCACCCCTGGTCCCCGAGGAGTGCCTCACCTGACCGTGCCTGTCCATCCTTGTGTTTCCATAGCAGCCCCACCTCCCGCCGCATCCCTGAGCCCCGCGGCACCGAGTGAGTACCGGAGCTGCTGCCCCGCCCTGGGTGCTGCTGGAGCCCGGATCCGGCATCCCGGGGCTCCGGGGCGTTCCTGGGGATGGTAACAGCAGTGTGCAGTGTGAGCATGTTCCCATCCCAGCATGCTGCCACTCGTCCCCCTCTCCCCCCACCCTGCCGAGCAGCGGGAGTAAAAGATTTACAGAAAGCACAGAGAGGGAGAGAAAGAGGAATAACCCCCACAAATCATCCTTTCCAAAAGGAATGTTTTCCTTTCGCCTTCCCCGTTTTTGTGTTCAAGCTGCCTTGCAAAAGGGATGTGCATTAAATAATTTTCTTCTTTTCAAGTGCCCTGCCTTGCTCTGCTTGCTTTGATTATAGGGAGATACAGTTGATATTAAAATCAGGGATATTAGATGCTAGAAGAAGATGCAAATGAGGAGGTAGAATATCCTGCAGAAGAGATCCCAGGGCCCTGCTTGCCTTAAAAGAGGCCTCAGGTTTCCAGCAAATTCCATCTCTGTGATGGGAACTGGATTCAGACTCCCTTGGTTGGGTGGGGAAGGGAGAAGAAGAACAGTCAGTGAAGATCTCGATTTACCTGGTGCATGTGTGTGTTTTGAGTAACTAACGATCTCTGCAAAGCCAAATGCTCTTCTTGTGATTTGAAATAATAAAGAGTGTGTTTGTGGGAGTGTGAGGTAACTGGGTTATTTACCTGAGGGGGGTTAGAAATGGCTTTCTGAACAGAAAACACTAAAAGCATGAAGTGTGGGATGGTCGTGGGGGTTGGGATGGAGGCAGAGGAGAGTGTGGCCAGTCAGATGAATTTATAATTAATTATAATTAATGCATTTATGACTGGCACATTTCATGGTCTTACAGGTGACTTTAAATGTCCTTTACCTGCCAGTGGCCACAAGCAGCGTATTCTTTGTGCAGTAATTTTTATTTGCAAAGTGCCAAACCCCAGTCCCTGATGCACTCAGGTGCTGAGGAGACCTTTTCATTCCTGCCAGCCTTGGAGGGTGGGCTGGAGAGGGCGAAGGGCAGGGTCTGCTAATCACCCTTTATTCCCCAGCAGGCAGAGACTCCCTTCTGGCTGTTCCTGTGTGGGCTGGACACAGCTTCCCTTGGAGGGAAAACATTGGGTTCATGTTTTACAGAACAGTTTGTTCTTAAAAAAAAAATCTTTGCCCAGAAAAGCTCCTAATTAATGATAAACATTTTCCACAGTTTTGTTGGCGCAGGGGTTGTGTGTGGAGGAGGAGGAGGGTGGAAGTTTCCCTTTTCCCCTCACTGGGGTTCAGGATCAGTTGTGAGCAGGAGCAGAGCTGTTATTTGTGTGTACCCTGCATTTGTGCAGGTGCTGCCCACATTGGTATGCTGGGCCGTGCTGCAGCCTGTGCAAATGAGAAATCCAGCAGCAGAGAAAGGGCAGTGGCACGGGGCAGATGCTGCTCCAGCTCTGCATCATTTAATTATTGCTGCTGCTGGGAGTGCTCTGTGCTCCCCCTGGCCTCACCTCGGCCCTTCAGTGGGTGAAACCAGCAGCAATTAGGGAGTGAGAGCTGCCCTGTGGCACCACGGAGGCAGGGACAGAAACCTGATGAGCCTGCAGGGCTCTCTCCACTGGCTGTTTGGGGTTTGGGCTCGGGGGGATCAGTGGCACGTAGGAGATGTCTGTAGGCATGGAGGAGGTTTAGGAATGTCTCTCCTTGTGTTTAACCCTCTGAAGTTGCTCCAGGAAATAGTTCTGTACCAGTTTTGATGTTTTTCTTGCAGCTCTCTCCACTCTGAGACCTGGTTTGCCTTGCAATGGCTGAGCTCACTTGAAAAAGGGGATTTTTTTTCAGGTTGGAGGGGGCTTGGAGCAACCTGGTCTAGTGGAAAGTGCCCCTGCCTAGGACTGGATAATCTTTAAGGTTCCTTCCAACCCAAACCATTTTATTCTGTTTGTGGTGCTAACTCTGCCCTGGATCTTTACCTAAAGCTCCTCTCATGAGGACAGGCAGCCTCTCTTGCCTGGTTGGAAACCTCAGGTTATGTTGAGTTTACTGCAGTTTGGGAGAGGTTTCTTCCACCAGAAGACACAGATTTTCCTTCCAGGCAACCTCACAGTAACTCTGAAACCTCCCTCCTTCACAGTGCCCAGAGTTCTGTGAGCCTGCGCTTCAAGAGAATGGATTGAGAGCTTGGCTGTAACAAATGGATTTTACATTTTGTGCCATCAGTTTTTTCCCTGGTAATGGTCTGTCCTTAATCTTGTCAGAGACAAGCACCCAAAAGATTAAGGGTTTAATTCTCTATACATCAAATTAACAGGGAACTACCAGAGCACTGTGGAGTAGCCTCATTAGGATGAGACAGAGGCACGAGCGTGAGAAATGCGAGTTACGGAGGGCTTTGGGAAGGGAGCTTGGGCTCAGTGCTCTGCTCCGGGCTGGCAGCTGATTTGTCCTCATTCCCTGCCAGTGTCCCTGCACTCCCATCTCTCTGAGCAGCTGCTGCCCCGTTGGTGCTGGATTCCCTGTCCTGGCTGGCAGAGCCCCCTGGCACACCCCAGCCCCTCGGTGTCACTGCCGGGCGGCTCCACCGGCCCCATCCAGCCAGGCTCCCGGATGGAGAGGTGTCCTTGGCGTGGTCTCCTCAGCAGGATTTTCTCTCTTGCAGTTGTTGTTGTTGTTCAGGAGCACGTTTGTGCTGCAGAGGGAGGACACACCAGTGGGGGTGCCACAGTTTGTCCTCCTCCTGGGCTGGTTTTGACCCTTCCACCTCCGCTGCCTCGCAATAACAATATTCCCTTTTTCTTCCCAGCAGTTTTGTGGATTCCTCCAGCAGTCCTGGCACACACTACAGTGATTTTTGTCCCTTTTGTTCTTTGTATGACTAAGCAGTGACGCAGCTGTGCCTAACACAAGGCCATAACTCAGTGCTTGCTGTGGTTTAATATTCTTATTTTCCAGGCGGTTTTACTGTCCCCCCCGGTGTTTCTGATATATGCTGGCTAATTTAATTTTGCTCCTATTTTTGTTTACTCTGTAATTCTGTTGTTGATTTTTTTCCCTTGCCCATTGTTTACATCAGTTTTTTAATTTTTTTGTATTTTCCATGTGACCTCCTCCACTTTCCTTTCAACCAAACTCATGTGCGTGCGTATCATGTGAATTTGTCATGTGGCTTGCATGGTGCTGATGATGTCGTCCTCGCTGGTGAACAGAAGGTAAAATACTTTGTTCTGATTGGTTGCCTAGATTTTTGGGGTGAGGATTCCCCTCTGGGATCTCCAAATTCCAAAAAAAAAAAAAAAAATCCCACCGAGTCTTTTCGGAGGAGTTGCTCTTCACTGACTGCATGGGAAGAACTCTACTTCAGTCCTCTGCATTGAGCTGGAAAAAACTTGCAGGGAAAACAGGAAAAAAAAAAGCCAAAAAATCACCTGGCTCAGTCATTTGCTTCTTCATTCTCAGAGTCCAGCAAGGAACTGTCCTAGGAAGGTGCTAAAAAACCTCTGGAATGAGCACTGAAGGCCAGAATCCTTTTGCCTCTCTGTGGGACCAACCACAGACTCGAATTTGATGGGAAATTAGGGCTTGCCTTCTGGGAGCAGCCTTTCTCCTGTTGCTTTAGCAGCATTTTGACCCTATAAAATACAAATTTATATAGGGATATGTGCACACATCTACACTGTACATGTTTAGTAGCCTTCCAAAAAATTTCTGAATTCTCTGAAATCTGATTATTTGGAGTATGTCACAATTTGATTTAAGAAATAATTTGCTTTTTATTGTGAGTGAAACTTAAGCATAGCTAGAATGAGAGCTGTGTTATGAAATACTCTATAAAATGCTGCTATAAAATCCTCTCTCTGTATAAAATTCTGCATATAAATCCTGTGAAACAGCACACACAGAGTCCATGGTGGGAGGCAGACCCCACACAATTCTCACCAGAGGTGCTGCTGCACCTCTCCTGGCAGAGCCCCTCGTTCCTCCCACGGCATCTCTGGGAGCCTGAGCTCAGCTCACAGGAGCTGCTGCTCCCCAGCAAATCAAGAAGCAAACGATTGACCCTGGCACTTGATGGAGCTGGGATCAGCCTGCAGCAGACATGGGGTGGTGCAGAACAATTCCTGCAGCGCTGTGGTTTCCACAGCTTCACTCTGTGCACAGCCCCAGCGGGGGGAGGGAGGGAAGCTCCTGCTCTTCTGCTGCCCCAGCCAAAGGAGGAACTGTGAGAACCTGGGAGGAATTGGCTTTTTACCATCCAGGAGTTCTGGAATCACCTTTTTGTCCGGGACCACCCCCAGGAAAGGATTTAGGCTGGGGTTTGCCAGGAAAACAAAACTAACACCAGTAACCTTCCCACATGAGTGCATGCACAGAAGAGCCCTGTCTCAGTCTCTGCCCTCTCTGCTGGAATTCAGCAGGATGGGAGAGGTGCCTGTCTTGTTTCTGCACGTTCTGGTTTTGTTCCTTATTTCTGCTGCTGGTGTTTGCTCCCCTCGTGTGCACCCCGACCCCCAGCCTGTTCTTTCTCTCTGGTTTTGCCCCTCCTGGAGGCTCTCCTGGTGTCTGTTCCCAGTCCTGGTTCCGTGGTGCTCAGAGATTGCAGAAATCAGCCCTTTCCTCATTCCTCTGCTACAGAATTCTCCAGGTTTGCTCTCTGAGCATAGGCAGGATGCAGGACCTTTCCTTGCTGCCAGCTGGGCAAGGATTTAATCTCAGTTTTTAAAGTGCTGATTTTTCATTTTCTCTTTTCTCCCCACCTCAAGTTGCACCCAATCCTGGTGCTTGTAGCACCCTCTGAAAAACACAAAATACCCAAGAATTTCTGAAATCCAACAGACCAGTGTTAGGGCAAGGAAGCACTGAATAGAAACCAAAGGGTTCAGAGGGTACCAGGAAACATTTCCTGCTCCCCTGCAGCAGCAGATGATTGGTGTGCTGATGGCTTAGCAGGGAGTGGGTGAGAAATAAATTGGAAATGTAATTGCTCCGAGCACTGCCCTCACTCCCCTGCCAGCAGCAGCTTTGGGAAGCCCTTCAAGCTTTGGGAGCTTGCAGAAAATTCCTCATTTCCTCGATCAGACTCCCCCCGGGTTCATGTGGAGCCCTGGGGAAGGATGGCTGAGCTGCCCGTGGCAGGGGCACTGCAGGGATGGTGCCCTGCATTCCCAGCACAGCTCCTCTCACAGGTAAAGCACCTGCCTGGGGCCTTTTCTCCTGGGCTGAGTGTCCTGGGGGGAGTTTGAGCATCAGCTTCAGTCCCTCGGCGTTGTCACTGCGAGCACAAGGTCCTGCATCCCTCCTGCTCAGAGAGGATTTTAATCAGGTTTTTGGTGATCAAACAAAAAAGGAAATCTGGGCTCTGTGGAGCTGCTGGCTCTCACCCAGCCAAGCAGCAGCAGCAGCAGCATGTGGGGTCCTTAAGGGATTCCCCCGTTGCAGAGGTTGGGAAGGGCTCTGAGGAGGGTGGGACAGGCTGGTTTGTGCCCTGGGTGAGCAGGAGCTGCCCTGGCATGGAGCACCCCTGTGATGCTGTTCTGCTTTGCAGCCCCGATGCATGTGTGAGCATGAGTCCTTCTCTGAGCTCCTGCTGACCACCTTCTCTCTCCAGCTACTCACATTTTCACTCACTATAGGGTTGCTGATTCTGCTGGACTAAACTTTTCCCACTAAACTTCTTCCTCCTCTGTTTGACACACTAACCCACTTTTCATTTTACAGCCCTGTGTCTGGATTGCATCCACCTGCTTGAGATAAATGAAATAAATACATATTTCTGGAGAGAAAACTATGCCTTACCAGGGCTTGCACTGCTCCACCTGTTGGTTTTCAGCACTTAGGAGTGTTCTTTTCTTTGAAGAGCAATGTTTCTCAAAGCAGAAATGGATTTAAACTGTTGTGGGAGGGAGGAGTGAATCAGGAGCTAGAAATTAGATAATTCAAAGTGAAGAAAAAGAAAAGTTTCAGCAGAGCAGGTAATTAATCATGGGAATGACTGTGTGTGAAGTACAGCAGTATCTCTGACATTTGAAATCAAGAATAAGCATCTTTTCAGAGGATGTTCCTATTAGTCTCGGTGCTCAATCACTGGGAAAAAAAATCCAGGCTGTGTTAGATAAAAGGTCAGGTTCTGTAAGTGCAGTGCTCCTCAGTGCTTGAGGATCTCTGTGCTTATTACTGATCATCTCTGAGATGGGGGAGTGGGGAAGGACCAAGGAGATGCTGCTCTGGTTTTGTCCCTGTCACACTCAGGGCAGGGGTTCAGCATTGCTGCTCTGGTTTTGTCCCTGTCACAAACAGGGCAGGGGTTCAGCATTGCTGCTCTGGTTTTGTCCCTCTGTCACACACAGGGCAGGGTTTCAGCATTGCTGCTCTGGCTCTGTCCTATCACACACAGGGCAGGGGTTCAGCATTGCTGCTCTGGCTCTGTCCCTGTCACACACAGGGCAGGGGTTCAGCATTGCTGCTCTGGCTCTGTGCTGTCACACACAGGGCAGGGGTTCAGCATTGCTGCTCTGGTTCTGTCTCTCTGCCACAAACAGGGCAGGGATCCAGTGTTGCTGCTTGTGGAGGGCTCAGGGCTCAGCCAGAGCAGAGCCAGGGCTGCTCCTGCCCCTGGGAGCTGCTTTGGGGCACAGGGTGACAGAACCAGGCTTTTGCCTCTGGCTTCTGTGAGTTGTTGGTGACTGACCAGGACAGTTATTGCAGAATAGCTCCAGCCAGTCAGCTCCACAGTCAAAAGCAGGGACTTTGTGGTGGTGTTTGTCTTTTGGGATTGAGGAAAAGTATCATTGCTTGTTTAACTGATATGTTCAATATGCCCAGGTGAGGATGGAGTTTTCCTGTTTATCTGTGCCTTAAACCACACTTGTGTCACCTTTTCATGTTCAGTGTACACTGAGAAAGCTGTCCCAGGGTGGAATCTACATCTGGCACATCCAGGGGGTGTGGGAGCCTTGCAGTGGGAATAAAGGCAGAGGAAAGGATTTGGAAAAGCAAAACATAACCTGGAAAAAAAGGAGTGCTGCCTCTTTACATCCGTCAGAGGAGTTGCTGTGTTGTTAAACACAAATGTGCGTGTCCCACACTCTGGAGTGTGATTGATTCCCTTCTTGGAACAGTGCAACAGCATGGAATCCATCTTAAATCATAGTTTCAGCCCAGGTCTTGCCATTTTCCCATTGGTATTTCACAAAAAAAGTGCTGATATTCCTTTGAAAGGGAAGAGGGAGGGGAAAGGGCTTCACATTCCTTCTGAAGATGAACTTTTGAATGATGTTGGGAGACAAACCTTCCTGTGGCCACTCAGGAGTGCCTGTGCTGTCCGTGAGGAGCTGGACACAAACCAGGGGTGTAAATCTGCAATCAGACCTTCCGTGTTTGCCTTTTTTAGCAGAGGTGCAGGGTGGGATCGGGATCCTCCTGTGGCACAGGAATTGAGGAGCTGGGTAGGAAAAGCAGCTGGGGAGCTGTGGCTTGCAGGGGGAGGGGACATTGCCATTTTCTGCTGGTGGCAGGGGTGCAGTATGGGAGATTACAGCCTTTTTCTCCCAGAAATGTTTATTCCAGAAAAGTGAAGGGGTTTCTCTGAATTTCTCTCCAGTATCCACTGGAGTTCCACCGGTGCAGGCTGAGTGAGGGGATGTGCTCTGGGGTTCTGTGGTCCTGCAACTCTAAAGCCCCTAAACAAACTCAGAGTGCAGGCCTGGGTCTGCCTGAGAGGCACGAGGTCCTTTTCAGTGGTGCTCTGGACATCCCATCCCCCAGGAGCAGCCTCAGAGCCCTTCCTGATGTTCGCCAGGTGTTCCACAGCAGCTCTTACAACAAAAGCAGCGAGGAATTGCTCGTTGCTTTGGGATTTTCTTGGGGGAGGGGGGATCTCTTTCACTCTGACTCCATCTCAGCACATGCAAAAATGGAAATTACGTGTTTCAAAAGCAAGAAACACTTGGGTGTGGCAGATATTTACCTCAGACACGGTGTCCTCTGTGTCTGGGTCAGCTCATACGCTGAGCTGAGGATAATGAAGTATTCCTCTGATATTTTATGAGCACTTTTTCCTTGATAATGCCCATTTTTTTTATTTTTCCCACGAATAACCCTGAATGCCCCGTTGTTGCAGGGGAACCCAGTGCCCCCAAGCTGGAAGGTCACATAGGAGAAGATGGCAACTCCATCAAGGTGAATGTCATCAAGCAGGACGACGGCGGCTCCCCGATCAGGCACTACCTGATCAAGTACAAAGCTGTAAGTGTGCCACAGCCCGGGCTGCTCGGGCTTCCCTGGGCTCTGGGGGGGCTGGATTTAAGAGAGAAATCTCTGTCACTCAGGTGCTTTAAATTCGGTGTGCTGAGATGTGAAGGAGCACTTTTGCAGGAGCAGAATTTGCAGCTTTTGCCCTCTGGAAATAGTTTGGTGATGGGGCAGGATGAGAGGAGGAAGTGAGGGGGTTTCTTCTCAGAAGACAGGATTTGAGCAGCAGAGAGGCTGCTTTGGCATCTCTCCACCCAAGAGCATGTGATGGTTTCACTGAATCCCAGAACAGCTGGGGTTAGAGGGAGCTCTGGAGATCACCCAGTCCACAGGGACGTGTCTAGGTGGGTTTGGGATGTCTCCAGAGAGAGAAACCTTCTGTGGGTGCTCTGCCACCCTCCGTAGGGAGAGATTCTTCCTCTTATTGGGGTGGAACTTGTGTTTAGTTGGTGGCCACTATTCCTTGTCCTGTGACATCAACCAGAGCCTGGCCCCATCCCGTGACACCCTTTGGGGATTTCTGTGTGCGGTGACAGTGCTGCTGAGCCCAGGGGGTGCCCTGACCCTGTCCCCTGTGATGCCATGAGAGGCTGCCTAGAGTTAGACAGAGGCTAGACAGAGTTAAAGGAATAAAGTAGGGATTTATTAAAAGACCTTCCAAGGATACACCTTGGGCAGTACAAGAGCCCAGCCGTGGCTCCACCCAAGATGGATCCCAGTCATGAGTTTTCCCACTTTTATAAGTTCTGGTCCATTTCCATATTGGGGTAATTGTCCAGTTACAGCCCCAGATGATGCAGATTGCTCTCAATTCCCCATTCACACTCCTTGGGCCCAAAGCTGCGATGGTGTCCTTGGTTCTGGGCTGGAAAAGGATTGTTTTGTGTGACTGACCTGTGAGGAGAACTGCTGACACTCACTCCTCCACATTCCTGCCCTGGACTGTGTTGTCTGCAGACGGACGGACAGCGAGACAGAGCTCTCCTTTGCTTTTAGTTAGTTTTTAGCTAGCTGAGGCAGAGAAGTTCCCTGGACTGTAGTTTTTCTTTTCCTTTAGACCTGTTTAAACCCACTCTAGGCCGAACACCCAGAATTGCACGGGCAGCTGGCGCCCGCGGCCTACCGGGCCGGGCCTGGGCGCGCCATTTCCCTCCCACAGTTCCACACCAACGCAGTACGAATCTGGGGAGCACCAGAGCTCAGACTCACAGCACGCCCTGTCCCCTCCCTGCAGAAGCACTCCTCGGAGTGGAAGCCGGAGATCCGGCTGCCGTCGGGCAGCGACCACGTCATGCTGAAGTCGCTGGACTGGAACGCCGACTACGAGGTGTACGTGATCGCCGAGAACCAGCAGGGCAAGTCCAAGCCCGCCCACTACGCCTTCCGCACCTCGGCGCAGCCCACCGTCATCCCAGGTACCGCTGCTCTGCCCCTCAGGGGCTCCCGCTGCCATTAACGCCACCGAGCTGCCCTAATGTGCCCCAGTAACCCCGACGGCTCGCTTGCTTGAAGCCCCTTCTCTCGTGGTTGGTTCCCCCATCCGAAGCTGAGGGTCGTGGCTGCGTGCATACCTGTGGCAGGTATGAGGGAGTGCTCCCTGGCGAATCCCTGCCTGGCTGTTCCCAGGGAATGTTGGCTCCTGGTGTGGGGTAGGAAAAGCTCTCTGAGAGCAGGAAGTGGAATTCCTGTTTTAAACCCAAGCAGGCCCTTCAGCTCTGCAGGGCGATGCTTTTCACGAGGCAGATTTCCCAAATCTCCCTTCCAGCTCATTTGTCCATCTTTGGAGGAATAAAGGCATCAGGAGTTTGCTGGCAGTTGGATGAGAAGGCAGTGAAAATCTCTCTCTGAGCATTTTTCAATTCAAATTACCAAACGACAGTAATTTTTGAACAGCAACAGTTCAATGTTGAGGACATTAGGAAACAATAACTCAAAAGCTTTAGGATGCTGCTGGAAGCTCTTAACACAGACTGTACTTATTAATGTGCTTATCAAGTGAGGGATAAGGACAATAACTGCAAAAGTCAAGCAGAACTCTCAGCTGGGAACTGGAATTGAGCAGTTCAGGGCAATCTGTTGAAAGGACAGTTAGGATTTCTTTTCTACATGTGGACTTTTAAATAAAGGAGGGGAGAAACCCACACAAAGCAACCAAAATCTGAGAATGGGATGGCTGGAGTGGCTGTAAATTGAAGTTGTGATGGTTAAAGACAGGGATGCTGAGTCAAGGCCTCCCTGCACAAGCAGGGTTGGTGCTGCCAGCACATCCTGAAGGGATTGACTGGATTTCATTTCTCTTGAAAGCAGAGAGTTCCCTTCAGTCTTTCCCTGAGAATTCAGTCCCTGCCCTGCTGCCCTGTGCCCATTCCCGGGCTGAAGGGAACAGCTCAGACCTTGTGGGAATGCTGCAGTCGCCCTTGGCTGAGGCAGGTCACATTGCTGAGCACAGAAGTGGGTGAAAACATGGGAAAAGTGGGGCTGGCAGTGAGGAGGAGGCAGATGGGGCAAAGGAGAGACTGGGGGTGCTTGAATAGGGCGTAGTTTTGGGTGGAAGGACCCTCGGTAACCCATTAAACAACTCACTCTGTGATTCTCATTTCCAGCAGCTCTAACCCTTGCTCCCCCCCTGAGCCCTTTACATCCATGTAACATGTGCAGGAACCTCTAAAAACCAGGGAAAAGCCAGTTGGCTGCCAGAGGTGCAACTTCTCTGGCCTCTCTGAAGTTATTCCTTGTTTAGCTTGGTCTGAGGCTGCCAGGTTTTTCAAACCTTGCAGGTGGAAAAGCAGATTTTGGGCGTGCAGGGCTGGCCCAGGAGCTGGAATTCAGCTGGTCCTCAGGAGGTGCTGTGTCCTTGTGCAGTGCTGTGGTTATTGCTGGCTTTGTGACTCTTTCTCCTGGGTTTTTGTCATTGTGGCCTCCCGAGGTGTTCGCTGGTGCCCAGGCTGAGAGCACTGAGGGGAATGTTTCCAGGGACAGGTTGGTTTTTCCTCTGCCCTGCAGCCCCACAGGTTTTAGTGCCGAGCTGCAGCAGGGAAGAGGCTCTGTGTGTTCCTTTCCTTTCCTCATTGTCTCTGTGGCATTTCTGTGTTTTTATCTCAGAGTGAGCTGGGCAGGAGTCAGAGCCAGTGCTGTGACAGGCATTGCTGTTATCCCTGTTACCATAACCAAGGGGTCCCTGCAGGAAAATGTGCATTTATTGTGTGGAGTCCTTTGTTCCCCTCACCTGTGCAGAGGCCTGAGTGGCTGGAAGGATAAGGGTGTTATTTTCAGTAATAATAACAATAATAATAATAATAATAATAATAACAATCATCACACTGGCATTGGAGTGGTTCCCAAGCAGCTGGGAGGATAATACGGATTTTTTATCCAGGCTTTGGGAAAGGGCTTGGACAGGCAGGTGGATTCTCTGCTGCACCAAAGCTTTTCTTGTTTTCCTTTTTTCCTGTTAAAAGCTCTCAAGCTCCAGACACCATCTCCCTGTCTCTCACTGAGCCCCTTCTGTCCCATCATTTTTAATCTCATTTGCTTGCAAACCCCACCCCCCTGCCTTGGACCCTGCTCTGCAGCTTTGGGCTTTGCTGAGCTTCTGCCCCTTTCGTGGTGAATGTGCTGCTCCTTGAACCTTGAGCCATTTTAATTTACGAGATTAAATAAACCTTTGATTCTTATGTTTTCTGTATTTATGACCTAATTTTTTTTATCTATTTCTCTCTCTTTTCTCTCTCTCTCTCTCTCTTTCTTTCTTTTTTTCATCCTCTCTTCCTTTCTTTCCCTCCCCTCTCCCTTTTCCCCCAATTCCTTTCCTATGTCTGTCATCCATGGTCACCTTGGATCTCACGGGGAACATCCACGCTTGCCACATGCACCAAATTTGTTTTTAAAACAACCATATTCCCCCCTCCTGGGAACCATTGTCTGGCACCTGCAGCGACCTTGGGAAGTCCATCAACGTCGTCCTCCTTTGTCTCATTGCTTCTCTCTGCAGTGACTCTGCTTTTGCTCTGTTAGAAACTTTCAAAAAAAAGAGTCAAATAAAGCAATATTTGCTTGGGAAGGCCTGGGTCCCACCAAGGTGTAAAAGGAGATAACTTTGCTTCAGAGGATCGTGTCAGTTCAGAGAAAAAAAAAAAAAAGAAACACAGAACACTTAAAAAATGTTTAATTGAAAGAGTCAGTATTTTGTAACAAGGAAAAAAGGTTTAAGCCAAGTTTTTTCTCTTTAACGGTTTTTTTGTTACTTGTAATGAATTTGCCCTTTTAAATGGATGTAAAGAAAGATTTTTTTTGTGTTGTTTGCTTGCTGTTTTCATCAAAGGAAGGTGCAATGTTGAAAGCCTTTAAGATCCTGCTTTTTACTGATTTCTCTGCACATCTGGTGCTGATCTTGTGCAAAAGGAGGCCCCATCCACAAACCCGAGCCCACAGACTGTAAAAAGAAAGAGAAGATTTGTCAGAGACCATCCTGCTGATTGCCCAGATGTCTCTGGGGGCTCTTGCGTGTGGATTCCAGTGTCTGGAAGGTTTTCCTGCTGTGCTGGTCTGACCATAAACATCTGCTGGGATCACCCTGGGGCACTGCTGCTTTTCCTTCTTCTCCCTGTCCCTCCCTGGTGTGCAGATTCCTCCTGGCCCACGGTGGAGCCGGGCACACACAGCCCATGGACACACCCATTGCCAGTGCTTCTCTGGCACTCCTGGATTTCCACTGCTGTGTTAGCACAGAGTTCCCTCTCCTTGCTGTTCTAACAGAAAATCTGGGCTCGGATCGAGCTGAGCAGCAGAGTTATTGTTACTGATCCTTAATAATACTCCTGGTTAACTGTGCGTGTGACAGGATTAATCCATGGGCTAAACTGGTGCACTAGAGCCATCTTTGTTATCAGATCCTGGGAATTTCCTTGAACAAAATTCAGATGATTTTTGCATTGCTTCTTTGAAAAAAAAAAACAGAACTCCCCACACTCCCCCCACAAAAAAAAAAAAAATCACAAAAAACCCAACGCAACAACCCAAATGAATTCTTTGTGATAGGAAATCCATTGGGATAGGAAATCCATCCATCCCCTCTGATGCTCTCCTAAAATCAGGGGTCTCTCCCTTGGATTGTCTGTCCAGACACTCTCAAACCCTCTCAGCTGGGTGGGGTTCATCCTCCTGACAGAATTCTCACAGGGACAAACAGAATCCTGCCCTCACTCGTGTCTGACTCTGCCTTTTCTGCTCTGCTCTGTTTGTTCAGACCTCCTTCTTCTGGAGTTGGGAACTTTTCTGTCTGGATTGTAAATGCAAACTTGCGGCAGGTGTCACACACAAAAGCCTGTGGATTTCTTTTTTATTACAAAACCCCCTCATTTCCAACATTGCAGTGTTGTAGACACTTTGTAGAGTGTAGCCACTTTTGTTAGAGCTTTGGAGTTTGCTGAAGTGCAGCAAAATAATCCTGATACTAAAAAATGGTGTGATTTCCCCTCTAACTGGATTAATTGAGCTCATTGTAGATCTGGGATCAGCTTTTTGCAGGTTTCCCCTTATCCACAGAGGGAGGTCCCTGCCTGAGGCTGGGATGTTTCTCACCAGAATCACAGTTATTAAAATGATCTCTGTAACTTGGCGTGGTGTGGTGTGGGGAGAGAGCAGCACCGTGGAGGGGGGTCTGTCCCAGGAGAGGGGTTCAGGGCAGGGGAGGATTCTCTGTGGCAGAGCCCTGGCATGCAGCTGAGACATCACTGATGTGGCTGAAATGAATCCCAAACTCCACAGCAATCAGGAGCCCAGCCAGCATGGAATACAGACAAGGTGTTTCTTTCTGTTGGTTAGAATAAGGAGCATAACTGGGTTTTTAGCACTAATTTGTGCAGATTTGTACCATGCCAGGTACCAGAGATCTGCCAGCCCCTTGAGGTCTCATGTTTAAGGTCCCAGGCCTTGATGTGAGTAAAATAAAACTGAAATAGAGTTTTTAGAAAAGCCAGCTCAGAGAGGAGGCAGAGATTCAGGTCTGGGAGCAGAAGATGCTCAAATACTGGGATTTTCATGTCACAGATGCCTGCAGTTCCTGTGTGTGTGTGAGGGGCTGCAGCCCTGCAGGATTCCCACAGTTTGTTCCAGCCCCTCCACATTCCCAGAGCTGTTTGTCAGAGCATTCTTTGCCTGTTGTCAGGGGCAGGAAGGTTTGGGAACGTCCTGCTCCACCAGGAGCAGCTGCAGGGGTCTGCCCCTCCGAGGTTCTGGGGGATAAAAGGAGGTTTTATCTAAAAGGTTTTAAAAACAACTCCTCCTGACTCTTGGAGCTGCTGGGGTGGGGTGGGCAGAGGATTTTGGTGTCACTCTGTGTTCAGCTGGAGAGGAGAAGCTTTGGGGTGACCTAAGTGCCCCTTGCAGGACCTGAAGGAGCTGACAGGAAAAGGGGAGAGGGATTATTTCCAAGGGATGGAGTGACAGGAAAGGGGGAATGGTTTCAAACTGACCGAGGGCAAGGTTAGGTGAGATCTTGGGAAGGAATTTTTGCTCGTGAAGGTGGGGAGGGGCTGGGATGGAATTCCCAGAGCAATGTGGCTGCCCCTGGATCCCTGGCAGTGTCCCAGGCCAGGTTGGAGCACCTGGGACAGTGGGAGGTGTCCCTGCACATGGCAGGAGGTGGAATGGATGGGATTTAAGGCCCTCAGACCATTCTGGGGTTTTGTGATCCCCTGATACTCCTGAGTCAGGGAAACAGCAGAGCTTGGAGGAGCAGAGCAGGGAGGCACAGCCCAGCAGGAGCTCAGGGCAGTGCCCATTCCCTGCCCCGGGCTGCTGTGGGTGAGCTCACAGCTGCTGGAACCGGATCTCTGTCCCTGCCAGAGCTGGGGACGCTGCCAGAGCAGGGTCCTTGTCCCCAGGGTGAGCTGGGCAGTGTCTGAGGGAGCAGCCCTGTGAAACCTCGTGCAAAGGGAACTCCCACAGCTGTGCACGTGGGAGCTGTTGGCACCACTGGGAACAAAGAGCTTTTCTCCTGGCGTTTGTTTCTGCGTGCACAGAATGGATTTTTGTTTGTTCTGTCCATTCTTCTTTCTTTTGCCAAATCCTGTAGGACCTTTGAAAGGCCTGGAGTCCCACCTGCTTCTCTCCATCTCTTTTGTCTCTTTGCCTGTGCCTGGACATTCTCTAGCTGAGACCCCCCCTAGGCAGACACAGCTGAGCTCTCTCTGACAGGGCAGTTTGGGACAGAAACTGAAACTGCTGGGTGGTTTGCCTGTGCACTGTGAAATGAGGGGGATAAGAAAAGCCAGTCTTGCAGGAAGCTAATTTTCCATTGGAAAACATAATTTGTAGTTAATAAATTCTTCACTTCTTTAGAATTGAGGACTCCAGAAGTTCTTTAATGGTTTGTGTTTTCCTTATTTAACTGGTGGAAATGTTATTCCTCTTAGTCCTGAGAATGGCAAAAAGGGATTAATGGAAGGGTTGGATGTGGATCAGGTCAGAAATGTCCAATATCAATTTATTACATTTGTTTCTTACACACAGTGTGAGCAGCTGCTCCACAGCCCATTATTTATACATTTCTTTTGTACACAGAGTTGTTTTAGGCCCCAGCAAACCCTTTAGGGATGTCTAAATATTACTTTCATTAAATACAACATAAATCCAGCTACAGGATGGAGGGAATGGTTCTTGAAAGTATTTGAAGATCAATTTAATTTAATCAGATGGGACAGTCTGTGAAAAGAATAATCTCCACTATGATTCCTGCATTTTATAGGAACAGCAAAATTCCTTTGCAAGGAAAATGAAAGGCAGCACCAAGAGCCTCCCAAGTCCATGGGATTGTGGAGGATTTTTATATTATGTTTCTTTACTGCCAGTCCCTGGAAGGTTTGGAATATCAGTTCATGCCATGAATTAGGATTTATGAAACCACAACTCATGGAAAAGGTTCAAAAGTTTCTGCAAATTGCAGGGCTCCCTTAGCAGCCTAGAAACACAAATTGCAGGCAATTACCTTGGCCCAGTTTCGTTGTGTGAGGTGTAAAATCTCAGAATAGCACAAAAGCAGGGACATTCCTCTGCAGGCCTGCCCTGCTTCTCCCCACCTCCATCCTGCTCCTCCTGGGGCAGAGGAGCAGGGGAGGGCAAGGAGGGGAGGTTGGTGCCTGCTCTGGGCTCTGCCTGGGGTCTGGGGGAGCAGAGGGCTCTGTGCCTGTCAGAGCAGGAATTTGGGGGTGACAGCTCCTGGGAAAGCTGGGGGGGGAGAGGAGGCAAAGAGCAGCACTCTGGTGTGGGTAGAATTTTCCAGAAGGGGAATATTCCAGCTGGAGGCAGCCAGGGAAGTCTGACCCCGGGTTGCTCCCCTTGGCTCACCCTCAGGAGCTCCTGCCCACGGAGGGGCTGTGGATGGGAAGTGTGACACAGCCCCAGGAGCACGTTAGTTATTGAATCATGTCCACAAGGATCCTGTACACATCCCAAGGGGGAAAATCCCTGCCCTCCTCTCTCCCTGCAGGCATCAGAGGGTGGGGAATTTGTGTCATGGTGCAGCTTGCTGGCAGGGGCTGGGCTGTGGGACGATGTTCTGCTGACCGAGGGCTGCACTTCTGATCCCAGAGTCACTCAGGTGCCTCACAGTGCTTTTCTGCACTTGTCCTGCTGGAATCTGCATTCCTTGATCCATCTCGGGGTCACAAAATGAAACAACAGGTCTCTGCCTCCTGTTTTTAGCCAAACAAATGCGTGGCAGAGGCTGTGGCTCTGTCTGGAGCCCTGGGGAGGGTCTTCTCATCTGTCCAAGAGGGGATCAACCCCTCTGCTGGGGGTTCTGCAGAGCAAAGGTTCCAAGGGTTTGGGCTCCAGGGGCTGGGCTGGTGAGAGGCTGGGGAGCCATGGGCATGTTCTGGAGAGCTGGGTCTCACCTGAGCTCCAGGGAGGGCTTTAACTCAGTTTCACCCTGCCAGGGGCTCACAGCACTGAGCATCCCCCAGTGATTTGTATCCCACCAGGAAAAGCCCTGCTGCAGAATCTGGGCTTGGCTTCCACTGCTCCTTGGGCCAGGCCTGGGCAGTGCCAAAGCCTCTCTGGACATTCCTCTTGAGGAAGAGGAGGTGGAGGGAAGCAGGAGCCCTGCTGGGCGTGTGCACAGTGGGAGGGGATTCTGCTGTTTGCTTCCCAGGCTTTATCCCAACAGGGATGGGAAAAGCCCCACCAGGTCCCTGCTTTTGGGCAGGTTTTCTGTAGGATGAAGCACTGGTTATTGCACAGGGTTGGTACAGAGGGTGGACTTCGAAAAAAGCAACTTAAAGTGCAGCCAAATCTGAGCCCTAAACCCCCAGATTTTAACCCGAACGCCTTCTCTTCTTCTCTCCCTTGGTCTCTGAAGCCAGCACTAGCCCTACCTCGGGCCTGGGCACCGCTGCCATCATTGGCATCCTCGTGGTGGTCTTCGTGGCGCTGCTGGTGGCCGTGGATGTCACCTGCTACTTCCTGAACAAGTGCGGGCTGCTCATGTGCATCGCCGTCAACCTGTGCGGCAAATCCGGCCCGGGGGCCAAGGGCAAGGACATGGAGGAGGGCAAGGCGGCCTTCTCGTGAGTACTGCCCCCAACCCCCTCTGTGCCCAGCTGGCAGCAAGGAGCTGCCTCAGGGAGGGGGTCCCTCGGCTCTGGGGGAGGGGTTCTGTTGGTGCTTGCAGGAAGGTGATTTTGGGGTTGTTCTCTGGTTTTTTGTCTCGTTCCTGTTGGTAGCCGTCAAATAGGTGGCCTCAGTGCTGGACATCCCAGTACTGGACATCCCAGTGCTGATCATCCCAGTGCGGGACATCCCAGTGCTGGACATCCCAGTGCTGATCATCCCAGTGCTGGACATTGCAGTCATCCCAGTGCTGGACATCCCAGTGCTGGACATTGCAGTCATCCCAGTGCTGATCATCCCAGTGCTGGACTGCTGGACATCCCAGTGCTGGACATCCCAGTGCTGGAAATTGCAGTCATCCCAGTGCTGATCATCCCAGTGCTGGACATTGCAGTCATCCCAGTGCTGGACATCCCAGTGCTGGACATTGCAGTCATCCCAGTGCTGTGCACCGCCCGGAGCTCTGTGCTGGGGCACCTGGAAGGAGGAGTGACCCCCAGGAGCGCTCCCGTGGCCGTGTCTCACTGTGGCTGTGTGCAGGCTGTCTTTGCAGGAGGAGCCGTCACTGCCCATGCCATTCCCTCGTTACAGGAAGGATGAGTCCAAGGAGCCCATCGTGGAGGTGCGCACGGAGGAGGAGAGGACCCCCAACCACGACGGGGGGAAGCACACGGAGCCCAACGAGACCACCCCGCTGACGGAGCCAGAGTACGTGGCCTTAGGCAGCCCTTGCACTGGGTCACTGCATTGCCCTCAGCTGCCCTAATCCCTCAGGAACACCAGTTAGGGCAGGAAGAGAGGAAGAAAGGTAAAATCTCCACGTGCCAGTGAGGAAGTGCCTCCTCTCAAGCTTCAGTGATTGCTGTTCCCAGCACTGGAAGGGAAAGGAGAAGGAAGCAGTGTTTCCTGAAAGGCTCTGTCCCGTGTGGAGATCCAGCACTGTTCGGGATCACTGCAAAAGATCCAGAGCAAAATCAGCCCCAGCTGGCAGCGAGCCCTGTCCCAGCAGTGCTGGGTGAGAGCCTGAACCCATGGGGAGAGATCCTCCCCAGGAGCTGGGCCCTGGATGTGGAGTCACAGCAAGGCTGAGCATTCTGAGAGAGATCTGAGAGCTGGACAGGGGCCTGAGTCTGCATTCATGTGTGAGAGGAATTTAGGTTAGCTGGGGGCTGTGCAGGCCTTCAGACAAACTGCAGCAGGACAGGACAAGGTGAGGGGCTGGATCCAGGGTCCCACGCTGGGACCGTGTTGTGTTGGTGGCAGGAGGCACAGGGCTGCAGGCTCAGGGGTTGGCAGAGCTGAGAGGTCAGGACAGACAGGCTGAGAAGAGGTGTAGGTGAGGAGCGAAGAGTCTCTGCAAGCTGACAGGATCCCTTTTGCCTCAGCCCAAACACTCCACGTGAACAAACCATTCCTGCAGGTCACATCCTCTTGGCTTTTTTCCTCTTCCTGATTATCCTCAGCCATCCCAGCTCACTCCCTTTGCATGCTGAGCTCTGCACGTCTGCTCCTGAGTCCCTCTCCATGTCACATGTGTGTGCTGTCCTCACTCTCCCTCTCTGCCCCTCTCCCTGCTGTCGTTTCGGGGCTTCATTGTCTCTCTCTTTCTCTCTCTCTCTTTCTCTCTCTCTCTCTTGTCCCCGTGTCCCCCTCGCAGGCACCCTGCCGACACTGCGGCCACCGTGGAGGACATGCTGCCTTCTGTCACCACGGGCACCACTAACTCTGACACTATCACTGAAACCTTTGCCACTGCCCAGAACAGCCCCACCAGCGAGACCACCACGCTGACCTCCAGCATTGCCCCGCCGGCCGCGGCCACTCCTGACGCCAGCGCCGCGGCCCCCGGCCAGGCCACCCCGGCCAAGGGCACAGCTGCCGCCTCGGTGTCGTCACCACCCTCCTCCACCCCCAAAGTGGCCCCTCTTGTTGATCTCAGCGACACCCCCAGCTCTGCTCCGGCCACCAATAATTTATCTTCAGGTGTCCTGCCGGGGCAGGCCGTGCTCAGCCCCAGCACCGCCGCGGCCGACGCCGCCAAAGCTGGGAACAAGCCGGCCGCCCCCGGCCCCGCCGGCCTCGCGAGCCCTCCGGCTCCCTCGGAGCCCAAGCAGGAGGTGGCCAAGAGCCCTGAGAAGGAGCCTGTGCAGGCCAGCACAGTGAAGAGCCCCGCAGAGACCCCCAAGAACCCGAGCAACGTGAAGAGCGAGGCTGCCTCGGGCAGCGCCGCCAACCCCTCGCAGAACGAGGACTTTAAAATGGACGAAGGGACCTTCAAGCCACCAGACATTGACCTTGCCAAGGATGTTTTTGCAGCTCTTGGCACTGCTACTCCTCCTGCTGCCAGCGGGGCTGGTGGGCAAGCCCCCGAGCCTGCTGCCACCGCTGCAGACGGCTCTGCCCCCGCAAAGACCGAGTACGGCCACCTTTACTCTTGTGTTGGTTGTGTGCTGTGTCCCTCGTGCCCTGGTGCTTGTGCTGTGTCCTCTGTTGGGTGTTCTCTTGACTAATCTCACTGTTTCCTTAGCCACCTCACTCACCTGAGAGCCCACGGGGCTTGGCTTGGAAGGTGCCAGGAGGAGAGCAGGATCAGGCTGTGCCAGGGAGGCAGAGGAAAGGGAGCTGGGAATCGATTAGAGATGAGTTGTTCTTCAGGCTCTTGGGCAGCTTTGTCTATCCTGGGTTATTCTTTCATGAGGAAGAGCAGAAATAGTCCAGTTTGGTGTAAAGAGCTCTCCTCATAGTGCTGAGGTTCTGCAGGTCAGTGAGCACAGCCCCAAATCCCATCTCCTGCAGGTCAGGGGAGCCTCAGGGCTCACTCAGGGTCAGGTTGGGCAGCAAGCAGTGCCCTGTGCGAGGGTGACAGCGTTGGAACCTCTGGAGTTGTCCCCAAGCTGGCAGGAAGGAGGCTGGGGCAGCGTGAGCCTGGCTGAGAGAGGGGGAGCACCCTGAGCAGGGCAGGAGAGAGACGACAGTACCTGGGGGCTGGAGGAGGGTCCCAGCTGTGCTGCAGATGTTGGACTCTGGCTGGGCTGGCAGTTGTCACCTCTGAGGGTGCTCACCTCCTTCAGGCTTGTGAAATGTCTGTGACAGAATTCCTGTGTTCCGTGTTCCCCTGTCTCCAGCATCCCGGGGATTTCAGGACTGCCTTCCTGTAGGAACACAAAAAAATGAGATTGCTGCTAAATTATCAGGGAATTGGGGTGCTAAAGCCAAATCCTTCTGCAGTTCTGTGAGGTTTCCTTGCTGCTCCTTTTTGCACCCCTGCAGCTGAGCCCTGAGCCAGGCCAAGGCAGGAGAAGCCAGAAAAAAGTTAATCTAGAACTAAATGAACTGGGGTGGGGAAGCTGAGCTCACTTCTCCTTACTCCTGCACCAGGAAATGCTGGTTTTGCTCTCCCAAAGCGATTTGTTCCCAGACAAACACTCCTTCCCCGTGGCTAAGTCAGGCCAGGCTGTGTTTCTGTGCCTCTAAACCCTGTCCTTGTGGTGCTTCTCCCCAGGAAAATGCCAGCAGAGGACAAAGGCGCCGTGCAGGACAGGAAGAGCCCCGCGGCAGAAGTGAAGACGGTGCCCAACGAAGCCACACAAACAAACGAGAACGAGAGCAAAGCATGATCAGCACCGGCAGAGGGGACGGCAGAATCCTTCACCCGAGCATTGAAATCACAACCCACACACCCATCTCATTCCTCTAGTGTCTGTTGCCTTTTTTTAAAAAAGAAACAAACCAACCAGAAAAATGCATAAATGGGGGGAGGGAGGGAATGTCTCTTTTTTCTTTTTTTTTTCTCTTCTCTCTTTTTTTTTTTTTTTTTTTTTTTTTTTTTTTTTTTTTTTTTTTTTTTTTTTTTTTTTTTTTTTCTTTTTTTTTTTTTTTTTTGGTTTTTTTTTTGTTTTGATTCCTCTTTTTTTGCTTTCTTTGAGATTTCTAGAAAGGTTCTATTCGTTGTGCACTTGCTTTTAAAAAGTAAAACATGTTAAAAACAGGGTTAAACCCGTCACCAAATCGGGGCTCAGCTGGCCCTGTGTGTATTCAAACAAGCAAACATTGCAATGCTGGTTGCAATGTGGTTGGGAAGCTCAAAATCAAGTAGTCCTAGACACAAAAAAAAATCACAAAAAAGACAAAAAAAAAAAAAAGAAAAGAGACCCTGTTGTTTCCTTTGTTAGTATAGCAGAGATAACCACTGTGCTGCTGGGCACAGCTGGTGCTTAAAGAACAAAGTCCACAATTTATTTTTATACTTTTCAGTCGAGTTTGAAATATGTAAAGCCTCATAAATAAGTTATAATTTCTGTTCACCTTGTATCTGGTCAGTATGCAAAGTGTCTCGAGCTCTTTGTGACTGAATCCTGCTCGCCACGTTAGACCTTTATTTGGGGTTTATTATTATTGTTTTTTAGGAAGAATGCCAAAATTGCAGCTTTGGGGGATGTATTTCAATTTGCAGTATTCAGACTCTACATTTCTTTTCCAATTTTACATTCAATTTTTTTTTTTGTTTTGGCCAACTTTGGTTCTTTCCAGTGTTTACAATTGACAGATATTTTTTTAACTTTTGTTGTGTTGAAATGGATGTGTAAAATAGCTGCCTTTTTTTCTTTTTTTTTTTTTTTTGGTTTTTCAGTCAATCCAATCCTGTAGACACTAGGGTAGCAGCATGCTTGCTTTGCAAAGGGAGACATTTTCAACCATGGATGTTTACAGTAGTTGTTTCCCCTTTTCTCTTTTCTTAATTATTGTTATTATTATTATTATTGTTATTATTATTATTATTATTTCTTACTGGAGTAAGAAGAAAAGCGATGCTGGGGTTTGGTTTGGGGTTTTTTTGGGGGGTGGGGGTGTTCAAACCACTTGCCACCAGTCAAGGGCTTTATCCAGCAATCCCCAAACCTGCTTGGGGTGAGGGAGTTGCTGGAGAAAATCCTTCTGTGCTTAAATTTTGTTTGAAGTCCCTCGCTGGACCTGGGCCTGACTGCATAAGAGAAATATCATCTCTGCTTTTTTAGGACATTCTCCCCTTTCCTTCACGGAACCCTCCCGGAGCTCTCAGGAGCACAAGGGAGGTTGGACAGTTTGGGCTGGTCTGGGCTCAGGTGTGTGACCAAATCAATCCTCCTGACTGTGGCAGGAAATTCCGGTTGCTGAAAATCCCAGTTTCAGTAAATCCCAGTTTCAGCAAATTCCAGTTTTGGAAGGTATCAGTTTTGGAAAATACCAATTTCAGCTAATTACAGTTTTGGAAAATACCAATTTCAGAAAATCCCATTTCAGAAAATCCCATTTTCAGTGAATTCCAATTTCAGCGAATTCCAGTTTTGGAAAATATCAGTTTTGGAAAATATCAGTTTCGGAAAATACCAATTTCAGCAAATACCAATTTCAGTAAACACCAATTTCAGAAAATCCCAATTTCAGTGAATTCCAATTTCAGCAAATACCAATTTCAGTAAACATCAGTTTCAGAAAATTCCAATTTCAGAAAATCTACACTTCAGAAAACTCGAATTTCAGTAAATCCCAATTTCAGTAAATACTATGTCCTCTGACCCTAGNAAAATTGCAGCTTTGGGGGATGTATTTCAATTTGCAGTATTCAGACTCTACATTTCTTTTCCAATTTTACATTCAATTTTTTTTTTTGTTTTGGCCAACTTTGGTTCTTTCCAGTGTTTACAATTGACAGATATTTTTTTAACTTTTGTTGTGTTGAAATGGATGTGTAAAATAGCTTCCTTTTTTTCTTTTTTTTTTTTTTTTGGTTTTTCAGTCAATCCAATCCTGTAGACACTAGGGTAGCAGCATGCTTGCTTTGCAAAGGGAGACATTTTCAACCATGGATGTTTACAGTAGTTGTTTCCCCTTTTCTCTTTTCTTAATTATTGTTATTATTATTATTATTGTTATTATTATTATTATTATTTCTTACTGGAGTAAGAAGAAAAGCGATGCTGGGGTTTGGTTTGGGGTTTTTTTGGGGGGTGGGGGTGTTCAAACCACTTGCCACCAGTCAAGGGCTTTATCCAGCAATCCCCAAACCTGCTTGGGGTGAGGGAGTTGCTGGAGAAAATCCTTCTGTGCTTAAATTTTGTTTGAAGTCCCTCGCTGGACCTGGGCCTGACTGCATAAGAGAAATATCATCTCTGCTTTTTTAGGACATTCTCCCCTTTCCTTCACGGAACCCTCCCGGAGCTCTCAGGAGCACAAGGGAGGTTGGACAGTTTGGGCTGGTCTGGGCTCAGGTGTGTGACCAAATCAATCCTCCTGACTGTGGCAGGAAATTCCGGTTGCTGAAAATCCCAGTTTCAGTAAATCCCAGTTTCAGCAAATTCCAGTTTTGGAAGGTATCAGTTTTGGAAAATACCAATTTCAGCAAATTACAGTTTTGGAAAATACCAATTTCAGAAAATCCCATTTCAGAAAATCCCATTTTCAGTGAATTCCAATTTCAGTAAATTCCAGTTTTGGAAAATATCAGTTTTGGAAAATATCAGTTTCGGAAAATACCAATTTCAGCAAATACCAATTTCAGTAAACACCAATTTCAGAAAATCCCAATTTCAGTGAATTCCAATTTCAGCAAATACCAATTTCAGTAAACATCAGTTTCAGAAAATTCCAATTTCAGAAAATCTACATTTCAGAAAACTCGAATTTCAGTAAATCCCAATTTCAGTAAATACTATGTCCTCTGACCCTAAAAAAAAAATCCCCAAAAGCAGATTTTTTTCCCCCAAAGGTGCTGGGCAGGTTCCAGAGCCTCCCTGCAGGTCCAGCTCCAAGGGGACCCTCGTGCCCGTGCCGTGCCCTGGTGAGTGCTGGCTCTGTGCCCTGCCACCAGGAGCAGGGGCTGCAAATCCCTGCCAGGGCAGCTCTGGGAGGGCTGGGGCAGCACCGGGTTCAGTGATGGCTGGGGGAGCTGATGGATGGGATTTGTTACAGGAATCATGGAGCAACACTGGGATTTGGGGTGGAGGAGCTGATGGATGGGATTTGTTACAGGAATCATGGAGCAACACTGAAATTTGGAGTTGGAGAGCTGATGGATGGGATTTGTTATCAGGAATCATGGAGCAACACTGAAATTTGGAGTTGGAGAGCTGATTAATGGGATTTGTTATCAGGAATCATGGAGCAACACTGAGATTTGGGGGTGAAAAGGAGCTTTGAGCTGAAGGAAGGCAGAGGAGTGTAGGGAGAGACCAGCCCATTGTATAGAGATGTTCCTCCTGTTGGGGTTTAGGGAATTATTTCCTTTTTTTTTTTATTTTAATTTTATTTTATTTTCCCTTTTATTTTCTTTTTTTTTTTTAATTCTACTTTAGATCTGCAAGCTTGTGCACTGTGGGTGCGTGACTATTTTAGTGTGAACCGTGTTTTTTGTCATAGTATTGAAATAATAAAAGCTTCAACATAGTTTGGATGTGGAAGGTGTAGCGCTAGTTCAGATTTGAGAAACAAAAATAAAAATAAATATTCAGGAATTAAAATAATTTTTAAAAAGAGAAAGAAACAGAAAGAGAACAACTCTTACAAAGAGCAGAAGCCTTTAAACGAGGAGAGCAGCCCGAGGTGACTCTGGCGTTCCCAGAAGGATGAGGGGTGTGGAGGCTGTGTCCATGTATTCCTTGGGAGCGTGCAGGCTGTTCAGTGGCATCCCACCATTTCCAGCTGTGAGGAACAATGGTCTTGTCATTTGCTAAGTGTGGGGTTTCGTGCGTTTTGTTTTGCTCAGCTCCTGGGCGCACGGGAGGGCGGCGGGGCTGCGGCTGAGCTGAGGCTGCCCCTGCCCCTGCCCCTGCCCCTGCCCCTGCCCCGCCCGCCCTGCCTGCGTTTCGGGCACGATGGGGCCAGGCTCCCGCACCCAGCCCTTGCGTGACCCTCACAGCAGTGTCCCTGACCTCTGGGGACGCTGGGCTCACGGTCCCGAGGATTCCTTTCTTTTCCCCAAAGAAATGAATCCATAGAAGGCAGCTGGGCAGTGCTGGGCAGCAGTGGTGCCTCCATCCCCGTGGGTGAGCACAGCTTGTCCCTTTCTGTGCCCAATTCTGGCTGGTTTTGTCACCTGTGTGTGCTGTAACCCCCAAAGCTGAGCAGCTGGTGGGAAACGCACCAGCATCCCAAAAACCTGCCCAGGGACTCCAGCAGCACATCCAGGTGGGAGCTGGGGGAGCTACCCCACCTGGATCGGCGTTTTTGTCCCAAAAGGTGGCGAGCTCAGAGCTCAGCCCAGCACCCGGTGACAGTCTGGGGGTGACACTGGCTGGGCTTTAAGGTCCCCTCTATCCCAGAGCTCTGGTTTGGGGTGGATGGAGCGAGCCCGGGAGGGAGCCCTGGGCAGTGTCCAGCAGCTCCTTTCAGTGAGCCCTCCCCACAGCTGTGCTGGGCTTCCACCGCCCCGAGCAGCAGAGAATTCAGATTTCATTTCCACCTGCCCCGTTCCCGGCCAGCTGCAGCCTCACGGCTGTGATCTGTCCCCTCAGGAGCAGCCCGCGGCTGGTGGCACTGCCATGGCTGCTCCGGGGCTGGTGGCACTGCTGTGGCTCTGTGTGTCCATCCCCGGGGCTGGTGGCACTGCTGTGGCTCTGTGTGTCCATCCCCGGGGTTGGTGGCACTGCTGTGGCTCTGTGTGTCCATCCCTGGGGTTGGTGGCACTGCTGTGGCTCTGTGTGTCCATCCCCGGGGTTGGTGGCACTGCCGTGGCTGCTCCATGTGCCCATCCCCGGGGTCGGTGGCACTGCCGTGGCTGCCCCCTGCCTGTCCCCGGTGTCACAGGAGCGCTGCCATCTCGTGCTGCACCATTCGTACAGGTGACAATAGTGCATCCCGCCCGTCAGCTTCCAGAGTGGCGTTTTCTTTTCACACTTTTCTATGGAGCCTTCGAACCCCACATTTCTCACCACCAGGCTGTTTTGATAGTTGTTCTCAGCCCCTCCATGGCCATCCTTCCCCAGCATTCCCTACTTTTGGGGGCCTTCTATCTTGTTAAAAAAAGAAAAAAACAAAAAATCTTTTTACCGAGTGAAACATCGACTCCACCTTTATCCCCATTCTCACTGGTGTAAATACTGATACTAACTGAGGATTTTGACTTTGCATTCTGTCAGAATACTGTGTTCAAATAAAAACTAAAAAAAAAAAAAAAAAAAAAAAAAAAAAAAAAAAAGCTGATGCCTGCAGTCTGCCCTTCTTTAGCTGCTCTGCCTGCTCCTGCTGCCTTGCCCCCCCGAGTGCCACTAAAAGCACTTTCAAGTTCATTTCTGTGCCCCTCTATATTTATTTGCTTCTTTCCTGGAGGTAACAAACACAAAAATGCAGTTTCACAGCTACTGGGAAGCTTTTTTCCTCCCAAAAGGCACTTTTCTGTTGCCTGGCTGTGAAAAGTGGGATGGAGTGTTGGTCTTAAGAGGTGACCTCTGCCCAGCCAGAACTGGGTGCCTGAACTTAATGAGGTTTGAATGTCATTAATTTATTCAATGAATTCATTTTAAAGTCTTGATCCTTTTGCTAAATTCTAGCTTAAAAATTGACCAAATGCCCAACTTTAATTTGTTTACTCTGGGGATTACGGGGAGGGGAGGGTTGTCTTACCTTCACAAATTCTGGCAAAACAGAGCTGATTTGCACCCAGAATTTCCCATTTAGCTGAAAAAGAGCTTTTAAAGTCACTCCCCGAGCATTTGATGTGAAAAACACCAACTAATCTCAAGTGGGGAAGCACCAGTTGGCCCCAGTCCCTGGCTGGGGTGGAAGGGGAGGCGCCGGGGTTGTCCCTGGAGGTTTGGGGTTGCCCTTTGTGGGTTCAGAGACCCCTGGATCCCCCCAGTCCCTGTGCCCCGTGCCAGCTGGGGGAACCTGTGCCCTGCCTTTGCCTGGGTCCCTGCTGCGCCTCTGGGACCCTGCTGCGCCTCTGGGACCTGGAGGAGCTCAGGGGTTCCTCTCTCTTCTCCCAGGGAAGTGAAAAAGGATTTTGCTGCCCCTGGAGCTGGGGCTGTGCTCGGTGGCAAAACCACGGATGGATCCTTTATTAGATCTTTGTGTTCCTCCAGCCGTTTTCTCAACCCTCAGACCTTTTAATTTTAATTTAATTTTAATTTTCCCTCATCTCTCCCTCTGTTAAGGCCATGGCACCCGACTGGCAGTGTCACCTTGGCTGAGTGTGGCTCCTTTTCCCTCGGGCTGAATTTGGGGTAAGTGAGCGGGGCTGGGGGGCTGGAGGGACATTTTTGTGCTGCCTCTTTCTCTCATCCCTTCTAGAAAGGGATCATCATTATCTGACCTTTTATCAGTTATCAGTATGTGAATACCGTGCACGAGCTTCAGAGCATCGTTTTAAGTGCTTTTGGAAATATTCCGAGACTGAAGGTGGCTCTCCCCTCTGCACATTCCCTGCCCCGTGTGCCTTTATTCCCCAGGCTTTGTGGGATAACAAATAACCCCCAAATTCCTGAGCGTCCCACCGCCCCAGCTGCGGCCTCAGGGGTGTTTTTAATTGCACCTTGGGCTGGGAGCAGCTCCATTAGAGGGAAAAAAGAAACCTTTGGGATGGAGGGCGGTGCGGGCAGAGCTGATGGCAGTGAGGGGAGAGAATTGTTTGGGTTTGGGGCATCAGGGGGGAAAAGGGATATCCCGGCTGTTCCTACAGCCAAGGGGTGGAAGGGTTGGGGGATTCTGGAGCTCAGCACCTCTCCGGCGCTCCGGATTCCCTCTCCGGCTGGTGAGCAGGGATGGGGGAGCCGGGCAGGTGGATGCGGCTGGGCCGGCGGTTCCCGGCGAGGTCTCTAACTGCGCCCGCAGCAAGGCGAGCTGTGCCCGCGCTGCCGGCTTCCCTGGGCGGGATGTGCCGTCCCGGAGCGGGCTGGGGATGTGCCGGGAACGGCAACCCGGGCAGCGCGGGGCTGGGGATGTGCCGGGAACGGCAACCCGGGCAGCGCGGGGCTGGGGATGTGCCGGGAATGGCAACCCGGGCAGCGCGCTCCCGGAACGGGCTCAGGACATGCCAGGAATGGCAACCCGGGCAGCGCGCTCCGCGGTGCTCTGGCTCCCTGCGGTGGCCGACAGCTTCCATCGCCGCCGCCTCCCAGAGATCCGAATCTGGGAGATCTTAACAGAAAAATTATCCGAATCTGGCAAAAAAATCGGGACAAGCTTCAGGCTGGACGTCAGCAGGAATTTTTCCATGGAAAGGTGAGGAAAGGGCTGCCCAAGGAGGTCTGGCGTCCTCACGGCTGGAGGTGTCCCGGGAAGGCCTGGAGGTGGCACTCGGGGCTGGTGACAAGGGGGGCACGGGTGACACGCTGNTTCCCTCTCCGGCTGGTGAGCAGGGATGGGGGAGCCGGGGCAGGTGGATGCGGCTGGGCCGGCGGTTCCCGGCGAGGTCTCTAACTGCGCCCGCAGCAAGGCGAGCTGTGCCCGCGCTGCCGGCTTCCCTGGGCGGGATGTGCCGTCCCGGAGCGGGCTGGGGATGTGCCGGGAACGGCNTGAGGAAAGGGCTGCCCAAGGAGGTCTGGCGTCCTCACGGCTGGAGGTGTCCCGGGAAGGCCTGGAGGTGGCACTCGGGGCTGGTGACAAGGTGGGCACGGGTGACACGCTGGGCTCGGCGCTGCCGGAGCTCCCTTCCAGCCGGGATAACCCCGGGACTGTGTGCCGGGAGCCCATGGGCGGGACCTGCCGCTTTCCCGCCAAATTGCCGGGTCATCTGCATAGCCCCGCCCTAAATTTACATATCACCACCCCTTGTTATCTACATAACCCCTCCCTTCATTTGCATCGCCACGCCCACCCGCGGGTGCCGCGTCAGGCGCGTTTCCCGGGCAACGGCCGCGGTTCGAGCCCGGCCCCGGCGCCTCCCGCTGTCCCCCGCTGTCCCCTCTGTGTCCCCCAGTGTCCCCCGGTGTCCCCCGGCCATGCTGCGCGACGAGGACACCGAGGCGGATTTCCAGCGCTTCCTGCGCCGCGTGGACGATGTCAGTGAGTGACACGGTGACACCGGGGCCCGGCGCTCCGCCCGGGGCCAGCGCGGGGAGAGCCCAGGGGGAGGGAGGAGCGGGGGCGAGGAAGGCGGAACGTCGGTGGGAAAGGGGAAATCCCCGCTGTGCCCCGCTCCGCTCCCGTTTATTCCGTGTTTCCCTCTGGGGAGCCTTTGAGAGCCTCTTGCTTTTATTTGGGGCGCTGGGAGCCGCTTGTATATTCGGTATATTTCCGTAATGTTGACAGAAACTGCAGGTGGCTCCTGAAAGTGACAGGAAATCCACCCTGTGAAAGTTTCTGTTTATTTACAGTGCCCGAGGCCTCGCCGGAGGGGCTTGGATCATCCTGGTCTCTGGGAGGTGTCCCTGCCCATGGGACTGGGTGGGATTTGAGGTCATTTCCAACCCAAACCATTCTGGGATTCTGTGATTTTATGGTAAAGCCACCCTGGTCAGTGGTTCCTTCAAAGCAGGTGCCACCTGAACTCCTGGTGCTTCCACGTTTGAAGTCCCGTGTGTATATATATTTTATTTGGGGTTTTTTTCTGTGACTTTTTAGCCAATTTGCTGCAGGGCCTGAAGTCCCCGGACTCGGCTGTCCAGGAAAAAGCCATTGCTGAGACAGAGAAAAGGCTCCGAGAGCAAGGGGCCAGCGGGGAGGAGGAGGAGAGCAGGACCACGGTGAACAGAACGCTCATCAACACTTCTGTAAGGGCTTTTCCCTCTGGAACTAAAGCTGGACTCAGTTCAGGTCGTGCCTCATTAAAGACACAAATGGAAACTTTCCAGGAATGTCGGAATTTATCAAACCCTCCCATCCTTTGTTTAAATGTCCAACTGCTGCTCCTTCTGTGTGTCAGGCTGGACACTGCAGGTGCACCCAGGCATCCCCTGATGCTCCCTGCAGCTTTGCACAGCCCAGACAAGTGTTCCTGTGGCTTCTCCCAAAATATTTGTGCTGTGTTTCTGTTTTCCAGGGCTCAACCAGGGTGGAGGCAGCAGATGCAGGTAGGACAGTGCCCCTCTCAGTCTGTCACAGCTGTAAAACCAGTTTTAGCAGGGATGCAGCTCATGCAAGAGCTGATTCCACCCCTGCCAAAGTCCAGGCTGACTTTTCCTGGTGTCTTTGACCAAAATCCAGTCAGCTCTAGAAGCACACTCAAGCTCTTACCAGCATGGCTGTGTTTCTCACAGGTGGGAGCCTTGCTCTATTCTGGCTCCTCATCTGAACACTTTTTGTTGTGAATTTAAAAGCAAACCTGTTTATTTGCCCTGGGGAGGAGCTGCAGCAGGGCAGGTGTGCAGATCCTCAGGGGTGGCATCACCATTGTCTGTGGCAGCTTGTCAGCCACTTTAATTGCTGAAATGGCCCCTCAGTACTGGCTTTTATTACGAAATGTCTCAGAAATACCCAAGGAATTACTGCGTTTTCTGTTTTAATGAAGTTTGATCTTTTATCCCCCCCATAAAATGCCACCAACTCTCCTGGCTGGCAGATGGCTTCCTGGCAGCTCTGGAAAAGGATGCCCAAGAACGAGCCCAGAGGAGGAGGAGGAATGAGCAGCTGGCAAACGGTGACTGCTGGGAGCCCCTCAGGCTCTGCCTTCAGGAACGACCTGGCAGGGACTGAGGGGGGCCCAGCTGAGCCCAGCCAGTGTCCCCAGCCCTGGGACAGGGGCAGGGGTCCCACAGAGCTGGTTTGCTGCTTGGGCTCCTCGTGGTGGAGCTGCTTTGGGAGGGAGGGATGGATGGAGGGATGGATGGATGGATGATGGATGGATGGATGGATGATGGATGGATGGATGGATGGATGGATGGATGATGGATGGATGGATGATGGATGGATGATGGATGGATGGATGATGGATGGATGGATGGATGGATGATGGATGGATGGATGG
>VWZV01008541.1:180794-197647 GCA_013397155.1 Irena cyanogastra
AGATGATGGATGAATGGATGAATGGATGGATGGATGAATGGATGGATGATGGATGGATGAATGGATGGATGATGGATGGATGAATGGATGGATGATGGATGGATGAATGGATGGATGATGGATGGATGAATGGATGGATGATGGATGGATGAATGGATGGATGATGGATGGATGAATGGATGGATGATGGATGGATGAATGGATGGATGATGGATGGATGAATGGATGGATGATGGATGGATGAATGGATGGATGATGGATGGATGAATGGATGGATGATGGATGGATGAATGGATGGATGATGGATGGATGAATGGATGGATGATGGATGGATGAATGGATGGATGATGGATGGATGAATGGATGGATGATGGATGGATGAATGGATGGATGATGGATGGATGAATGGATGGATGATGGATGGATGAATGGATGGATGATGGATGGATGAATGGATGGATGATGGATGGATGAATGGATGGATGATGGATGGATGAATGGATGGATGATGGATGGATGAATGGATGGATGATGGATGGATGAATGGATGGATGATGGATGGATGAATGGATGGATGATGGATGGATGAATGGATGGATGATGGATGGATGAATGGATGGATGATGGATGGATGAATGGATGGATGATGGATGGATGAATGGATGGATGATGGATGGATGAATGGATGGATGATGGATGGATGAATGGATGGATGATGGATGGATGAATGGATGGATGATGGATGGATGAATGGATGGATGATGGATGGATGAATGGATGGATGATGGATGGATGAATGGATGGATGATGGATGGATGAATGGATGGATGATGGATGGATGAATGGATGGATGATGGATGGATGAATGGATGGATGATGGATGGATGAATGGATGGATGATGGATGGATGAATGGATGGATGATGGATGGATGAATGGATGGATGATGGATGGATGAATGGATGGATGATGGATGGATGAATGGATGGATGATGGATGGATGAATGGATGGATGATGGATGGATGAATGGATGGATGATGGATGGATGAATGGATGGATGATGGATGGATGAATGGATGGATGATGGATGGATGAATGGATGGATGGATGGATGGAGGGACTTTGTGCTGGGCAGAGAGGAAGGCTCAGGTTTCCCTCTGGAAGGGGAAGGGTTGCAGTGCAATGATGGGAGTGATGGCTGGGCTGGAACCCTGGGGCTGTTCAGCAGGAGAGCGAGGGCTCTGCCTGCTCAGTCCCGTTTGGGGAATTAAAGGAAAATAAATTGATGTTCTCAATGTGCTCTGCAGCCCTGAAGGAGCAGGGCAACGAAGCCTTCAGGGCAGGAGACTTTGCCCTGGCCATCCAGAGGTACTCGGAGGGGCTGGAGAAGCTGAGGGACAAGCAGGAGCTCTACACAAACAGGGCCCAGGTCAGTGGCAGGAAGGAGCCACTTGTGGCTGGGTTTTGGGCTGCTGTGCCAGGAGAAAACCCCAGGCATTGTTCTGCTACACCCCTTGGATGTGGTGAGCCCCTGCTCCTGCAGAGCAAGTGGGGGAAAATCATTCCAATTTTTATTAATATTTTGAATACTCTGATTTTTTTATTATTAATGCCTTTTCAGGAATCACTTCTGTAACTGTACAGTGAAATATTTGCTTTGCATTCTCTGTTTGCCTTGTGTGTAGAATTCTATTCAATTGATTCTAAATTGGAAAATCCAGGGAGATGGGAGACAAGTTAAGAATGGAAATTACCCTGCAAAATCAATGGTCAGGCCAATCAGCAGCCTGATTTTATTCTTTTTAATTAGCCAGTGTTTGTACAATGGTGAGCAGAAATTGTTTAAAGGATTCCAATTCTTCTGCCTGGACTTTTTTTGTTTCTGTCAGGCCTACCTGAAGCTCCATGAGTATGAGAAAGCCATCAGTGACTGTGAGTGGGCATTAAAGGTAATTCCAGAATTGACAAGTGGAAAAGACCCCTCAAATCAGCATTGTTTACAGAAATCCACGTTTTTGACTCAAATGAACAGGAAAATAATCACCTTTTGGAGACCTTGCTTTCCACCCTCAAGCCCGTGTGTCTTGGGTGCCTGGGGGCAATAATTCAGCATAAAAACTCTAGACACCACTAATAAATGGTATAAATACCCTAATCTTTGCTTTGGGCAGCTCTAATTATTAATCAGAATGCTGAAAAAAGTAATGAAAGGCTGAAATTTTCTGAGCACATAACTCACAATAACTTCTGTTTTAACTCAGTGCAATAAGAACTGCCTTAAAGCCTGTTTCCTCATGGGGAAAGCTCACCTGGCCCTGCAGCACTTCCCTGAGGTGAGCTGGCTGAGTCTGGGGCCGTGGGGCCGTGTTCTGTTCTGCTTTGCTGGCTGAGGGGGAGGAAGTTCCATGCCACGCCTCAGTTCCTGTTTTCCCACTGGAACTCTGATCTTGTGCCCCTTGGGTTTTACTGGAGAATTTCACTTTGATTTGCCACAGCAGGCAGGTGTGGGGACTGAGAATCTTTGACTTTTTGGAGAGGTTTGGCATCTGCATCTCCATAAATTTTACTTTTCACATTTATTAAGGACTATGGCCCCAAAAACTCTTGGGATCTGATTGGGGTATCGTTGATGCCATCTTCCCATTTCCAGCTGACACTGAGAGCCCTTTTTTCTCCCCCTGAAGTCCAGGCAGTGCTATGAGAAGATGCTGCAGATCGATCCCCAGAAGGAAAACCTGTTCAGAGGTAGGAGCAGAGGTTTTCACTCTTGTTTTCTGCTGGAGATGGAGCAGAATTTCCCTGCCACACTTGGCTCCCTGTGGTCTCCCAGAGTGTGTGGACGAGGCCAGGCTGCAGGAGCAGAGGCTGAGGGATGAGCAGAGGGCAGAGAGGGAAGCCCAGGCTGGGAGTGCTGCTGCTTCTTCCATCCAGGAGCTGCTGCAGAGGATCAGCAGCCCAGACCAGCACATCCTCTACTACGCAGGGGCCATCAGGCTCCTGGCAGAAGTTGTCAACAGCTGTGAGTCTTTCCTGCAATTTGTTCATTTTGTTCGTGGTTGTTAATTTTGGGAGGTGTAGCCCAGGCAGGGGAGGGCAAGGGAGCAGCTTTTAAAGGAGCAGAGTAACTGTTCCTGCATTTAAAACATAAATCTGGCAGTGTTGGATATTTCAGCGTGGCCAGTGGGTGCTTACAGCACTTTTTAGAATCACACTGATGCCATAGCTGGGCTGCTAAGAGTTCTTAGGGATTTGGGTCTCGTTTGTTTGTAAATATTTGTAATTCTCTGTTAGAGCCCATTGAGTGACAAAGCCAGTTCTGTGTTTCAGCCTTCCTAAACAGTCTTTCACTTGAAGCCAGCAACACCAGGCATGAATTAGAGCAATTTTCAGCTTCAAAACCACTCCTCCTTCACTCCTTCCTGAATTTTCCCCCGTTTTCAATGGTGTTTTTCCCAGAGCTGCCGATGCAGTGACCTTTTCTTTTAGCACTGTGCAGGAAGAGCAGGAGCTGTCACACACCTGAGCTGTTTGTCTCTGCCTCTTCCAGGCACTGGGCAGACGTTCTTCAGGACAAACAATGGCTTCAGTATGCTGAGGAACCAGGCTGTCAGAGGGTGAGAGCTCTGCACAGGGGACTCCAGCCTGGGGAAAGGGGAGCATTGTTCTCAAGAAACTGAATCACCTCTTGAAATGCAGATGGACTGATCAGGGGAGGATGTGATCCCAGATTGCAGAGTCTGAATGGAGGGATTTATTCCTGCCTCTGACACAAACAGTGCTCCCTCAGAGGCAGGCAGGAGGATCCCTGGATTGCTGTTTGTGTCTGCTCTCTCTGGGCAGTTACCCTATCCCTGGTGGTGAGAGCAGGTTTGCAGAAAGACTCTGGATGGAAAAGAACATCTGAAGGCTCTGGCTGCACCCCCTGCTGCTGGGATTGGGCACCAGGGAATATTTGGGTGTTCCTGGCACCTGCAGCACTGAGGCTTTGTAGGGTTCATCTGTATTTTGGGTGGTGGCTGCACACAGACCTGAGGGGGGAAGCATGTGCACATTTCCATTCCCTGGGTATTTCCCACTGCTTTGATCCATCCTTTGCTCTGTTCACAAGCTGGCTTTTCTCATTCAGGGCCTTCTGTGCAGAGAGCAAAAGCCCGGCTGAGGTGGAGCTCTGTGTTTCCCTTCTCCTCCTGTGGCAAGCTGCCTGTGCTGGCAATGGTAAAGCCTGGAATCCCCACTCGTCCCTGTTAATGTGAGATTAAAGTGACATTTCTGGGGCTGGGGCTGGGGCTGGGCATGGCCACCCCTCTCCCAGAGCACCTGGATCCCTCCACACCTGGTTGGAACCCAAGTTTTGCAGGTCACAGGAGGAGTTGGATGCAGCCATAATTTTGGCAGGATGAAATTTCTGCTCTGTGAATGTCTCAATTCCACCCCAGGGGTGGGAAGCAAATTCCCTGTGATTTCTGCTGCTTTTGAGATAATACCACTTGCATGATTTTCTCTGTTTTAAGCAGTTATACCTGCAAAAAGCAGAGTTTTATAGAAGAGAAGGCTGAATGATTTTAGAATTATCAATCAATAGTGCTGGGCAGGTACCTGCCTCTGTTTTTAGGGAAAACCCATGTGGGTGAGAAATGGGCTGGGGTGGGTGGTGGAGTGGAAATGCAGAATATTCCTGTCTGTGTCAACTTGTGGAGTCCAGCTGTTCAAATAAAAAGTTCGTGTGAAACAAATAAAATAAATGAAATGAAGATGCCAACGAGTGACACTGCTGTGAGATTTTTCTCTCTTTGCAGAAGAAAATCAGCGTCTCCTGTTGGCCCAGCCCGAAGTGAGCGCCCAGCTGCCAGAGCTGCTCTCCTCTGGCACTGCCCAGATCCAGAGGGAGACCCTGGCACTGATTTCTCTCTACTCAGAGCACGAGAGTGGCCGGAGGCTGCTGGTCAGGCAGGACCTGAGCAGGTGAGCAGCACCAGGGAGATCCTGGCAGGGCTCAGAGCTTCCTGAGGGGACACGGTGACACTGAGGCTTCTGCCCCTTGGGGACAGGCCTGGCCTGGCAAAAAGAAAAGTTGGATGGGTGGGGTAGAACTGCAGGAGGTTTTGATGTCTGAAACAAAGCAGGGTTTAAATTGGCTCCTGTAATTTTGAGTCCCCTCCTCTAAACCCGTGTGGCGCTCAGGCAGAGCTCGCCCTGGTGCCTCTGAAATCTCCTGGATTCCAGCTGGGTCTCTCCTCGTGTGAAAATTGGGATTTGTGGTTATTTGGTGTTGCCATGGCTCCCTGAGTGGGGAGAGAAACATCACTGCACTGCCTCTGTCCCACTGTCCTGCTGCTTCCCCCAGGGCTGCCCTGAGAAATTCCATTTACTGCTTTGGGGTAGTAATGGGTGCTCAGAAGAGATTGTTCATTTTTCCTGGGGAGGAAGGGTGAAAGGAATGAGCCACATCTCAGAGGGTGCATAAAAAGGCAGATTTAACTGTGGCTTGAAATACCAACAACCTAAAAAAACAGAATTTTGATCTTTAATGATTAAACCAAGGCTGACAGCAATTTTTGGTTGGTTATTTTTATTATTTTAACACCAGATGGCTGCAGATTTTGATGGCGTTTGTCAAGAGCACTGATGCAAGGGCTGATAGTGCCATGAACATCCTGTCTGACTTAATTGGGGAGGAAAGGTAATTTATTTAAATTCCTCACTCATTTCTCTAAAGCTGTGCTTTGAGTTGTATGAAACGAACCAGGGCCAGGCTGCTGGCCACCTTTGTGTGAGCTTCCTGAGCTTTCTGTTGCTCTTGCCTTGCCTTTAGCTGTGGTTTTTGACTAAAAATTTGGTTTTTTGTCCCCCAACAGGTTCCAAAGGCAGTGTCAGGCCACGTTTTCCACGGGTGTTTTACCTTTATTCACCCAGCTGCTGGTAGGGGAGATCTGATTCTGTATTTCCAGTTTATTTTTGTGTAACATGTCCTGAGTCTGCTCTGTGCGTGTAAGAAATTGAGTTTTGTCAGGAAAATGTCCTTTCTCTCCAATATTTTGTCCGACACATCCCTAGTTTAATATTCAATATAAACTTTGGCCTTCGTTGCAGATTCCCACTGATAATTTCACCTTCAGCTTTGAGTTTTGCTCTTCTTGATGTGACTTTAATCCCTGTTCTGCCTTGGGTGGTGATTTTTGCCTTCTAACCTGAGGGGTGAGGGTGAGGAGATGACATTGGGTGCCCAGGTAGAGAATCCCTTTGCTGGGCATCCTTTACTCCAACAGCAGATTTAAAATGTGCTGGTGCAGAAACCTGCCCTGAGGAAGGGGGAAGATGGGTTCTGCTGGGCAGTAAAACACTCCCATTCCTCCAAACGAGCAGCAAGACAATAATTTCACAATTTTCACATTGTTTGTGGCTCTCCCTGCTGGAACTCCAGCAGCTGCTGTGTGTGACTGCAGGAAATGTTCACACTTAGGGATGAGGGAGCACCAAACCCTGTGAAAGGTCTCTCTCTCTCTCTCTGGGCCCCCCTGCATGGGGAAACCCCCTGCAAAGGGTCTGTGCTAGAATTGAGGGACAAACGGGATCTTTTTTGGTCTTCAGGTTTCTGTTTATTTTTTATCTTATCAAAACCTCTCCACACTGCCTGCACCAGGCTTAGCGTGGTGAAGAGTACAGCGAAAAAGGTCACAAGATTGCAGTTTCAAGGTCTTTTAAAGCCTTCTTGTCCAATTAACTCTAAAAACGTACTTTATTTCTACTTCTCTGCCAATAACTAACTAACTTCCTGACACGTAACATCTGCATTGTGACTTCTTCAATCACCCAGTGCCACTAATAGTACAGAAAATGGAGTAAATGAAGAAGGAGAAGAAGGCAGGGCAACGCCCAAAATCCTCCATTTTGCCCTCCATCCACCCCCATACTAAAAACCTAAAAGTCTAAATTTTTCACCCAGTGATAACTACACTACAATTTAGCCTACACACTCACAGATTGTACATCATCCCAAAGCCTAGGGAGTTTTCTCCACGGATGGAGGTTAAAGGCACAGCTCTCAGGAAGATCAGGGTTTGTCAGAACAGACAGAGAAACATTCCCTGTGCCCTGGGTTCCAACAAAACCCCTTTCCCCCAGAGCTCATAAAGCAAAAACCCCTGTGAGAATGAGGGACAGCTGCAAACCCTGGGCAGCTGGGGTTCAGCAGAGAGCTGTGGGGTGCCAGAGGGGCTGGCCCAGCCCGGTGCTGACCCTGCTGCCGTGCTGTGTCTGCAGGTGTGTGCCAGGCAGGTGCAGCAGGCAGCCCTGGCGCGGGGCGTGGCCCTGCTGGGCAGCCTGTGTGCAGATGTGGGGCTGCGGGCACAGCTGGCTCGGAGCAGGGAGTGCTGGCAGGCCTGCCTGGAGCTGCTGGTAAGGGACCCCGGGGGGATTCCTGTAACGAATTCCCCTCCTGCCCGCCCCCGGGGCACCGGCTAGCCCAGTTCCTTGAGGGCTTTGGAAGGGTATTGCAGGGACAGGGGAAAAGAATTCCAAAGAGGCCCTTCTCCAGGGGTTTCCAAGGGTTTCATCTTGAAGGTGTCCAGGAAAGAGAGCGAGCCAGGAAGAAGAGGGTTATTATACAGTCTTCTGCTCAGGGAAAGATAACTGGACCCAGCCAATGGGGTCAGGATAGGAAGGAAGGGTCAGACTGTGTGGTTACAGATCCAGGGGTTCTGGGGGGAAGAAACCATTCCCCCAGAGAATACAACACATTCCCAGCCCTTCTCCCCTTCCTCTGCTCCCCTCACAGCCCTTGCACTCAGCTGGGATTCCGGGGGAGGTCTCAGAGCAGCCCACCCTCAGGGTGTCCCTTCAAAGTTGCCCCTTCCTTGTTGGAAGCTTTTTCTACAGCTTATTTCTGTATTTTCAGGTCAAATACAGTGTTTTCTTGTGGGTCTGTGCTCTTCAGCACAGAAAGTTTAAAATCCTTACTGTCTAGGGTTCTAACACCTTCCAGGTGAAGCTGTGCTGTGAGCACAGTCCCCAAAAACTGAGGGTTCAGGGGGTGGGAAGGGATCCTTGTAACCCTTCAAATATCCCAAGTTTGGGGTGTGCAGCTTTGGGTCCCCAACACGAAGGGATCCTTGTAACCCTTCAAATATCCCAAGTTTGGGGTGTGCAGCTTTGGGTCCCCAACACGTGGATTTGTGTCACAGGGTGTCCTCAGCTCTGCTTCTCCCAGAACCTTTCCTGCCCCTGGAGCTGCCCCAGCAGGCTGAGGAAGGGCCTGTCCTGCCCTGGGGGCTGATTTGCCTGCCCTGCTCTCTCTCAGGATGGGTGCCCTGGTGCCAGCAGCCCTGGGTACCAGCAGTGTGTGTTTGCAGTGCTGGGGCTGATGATGAACCTGCTGCTTGAATCCAATGGCACCGTCCAGGTAGGCAACATCTGGGAATAAAAAAAATATTACAGGTGTTGCGGGTTGTTTGTAAGGGTAGTTGACAGTTTAAGTAGGCTGGAAAGTGAAAAAAAATACAGAATTTTCTCCTCTGCCACCACCTCCAATATATAAACAGCTATGAGGAAAAAACAGTGTCAAGTGCATGAATTGTATTTCCATAGTGGTAAAAATTATTTGTTTGGAATCACCCTCCAATTGTGCCGTGTTCTGAGATCCTGGCTGCATTCTGAAATTATCCAAAGCTCAGGGTGCCATCGGGAAGGCAGAATTCCCCAAGTTCCCCCGGGGTGGTGCAGAGCTGGTGACTCCTGCTGTCCCCTGATCTCCAGGGGTTTCTTTGTCCTGGAGCCCATTTCTGCTCCAGCCCCAGCTGGAGCTGAGTTCTCCCTGAGTTCTCCCTGAGTTCTCCCTGGGTTTTCCCTGAGTTTTCCCTGAATGAGTTTTCCCTGTGTTTCCCCTGAGTTTTTCCTGGCTTTTCCCTGAGTTTTCCCTGTGTTTTCCCTGAATGAGTTTTCCCTGTGTTTCCCCTGAGTTTTTCCTGGCTTTTTCCTGAGTGACTTTCCCCTGTGTTTCCCCTGACTTTTCCCTGTGTTTTCCCTGACTTTTCCTTGACTTTTCCCTATGTTTTCCCTGAGTTTTCCCTGACTGAGTTTCCCCTGTGTTTCCCCTGAGTTTTCCCTGATTTTTCCCTGTGTTTTCCCTGAGTTTTCCCTGACTTTCCCCTGTGTTTTCCCTGACTTTTCCCTGACTTTCTCCTGTGTTTTCCCTGAGTCAGTTTTCCCTGTGTTTTCCCTGTCTTTTCCCTGACTTTTCCCTGACTTTCCCTGTGTTTTCCAGGACTTTGCTGTGCCCATCAGTGGCAGGTGCCTGGCTCTGCTCAGCCATCAGGACGGGAGGATTGTCACAGTAAGTCTCCAACAAAAGCTGGGTTTGGCTCTCCTGAGCTCTTCAGAGCAAACTCCTGCCCTGTGCAGGAGGCTGTGAAGCCTAAAACATTCCTCATAGCAATAAAGAAATAATAGATCACTTTTGTGTTCATTTTTATATGGTTTGATGCAAGAGGTTTTCAAGGTTCTCTCAAAATCTGCTTAATAGGAGCTGTTCCAAAGCATTTCAGTGTGGAGCCTTTGAAAATCTGTGGGGAAGCAGAGGAGCCAGAGCAGTTTGGGTGTTCAGCTGTTTCCCTTTGCAGTCCTTTTGTGGGAATTACAGCTGCACTCCTGGGAATGGGGTGGGACTGCAGGGAGGGCAGCTCCTGCAGGCAGGGGCAGGTGTGGGCTCTGAGTCCCTGAGCTCCCAGGAGCTGTTCTGAGCTCTTTGACTTCTCCCAGGGCCAGCAGTGCTGGGCTGCTCTCTACCAGGAATTTGTGGGTTTATTTTTAATGGATGAACACCCAGGGAGTTGTGCTGCTCCCAGCCTGGGCTCCTCTCTCCCTGTGCTGGAGCTCTGCTGTGCTCAGTTTCCAAGAAACAACAAAAAAGCCACATCCTAAAGATGTTCTTTGTTAGATTCTGTGACTGTGGGATTTCCTTAATTTCTGTGAATTTCTCCTTTCAGCACTTTAATTGCTTCAGTCTTACTGTGCAAGAAACAAAACAATTCAGCTGCCTGGAGCAGTAAAGGTCTGGTTTTCTCTCTCCTTTCCCCCTCGTTCAGAGAGCCATTGGAGTGCTGAGCCGTGTCCTGCCAGCGTCTCCTGCAGCGGTGGAGGAAGTGCTGAAAGCAGGAGTGGTGAAGAAAATGCTCAAATTCTTGAAAGTAAATCCAACTTTCTTTATTTCTGCCTGCATTGTGCCCTGAGCAAATCTACCTCTCCCTGTGTTTATCCTCCTTTCCCTGGAGGATGTGTGTGCATCCTTGTCCACTGTAACAGTGCTCCCAGGTTTCATTTTAAGCATTTTTAATTTTTTTTTAATTTTTTTTTTAATTTTTGCTATATATCTGTGCCCAGCAAGTGTTTATGCAGATCAAGGTAGTTTAGAAAAAGTCTGTGGCTGTTGTCACAGACTTTTGGCTGGGCTCTTGTCAAGGGGAGTTGATCTGAAAAGGATTGGCCTGCAGAGATCCAGGGAATTTTGTGTGCTCATTCCTGGCAGGAATTCAATGAGATTTATGTGATTCTCAGCCTGAGATGAACGCCCTGTGAAGGTTTTCATGTGATATCTGGGCTCAGGCCTGAGGAACACCTGACTGTCCCACGGTGCCCAGGCTGTCCTGGGGCACAGGGGGTGAGCTGTGTTTGTTCACTCTCATTAATCCCTCAGGCTGGGGGGCAGCTCACGTGCAGCTATGCCATAAAAACCCTTTCCATCTGCACCAAGAGCAGCAGGAGAGCTCAGGAAGAGCTGCTGAAGGGGGATAAAGGTAAGTGAAACTTGTGGTTTCCATGGGGATGTCGGGCTGGCATTGAAAGCAGCTGGAGCTGGAGGCAGAGGAAGGGTCCCAGAGCAGTTTTAGGGAATTCCTGATCTGTTTGCTCTGCCCTGCTTGGAGTGCTTTAAAACCCATCCCAACCAATGCTAATGGAACTACAACAGAGAATCCTGAGATTTCACTGAAATGGCTGAAGCTGTCAAGAAGCTGTCAGAGCCTGCAGTTCAGCCTGCACCCCAAGGATTTCCTCTCAGGAAAAGCCTCTCAGAGCATCACCTCCCTTCTGTGCAGCCCAGATTCCTCTCAGTCAGCTGCAGGCAGAGCTGTCATTGCCTCAGATCAGCAGCAGCACTTCACCCTCATTCTCCCCTCCAAAACTCTGGGTTTAACCTGGGAGAAGTCACAAATTCTTATTTTGTCAGCTCTGTTGGCCAGAGGTGACTCCCAGGTGAGGAAGCCATGGCTGTATTTATCCAGCCCGTGTTCAGTCATCTCTGAATGTTCAGGATTCTGTGGCCTGAGATGCTGCTGCTGCTTTCAGGTGTCAGAGCCAAAACTCTGCTGTCCTTAAGGGCAGCTCCCAGATGAGCTTTGGTAGCTCTGGCTGCACAGAAAGCTTTTTTTACCTTGCTTTCCCCAGCTGTTCTTCCCACAGCAGCATTTCTGGTTTAAGGCTCTGGTTTGAGCACGTTCAGCTCTCTGTGACAGAGACATCTGGGCAAGTGGGTGCTGAACCTGCCCCAAAACCCCCCTGGCTGCTGAAATTGCCCCAAAACCCACCTGGCTGCTGAAATTGCCACAAAACCCCCCTGGCTGCTGAAACTGCCACGAAACCCCCCTGGCTGGTGAAATTGCCACAAAACCCCCCCTGGCTGCTGAAATTGCCACAAAACCCCCCCTGGCTGGTGAAACTGCCACAAAACCCCCCCTGGCTGGTGAAATTGCCACGAAACCCCCCTGGCTGCTGAAACTGCCACGAAACCCCCCTGGCTGCTGAAACTGCCACAAAACCCCCCAGCTCCCCCAGCTTTTCTAGGGAAGCAGCAGCCAGCAGGGACCAGCTGGAGCAGGGAGCAGCTCTGTGTGCCTGACAGATCCGTTCCCCCCCTGCCAGGGCTGCGGGTGCTGCTGAGGCTGCTGGAATCAGAGGACGAGCTGACCGTGGGGAATGCAGCTTTCTGCCTCAGCCAGTGCCTGCTGCTCCCCAGGGCAGCCTCTGCCCTGCTGGGCTCCAGCGTGGTGCAGCTGCTGCTCAGGCAGGCTGGGGGTGATGCCCGCAGGACCTCGGTGCAGCAGAACTCAGCCATTGCCCTGGGCAGGCTCTGCGTGGCTGAGCCAAGGTGGGCTCCAAAACTCCCCTTTTTTATTTCCCTTGTCTGTCTTTGGGTGACAATCCCCAAGAAACTAGCCAGGGTAAGTCAAAGCTAGAGGTGTTAGGTTAATTTATAGAAATACTCCAGGAATTCTCTCTCCTTCCTCCAAGTGGAATTCCCCCTTGAGATCCTGCCCCCAAATCCTGCTTTAGGCTCCTGGCACTCCAGGGCTGAAGAGAGGTAAAGTGTTCAGGGCATTGTACAATTCTGTCTCCACATCTTTCAAGGAGTTCATTGGCCTGTGCTGGAAGAACAGAAGGGATGTCAGAAGTCTGGAGATCCCAAATGAGCAGTACAGAAAGTGTCAGCCCTGAGATTTGTCAGAGATAGAAGAGAAACCCTTTATTTTCTTTGTTTTGTTAATCTGAAATGCCACCTATTTGAAGAATATTATTTATGTGCCTTTCTGAGGGCAGTAATAATCTAGAAACTCTGTATTAAGAATATCTGTATTAACTCTGTGTTATTATTATCTAGAAACTCTGTTTTAAGAGGAATTTATTGACTATGGCATTGAACACCCCTGAAAGTTTGGGCAGAGCAGTGAAAGCTCAGAGGTTTAATTTTTAGTCCCCTCCTGTTCCCCCTGCTGTCTCCCCAGGCACATGCAGCAGCTGAGGAAGCTCAATGGCCTGGCCATCCTGAACTCCTCCATGAAATACCTGCACAGCAGCTGAACTCTGCAGAAAGCCTCCACCAGTGCCCTTCATCTCGCTTGCTGTTGAGTTTTCTTTGCTTTAATAAAATTAATTCCAAGCACATCAACTTTTCAGTGGCTTTTTGGAGTGGTTTTGGTCGCCCACAGAAGCCAGTGAAACAATATCAGAGGAAGGAGTTAATTTATTATCTCAGCTAACAACCAAAATGCCACCTTGCATTAGGCTCTTTGCTTTAATAATTGATAGAAATTTAATAAATGGCCATAAATGCAGCATAGCTTTTTTTATTGGCTTTGGACACAGGAAGCAGAAGAATTTATTACATTTCTGTGAGGAATAAGCACAGGCCAGTCCAGTTTGAGTTTAAAATGGCCCTTCAGCTGCTCCCCCTGACACCTGGGGGTGTCAGTTCTGTGGGGAACCTTTGTCCCCTCAGTGCAGGGGCTGACAAATCATCCAGCAGCTCTTTTTCCAAAGAGCACCTGCCTCAGCTTCCCACTGGGGAGGAAGGCGGCTCTGGGATGGGAACCATGCAATGGATCAGCTCAGTTTAATCCTCTGAGGAATTTGGGGTTGCAGCCTGCCCAGCCAGGTAACAAACCCCACCTGGAGGGCTCAGGTGCTCTGCAGGAGCAGGAATTTCCTTCCCAGGGAGGGGAAAGCTGCAGTGCCCTGCCCTGGTTCTGCCAGGGAGGGGAGGGCAGGGCTGGGCTGGCAGTGCCACCCCTGAGGTCCCTGCTGCGTCCCCTGGCTCAGCCTGAGGATGGAGAGAATATTGTTCAATAATGGAGAATATTGTTGTGCCAGGGAGCCCCCCTGGCTGCCCTGCTGTCCCCAGCTGTCATTAGGGCCCTTATCTGCCTTTGCTCAGGTGCTCAGGGCCCTCCCACAGGCAGGGCTGTGTCAGCACCTTCTCTCCTGGCCCCCCAGCCTGGCTCGGTGTTTGTGTGCCTGCCACTGAGACATTCCTGCTGCCTGCAGGGGAATATTTATGGTTAGCTGGGGGCTTTGTGGCTAAAAAAAAAAAAAAAAAAAAAAAAAAAAAAGTGGAGCTGTGATTTGCCCAAGAAGCCTCTGGGCTCTCCCTGGGCTCTAGGGAAGGTCTGAGTTCTGTGTTTGTTTCACTGTGGTTTCCATCCTCCCTGGGATCCAGGCTGTTCCCTGGGGATGGTTTTATTGGCACAAACTGGCCGAAGTATCAGAATTACAGAACAGTTCAGTTAAAAAGGATCCACACCCTCAGCCAGTGCAGCTGCCTGAGCGCTCCAGGGCTGCACAGAAGTCAAAGTGTTCAGGGCATTGTACAAAATCCCCTCTCCAGGAAGCCCTTCCAGTATTTTACCCCCTCCTTGGCTAAAAAAATCCTAGTACCCAGTTTGAACTCAGCACCTCCCTTCCATGTCCTCCTGGGGAAGCTGCAGAGAAGCTGCAGCTCTCTCCTGAGCCTCCTCTCCTCCAAAAGGACCATCCCAGAGCCCTGAGCCTGGCTCCCAGCTCTGCTCCCCTCCTCTGGGAGCATCCAAGCCCCTCCACACCCTCACCCAGCCCTCCAGGCAGGGTTTTAACTCTTCCCCCAGGCTGCACAAGCACCCTCTGGTGCTCCCAGTCACATTTTCCACCTTTTGGACGCAAACTCCACCCGACCACGCTGGGTCCTTTTGTTAGAAACCCAATGATTCCAATTGGTGCAGGGTTTTTTTTCCTGGGCCAGGTTATTGGTTGGTGCCTGGCCTAAGCTCCTATAAAGCAACCCAACCCTCTGCCCTTCAGAGCAGGCAGCAAATGCCCCTGGCTGGGAGGCAGCAGAGGCTGCCCCGGGAGCTGCTTCCAGGCGGGATGCTCCTCCTCGGGCTGGCCCAGGAGCTGCTCCAGGAGATGCAGGAAAAGCTGCCCCTCTTTGTCCTGCTGGCAGCCGCCCTGCTGGGTTTCTCTGGTGAGTGATGGGCTTTGCTCTGGTCTCCAGAACTGCTGCTCCTCTGCCTCCGTGGCTCTGCTCTCGCTGCTGTGCCTCGGGTGTGGGATGCAGGAGCAGCTCCCGCCTGCCTGCGCAGCCAGGGCTGGGTGAAATGATTTCATCTGGGCTGTGAGGGGCCCTGATCAGGGCACTGCTGTGCTGCTCAGCCCCCAAAGAAAACACTGGCTCTTTGGGGGAAAACGAGCTAAAAATCCCTTTTCCTGAGGGATTCCAGGCAGCACTGAGGAGCAGGCTGCTTGCTCAGAATCCCTTTTCCAGGCACCACAGCCCAGCGCCGGTGACACGCTGCGTGTGCTGCCTCTGCTTTGGGAACAGCTGTCCTGCCAAATATTTCTGACAGCACGAGATCAGCGCTGGGTCCGTGCTGCTGCTGGCCCAGCAGAGCCCCTGGGGCTGCTGCACTCCCAGGGCTCCAGCCTTGGCTCTCCCCCTTGCTGGGTGCTGTGAGCATCCCTGCCAGGGCACAGGGATCAGCTGGGCTGGTGGCAGCAGAGCTGTGTCCTCGGGCAGCCCGTTCTCCTCAGGAAAGATAAATTCGGGAAATGGCAAAGAATTTTCTACCTAATCAATAATTTTCTTCTTTTTGTGAAGCTGCTAAACCTCTGCTTTGCCTTTGTCAAAAACCACAATTTAAATGCATAACACTTAAGCCTTTAGATTTGTGTCTTTCCTGGCAGGTGCCTTAGGAAAAACGCTTAAAGATTTTTGGGGAGGAAAAATCCATTTTAGTCAGTGGTTTGCGAAGTGTAATTTGGAACATCAGCCTTCTGATGTGAAGACAGAAAAAGTAAAATGTGTGGAGATAATAACAACCTTTTAAACTGAGGGTCTGCCTTCTCCAGTGACAAAGTGGCTGCTTTGGTTTGAGAGGCTGCTGTGCTCTCTCTGCTCCGGGTCGAAGCAAAGCTGCCTGGACATCCTGCAGGGATCAGGAAACTGCTCTGGGATCCTGGTGGAGAGGGAGGGCTAAGGGAGAGCCAGGGGAGGGAGCTGGTTCAGGTTTATCTCAACCTTGCTTTGCTGTGCAAGAGCTCCCAGCCAGCTCGAGGGTTTTCTCTGGAAATCAAGGGCTCCTCTCTGGAAATCAAGGGCTCCTCTCTGGCTGCTTCTGCCTCGGGTCCTTCAGGTGGTGCTGAATGCCAGCAGCAGAGGAGGGGCTGTAACAGCTGGGAATGGGATTGGGATTGGGGCTGGGAATGGGATTGGGACTGGCACTGGCAATGGCAATGGGATTGGGACTGGGAATGGAAATGGGAATAGCAATGGGACTGGGACTGGGACTGGAACTGGGAATAGCAACGGGACTGGGAATGGGATTGGGACTGGGAATTGGATTGGGAATGGGACTGGGAATGGGATTGGGACTGGGAATAGAAATGGGAATGGCAATGGGACTGGGAATGGGGCTGGGAATGGCAATGGGACTGGGGCTGGGGCTGGGAATGGCATTGGGACTGGGAATAGCAGTGGGAATGGGACTGGGACTGGGGCTGGCAGTGCCAGAGCTCCCGTGTGGCAGGTAATTCCTGCTCAGCTCAGCTGTGCTGAGGTGCTGCTGGAGCAGCTCAGGGCTGATTGCAGCTGAGCCCCAGGCCTGTCCTCTGTCCCCAGGTGCTTCCAGGAGTGGCCGTGCTGGCAGTGGGGCGCTGGCCCTGAGCCCTGCTGGAGCCACCCAGGCCAGAGCCCAGCCCAGCCCCGTGCCCGTCACCCAGGGGGACTGGGCTGAGGGCACCTTCCACTCCCAGAGCCCGGGAGCTGATCCTGGCACTGGAACAAGCCCTGGCTCCGTGTCCCACACAGGGAGAGCTGCAAACAGAACAGCTCTGCTGTTACAGCCTGGGAGCCTGGCAGGGGCTGAGCCTCTGCACACAGCAGCCTGGAAAGCCCAGGATGGACACACGGCAACCTGGAAAGGCCAGGATGGACACACGGCAGCCTGGAAAGGCCAGGATGGACACACGGCAGCCTGGAAAGGCCAGGATGGACACACGGCAGCCTGGAAAGGCCAGCATGGACACACGGCAGCCTGGAAAGGCCAGGATGGACACAC
>VWZV01008541.1:203670-258721 GCA_013397155.1 Irena cyanogastra
AGGGAGTGCTGGTGTTTGCAGGGAATGCTGATGTTTACAGGGAATCCTGGTGTTTGCAGGGAATTCTGGTGTTTGTAGGGAATGCTGGTGTTTGTAGGGAATGCTGGTGTTTGCAGGAATGTGATGTTTACAGGGAATGCTGGTGTTTGCAGGGAATTCTGGTGTTTATAGGGAATGCTGGTGTTTGCAGGGAATTCTGGTGTTTGCAGGAATGTGATGTTTGCAGGGAATTCTGGTGTTTGCAGGGAATTCTGGTGTTTGCAGGAATGTGGTGTTTGCAGGGAATTCTGGTGTTTGCAGGGAATTCTGGTGTTTATAGGGAATGCTGGTGTTTGCAGGGATGTTTGCTGGATTTGCTGATGCGTGCTGGATTTTCCTGCACCTCGGATGGGCATGCAGGGCTGTGCTGTGCAGTTCGTGCAGATCTGGAGCTGTTTTTGCTGTCTGCTCCTGCCAGGCTGCCCTTGGAGTGCAGACACATCCAGCTGCTGAAGGGCGGCAGCTCCAGAGCCACCAGCTTCTCCATCCAGCTGTTCCAGATGCTGAACCACTCCGTGGCCTACCTGCACTGCGAGCTGAGGGTGTGCCTGCCAGGCCAGCCGGGATGCCAGCAGGTACTGAGGGGGGATCTGCTGCTCCCACAGCCTCCACACCAAGGTCACCCCGTGGCCAACCCCTGCTTAAAGTCTGGGAGAGGAGTTAATGGTGAGGAAGGGTGGCAATACTTGGTGATCCCTGAGAAAAGGAAATTAGGGAATAAAGATTTACACGAGTGCTGGTCCGAGGATTGGAAATTCACCTTTTGGAATGACAGCAGAGGTGGAAAAGACTGAGGGGACCCTGGGGCAGGAGGATCTGTTCAGGACACTTCCAGGTGTTTTCCATGTGTTCCCCAGGGCTGCTTGGAAAGTGTGGAGCCCCTTCCCCAGCCCAGTGACAGGAGCAGCCACGGGAACCTGCACAAGCTGGTCTCCCTGGGGCCCGTTTGGAGGATGAACAACAGGTTTCTCTACAAACCAGTGGAAGGTGAGGCTCTCCTGGTTTTGTTCCTCTTGCAGAGGTTTTTGCTCAGCTTTTCCCTCTGCAGGAAAACCAGCACATTTTTAACAACTTTCTCGATTAGATTAGATTATATCCCAACAACACCTCACCTTTGCTTTGGCCTGCCTGAATCCCAGGCATGGGGGTTAGTCAGTGTCACATCCAACAGAGTTCCAAAGGCACCCTGTGAAGGAACCAAAGCTTTAGGAGGAGGAAAGGGGAGAAAAAAGAGGCAGAATGTTCTCTGTCTGTAAACAATTGCAGCATTTTGGTGCAGAATGAGGCTGCCCACAGGTCAGGAGCGTTCACAGGTGAAACACAGAAGCTGGTTGATGTTAATTAGTTGTTTATAGCTATCAGAAAAGAGTGACACTGAGCTGGCAAAACATGACAGACTTCTGCAAACCCACTGGCACCATCCCTGACTCCTTGTGTCTGTGTTTGTCTGTGCAAAGAACATTTCTCACTGCTCCATTCCCTCTCTCTGTGTCCAGGTGCCGGTCCTGCCACGCTGCTGCCCATCCTGCTGGGGTCCCTCACGGGCTGTGCACTGCTGGGCACTGCTGTCATGGGGCTGTGGCTGCACCAGCGGCACAGAGCCAAGCCCAGCCCTCATCCCCCGTTTGGAGAATCCCACGGGCTGTGATCCAGCAGCTGAACTGCTCCTGCAGCTCCCCCAGCCACCAGAGAAGCAGCTCGATTTGCTTTGCTTCTGTAGAGCTTCTGCTGAGCAGGGAGCAGGAGATGCCACCTCTGCTCCGAGCCTGCCTCTCCTCCCTTCCTTTCCTTCTGCATCAGACCCCAGAACCCGCAGGGGGGAGAAGGAATTGCTGCAGTGCTGCAGCTGCCAGGGCCAGCAGGGCTGGGCACAGCAATGGGGCAGCAGAGAGGGGAGCAGGGGGCAGAGAACCGGGAGAAGTTCAGCACTGTGCACTGGAGCCTGCCAGCAGGGAGAAGTGCCGGGGAAATGCTGGATTGGGACCCGAGAGCCCCAGAGATGTGTCCCCTCGGCTCCACAGCTTCTCCCATCCCCGAGGGGCCAAGCCCTCCCTCCTGTCCCTGTTGCTGCTCTCTCCAAGTCCCCACCGGTGGTCAGAGAACTCCGGTGCCAGAACGTGCTGGGATGCACTGGGGAAAGGCACCCACAGCATGGGGGTACAAACGGGGCTCTCCTGGGGCTTTAGGGGGTGGCTGCGGGAGGGCAGCCAGGGGGGTGCTGTGAGAGCCCCCTCGGGCTCCAGCCCCACGTCCCCCTGTCCCAGAGGAGCTGGGGCTGCTCCATCCTGCCCAGGACCTCCTGCAGGTGAGAGTGAGCGAGGAAAGCGCCGCTGGGCAGGGAGGGAGGGAGGGATCCATCCCCCTGCCTGCGCTGGGCATGGCCAGCAGGACTCCTCACCTCCTGCTCTTCCTGCCCTCCGAGCTGGAACATCCCCGGGCTGTCGGGCCAGAAACGCACCTGGAGGTGTGGGCAGGGAGAGAAGCAGCAGCTGCTGCCCCCCTGCAGCCGTGGGCTGAGTGTTCCCCCCGCGCCTCCCTCCTCCCGAACGCTGTAATAAACCTGAGCACCGCAGTGTTTGTCTGGTCTGTGCCTGCACGGGAGGGAATGGGGCTCCTTGTCCTCGTCCTCAGCTCCAAAGCTGTGCTGGCAGAGAGGAGCAGGGCATCACTCCAGGTGGGCAGCTCCGGGCAGTGCCAGGGAATTGGCAACAGTCGCCTTCTAATTAGGTTTTTTCTCCCTAAAAGGCTGCGGAGCCCGCCTGGCTTTTTTCCCTTTTCCCCCCCTTCTTTCCTTAGAAGAAGGGAGTCCCCTGCCAGAGCCCCTCGTGTCAGTGTAACAGAAGCAACATTTCCACCTGGGTCAGGCTTCCTGCAAGGATTTCTTCAAGATTCTGCTGCAGAACTAAAAATCCCAGGTCAAGGCTTAGTGGCATGAGACAATTAACCTGCAGCAGTGCTAATTATTATTTGTACTGCAGTAGCACCGAGGAAACCAGCACCACCTTGTATTTGACACTGAGCTACCTCCAGAGAGAGCTGAGGCGTTAAAGACACAGATGCACAAGACCCAGACAAGAGTTTCTAAACCCCTTTTCAGCTGAAGGTGTGTGTGCTGCTCCTGGTGCTCCCACGGTGAGGATTAAACTGCTCTGGCCAGTCCTTGCTCCTCCAAACACCCACTTACAGGGATTTGACAGCAGATTTTATTTTATCCCTGAGGGAGCTGCTCTGGTTTACCACATTTCTGGTATTTCTGCTGAGGTTTTTTCTCAGGCTCATGCACTAGTTCTGGTTGTATGGGTTTTTTCCTGTTCTTTATCTTTCTAGAGTGTTTTTTTTTCCTAGAATCTCTCCATCCAGCTACTTCTGGGGTTTTTTTAAACTCAGTTTTTCGTCTTTCTGGAGTGTTTTCCACGTCTCTCATGTACAATTCTGCCTCGTGGATTTCTCTGTTCCCTTCAAGCATCACCCTGCCCCACTTCCCCACCTCCCTTTCCCGCAGGCTGTGCCGATGCCCCAGGCGAGGAATCCCACCCTCGGCAATCACTAAAGCCTTGTTCTTCGCACCATTTCCCACCCGGAATTCCTCGAGGATTTGCCCATCCTGTGCTGGATGCGAGCACGCAGAGCCACGCTGCCAGGCTGGAACTGAGCCACCACGCGGCTCCTGTGTGAGCTGGGCAGGCACACCGAGGATCCACCTCTTGGCAGGAGCTGCCAGGGCTCCCCTGGGGTGAATCCCCACCTCCCCGGGCAGGGCAGGGCAGGGCAGAGCAGCTCCTGTGCCTCCCTGCAGCCGGGCAGTTCCAGCTGTGCCATGGGCGCGGAGCGGGGCCGGCAGCTGGGCAGCCTGACCGTGTTCAGCAGGGAGGATTTCGAGGATGACTGGCTCCGGGTGGCCAGCGGGGGCTTTGGCCACGTGTACCAGGTGAAGCACAGGAGGTGGAGGACGGTGTATGCGGTGAAGTGCTCCCCGTACCTGCTGCAGGACTCCAGCGTGGACAGGTGAGCCCTGCTGTGCTCTGTCCTGCTCTGCTCTGCTCTTCCCTGCTCTGCTCTGTCCTGCTCTGTCCTGCTCTGCCCTGCTGTGCTCTGCTCTGCCCTGCTGTGCTCTGCTCTTCCCTGCTCTACTCTGCCCAGCCCTGGCCATCCCAGCTGGATGGATCGGGGATAAAACTCTGCAGGAAGGAGTTTCTGCTCCTCGGGAAGTGCTAGGTACCCCGAGGGAGTGGGAAATAGGAGTTCTGCCTTTCCCTGTCTCGGGTGTGGAGGGGCAAAGGGACACAAGGGACACGGGGAATAGGACAGGGCTGAAACCTGGGGCTGAGCTCAGCACCTCAAACACGGATGAAAGCAGCCTGGTGAGTTATTTGCAGCTTCCACTGGACACTGGGGCTGAGGTGTACCAATCAAACTGAATTGATCACCAAAATCACCAGGTTTAAAGATGGGGGGCAGAGGATTTACAGCTGGCTTTGCTGCCCTGCTCCCGTAGCCTCCAGACACCTCTTTCCTCTCCGTGGTGCACCTGCAGCTCCCCTCTGCTGCTTGCTCTGTCTCTCACCAGAGACCCTTCTGGTGCCCACCTCGTGTCTGGGATGGAGCAGGGCCAGGTAATCACAACCACTGCTGATAACACATCCAATACAGGCAGAGCTTATGGAAAAACAGCAGAGTTGATGGAGTTATTTAATTTAAAATTTTATTCCTTTCAATTTGGAAGGGTCCTGCCTGGATAAAAATCTCACTCTGGTGTGATTTCTTGTTACGGACAGCAACTGAGTTCAGACTGAGCACTGACTGTCCTCAGTTTGCTCTAGAGATATTGCATTTGGATTTTGTTCTTGTTTGTGGAGGGGAAAAAACAAGTTAAATAATCAATTTTACTTCTGTGTCTTGTCAATTGTAGTAAAATACCTGAGATTCCCCAACCCACGGGTAGGTCTCACTGTGAGCAGCCTGCTGGAGGAAGTCTGGCAGAAGATTTTGCTTGGCTGAACCATTTTAGATCAATTAAATGGCCTGGTCCAATGGCTGGCAGCTCGGCTCCGTTCCCAGGGTGTGTTTTTTAAAGGCAGTCCTGGCGCTTGGCTGCTTGGCTGCTCCCCCAAACTCGTTCAGCAGGTCGGGGGAGGTGAACCTTGGGAGCATTTGGAGGAACAGGTCTGCCAGAGCTGCAGGGACAGCAGCTGCAGGCACAGGTGGAGCTGCAGGAGTGGCCAAGGAGCTGTGCCTGCCCCTGGCATGCTGCTGCCAGGGAAACACTGGGAATTTCGTGGAACCACAGAGTGCTGTGGCTTGGGAGGAGCTTTAAAGCTCATTTCATTCCTCCCCGCCCTGGCCGGGGGCACTTCCACTACGCCAGGCTGCTCCGACCTGGCTTGGACACTTCCAGGGATGGGGCAGCCTCTGGGAATTCCGTGCCGGCCCCTCGCCGCTCTCACAGGGAAGGATTCCTCCCCAGCATCCCATCTCAGCCTGCCCCGGGGCGTTTAAAGCCATCTCACCGGAGCGACAGGCACAGGCTCTCTGTGCTCACTGCTAAGCACCGAAACAAGGGCGAGCTTTTCTTCTCGTTCCCTGTGGTGGCTGATTTCGCCCAAATAAACCTCAGCTCGTTTTGAGAAGTCACAACACCACCTATGTCAGATTTTAATCTGCAAAAGATCGCTGTGTGGCAGCACTATCATCAGCTCAAGGGGGAATTTGGGATGAATCTATTTGGGGTAGGCAGTGCTCAGAAAGGCTGGGTATCACCAAGTTACCACAGAGTTACTGAACCTGTGACTGATAAAATTTCTTGCTCCCACTGTATTTTTTAATTTTTTTATTTTCAATTTTCCAGGACCAGCATGAACTGTCTAATGGAGGAGGCAAGCAAGATGGAGAAAATCAAATTCCAGCACATCGTCACCATCTACGGGGTGTGCAACAGCCCTCTGGGGATAGTGATGGAATACATGGCCAGGGGGTCCTTGGAGAGAATCCTTCCCACCCACAGAATGTCCTGGCAGCTGAAATTCCGGGTGATCCATGAGATGGGCTTGGCCATGAATTTCCTGCACAGCATGAGCCCTCCTCTGCTGCACTTGGATCTGAAGCCAGGGAACGTCCTCCTGGATGGGAACATGCACGTCAAGGTACGGCCCCTTCCCAGATCAGAGCGAGGTGAGCTCTGCCAAACGAGTCCAGAGCCCCAGCAAATCAGGTTCCTCAGGAACCCTTTCCATGAAGAGTGACCTGGGGGGTGTTTAGCAAGCAGCTGGTGAGCAAATGACATGGTGTTCTCAGGATCACACAGGGACTCTGGGCCAGCACTGGGAATTTCAGGCTCCAGCTGGGCTCTGGCTGCAGGCTGTCAGGGTTTTATCAAGCTCCAGCTGCTCACACCTCCTCTTGTCCCCGATCCCAAAGGATGGGGGGATGTCCAGGTGACAGCAGGAGGGGTGAGCATGAGCATTTTGGGGCAGTTTCCCTGTTCCTGCTTGCAGATCTCTGACTTCGGGCTGTCCAAGTGGATGGAGCAATCCAGCAGGATGCAGTACATCGAGAGCTCAGCCCTGAGGGGCACCCTGAGCTACATCCCCCCCGAAATGTTCCTGCAGAACAGCAAACCCCCGGGCATCAAGTACGACGTGTACAGGTGAGGGCTGACCCAGGCACTCAGGGGGTGTGCCCGGGCTCTGACACCCAGCAAGGGGGGCTGGACGCTGCCTCAGATTGTTTAAATTCTGGTTTTCTGCCTCTCAGAACGTGGGGAACACACTGGGGTGCCCCAACCTCAGTGGTGGAGACTGAGAGGGAGGGGGATTCTCTGAGGACAATCACCATCCCAATGCAGCCTCCCAAGGGAGCTGCAGGCTGCTCTGCCTCAGGAGCCATCACACCCTGTTCCCATAAAAACCAGGGAGATCAGAGCCCAGAACAGCCAGTGCTGCTCTTTCATCACAGTCACTGCTGAGATTGATTTTAAAACAATTCCGATACTGGCTTATCTGCCTCAGTGTTCAGCTGCATTTTGGTCAGGAACAGGCAGAGAAGAGATTTGTCCTTTTGGAAGAGGAGCTTTGCAGCACATTCACATGAGCTCCATGTCCATGCCTGGAAATTCCTCAGCTCCTTGGCCTTTGCAGCACAGAGGAACCTAAGGCAAGAGGGAAAGGAGGGTTTGCATGGCCACAGGAACTTGCAGGAGCCAAGGGCTCGAAGCCCCAATGTGAATAAAGTGGAAAAAAGGCACTGAGAGCCTGATCTTGCCAGGAAAGGCTCCAAGTCACTCATTCACTGCACAGACCCTTTGGAGGGCGATGACCCCACTCCTAAGGGAGATGCATGAGGCAGAACCATAAGGCCTGAACCTTTTGGCCTGGGGGATGAAATCCTTCTCCTCTGGGAGATGAAACCCTTCCCTTCTGAACAACTTCCTTCCTGATCTCCCCTTTTCTCAAGAAGTCAGAGGCACCAAGTGCATTTCGTGCCCAAGCGCTCACAGTCCCTCCTCTCCCGCAGCTTCGGGATCGTCATCTGGGAGGTCCTCATGCAGAAAAAACCTTACGCAGGTAAACACAAACCCTGCGCCCCTGGGATGTTCATTCCAGCCCTTCTCTGGGTGGGAAAACTCCCAGAGTGTGCTGGTTTCTTCCAGGGGCCAATATGATGGCCATCATCGTGAAGGTGGCAGCGGGGAAGAGGCCGGGGCTGGAGCTCGTCAGGGACGACTGGCCCGGGGAGTGCCACCAGATGGTCGACCTGATGAAGAGGTGTTGGGACCAGGACCCCAAGCAAAGGCCAAGCTTTGCAGGTGGGACTGGGGTGTGGATTAACCAGGGTCAGCCCCATGGGTTGACAAGCAGGGGATAAGTTTGTGTCCAGTTTTCCCAGTTCCATCTCCGAGGTTTACCAGCTTGGTGCCCTTTAGCTGCCACACATCCCCTTCATCCCTTTTCCCTGCCTCCCCACGTGGGTCCTGCCTGGCTCTGGAGCCGGGGGCAGCCTGCACAGCTGAACTGCTCTGCCCTGGCACAGATATCCCTGTGGAGACCGATGTGCTGCTTGCTCTGATCCAGAGCCTGGTGCAGGACCCGGAGAACGAGCGCCTGGTCAGGAAGATGTCCCACAAACCAGCCATCTCCAGGAGCCAGCAGGTGAGGAGAACCTCCCGGGCCACTCAGGAAATCCCACTGAGACTGCTCCTTGTTCTTACCAGATCTTGAGGCTCTTTCCCCTCCCAAAGGTGCACCTCAGTCACTGAAAGAAATGCAAGCAAACACAGAATCACAGGGTTCTGTAAATGGCACAGAAATGAGGATGTTCCAGTTTGAACAACTCTTACAGAAATTAAAAAAAAAAAGTTTTAAATCACCATGTTTCTCTGGCTAAGAAAAAAATTATGTTTCTGGATAGTCATGATGCAATCCCAGCTACTGGAGTAATTATCCCTAGAAAACAGGAAGAGATAGGAGCAGGGAATTATTGGTATTTAGAGGGTTTGCCAAGCTGTGCAAGAAACCAGAGGCCTGAAGAAGCAGGGGCTTGGGGGTCCCTAAACAACAAAGGAAATCATTTTGGGATGCTGCTATGCAGTCAGGAAGCAGAATATGTGTGTGTTTGGGAGCAAATGAGCACAAGGAGGAAAAGCTCACGGGTATCCAGAGATCATCTTCAGGCTCCCTCATTCCTGCTTAGCTGAGTTTTGGGTGCAAAAACAGGATTGGATAAAAAACTCTCAAATGATGACACACAACTGCAGAGCAGCAGCAAAGGACTTTGTGCAAACATTACAGAATGCCAATAAACACTCTGTTTTATCCTTTCTCTTTCCTCCGTTCTGAAAACAAGAATGACAAAGAGGAGTTCACCTTCCCCCGAGACACCAGGAGTGGGGGTAAGTAGGGGACTGGCTTCAGAATTGAAAATTAAAGAAGGGGAAGCTATAAAAGTTGTCTGTTTTGTTGTAGAAGGATGTGGCTCATAAGGTTTTCCATGTGGGTGACATTTTAAGTTAAGGAAAATGAACTATTCAGGAAATAGGTACGGTGAGAGAGAGAGACCCAACGTCCCCGTGCATGTCAGGCCTTATTTTACATTCCTTATCTCTCAAATGACTGCATTCCATGTCATTCTAGAAGAGTCACAAGCCCTCCCTCCCTTCCTGGGCGTTTTTCACTCTTTTTCTCCCGTTTTGCATCCCTGCCTTTAGGAAAGGACAACCAGGAGGTTCCTCTCCCACCTCCCCATGGGGAGGCCGGGAGCCCAGAGGCGCTGGCGCCCGAGGAGCTGGGCAGGGTGCAGGAGAACGGCCTGACCCTGCTGCACCTGCTCGTCATGCAGGGCAACGTGGGCAAGGTGCGCTTCCTGCTGGGCCGCGGGGCCGGCGTCAACAGCGCGGCGGGCGGCGGCTGCACCCCGCTGCTGGTGGCCGTGCAGCGCCGGCTGCCCGAGATCTGCTCCGTCCTCATCGAGCACGGCGCCGACGTCAACGCCGCCGACGAGGACGGCTGGAGCCCGCTGCACTTCGCGGCCCAGCACGGCGACGACCGCACCGTGCGGCTGCTGCTGGACCACCAGGCCCGCGTGGACGCCCAGGAGCACGACGGCTGGACCCCGCTGCACCTGGCGGCCCAGAACAACTTCGAGAACGTGGCGCGGGTGCTGCTGTCCCGCCAGGCCGACTGCAACACGCAGGAGGTGGACGGCAAGACCGCCCTGCACGTGGCCGCGTGCTTTGGGCACGTCGGCCTGGTCAAGCTGCTGGCCAGCCAGGGAGCCGACCTGGAGAGGAAGCAGAAGAACCTCAGGACGCCGCTGCACGTGGCCGTGGAGAGGGGCAAGTTCAGGGTGGTGCAGTACCTGCTGAAGAACGGCATCTCCGTCAACAGCCTGGACCAGAACCACTACAGCGCCCTGCACCTGGCCGTGGCCAGGGGCAAGTACCTGATCTGCGAGAAACTCATCAAATACGGGGCCAACGTGGAGCTGAGGACGGACAAAGGCTGGACCCCCCTGCACCTGGCCTCCTTCAAGGGGCACGTCGAGATCATCCGGCTGCTGAAGGGCAGCCGCGCGCGGCTGGACGCCAAGGGCAGCATGGACTGGACGCCGCTGCACCTGGCCACGCGCTACGGGGACGAGCCGGCCGTCGGCGAGCTGCTGCGCTGCGGGGCCGACCCCAACACGGCCGAGAGGTCCCACTGGGCCCCCCTGCACTTCGCCGTGCTCAGGGGCTCCTTCCTCAGCGTCATCAACCTGCTGGAGTGCCGGGCCGACGTCAACGCCAGGAACAAGGTGGGCTGGACCCCGCTGCACCTCGCCGTGCTCAAGGGCAACATGGCCATCATCAAGACCCTGCTGAAGGCAGGGGCCCTGCTGGACGTGGAGGACAGCGCTGGGTGCACGGCCCTGCAGCTGGCGGTGAGGCACCAGCGGGAGAACATCATCACCCTGCTCCAGGGCATGGAGTCCTCGGGCAGCAAGCCCGGGAACAGGACCCTGAACGATGCCAAGATCCCCAGGCCCAGGCTTATCCCAGGAAGGACAGATTTGTAATTTTGTCAGCTCTGGAATTTGCAGCTTGAGCTTTCCCACATCAGCTGTGATGCCTTAAAGCACCTTGTCCTGTCACCTGCTGATTGGAGGAAAATATTTGCCCTTTTTAATGGAAGTTTTTGAGCATGAACACTAAGAGAGTAAAAGAAAATGAAGTTATTTGATGACAAGTTCTTTTCCAAGCTCGTAGACATTTTGGCTTGGTGATACTTTAGGCAGTGCTTTCCTCCTGAGCAGGGATTTATGCAGCCTCTGTTCATGCAAGCAGTGCTGAAGCTGTGCACAGCACACACACACGTCTTCCACAGCTTTTATTGCTTTCATTCCATGTTTTCCTACAGAGAAAATTGGTGTAAAATGGCCCTGGCACAGGTGGGAATTGAATCGTGAGATTCTCACCTGCTGCTGGCACAGCAATATGTCACATTTCCTGACATCTCCTTTCTGTAACAAGAATCAAATAAAACAAGGCAGGAAGGAAAAATCTCTGGTAGAGAGTATTGAAATGGATGCAGCACAGGGAACAGAAATTCCAGAATAATCACACCCGAGATCTGGCTACTTGCAGGTCAAGGTTTGAGTTGTGTCTCTGGGGGAAAATAATTCCTGGTTTCCTTCAGGAAGATGTTCCAGAGCTTGATCAGTGCTGTGAAAAACATCTTCTTGGTGGATTTGATTCCCTGGTGGCAGTGAGCAACCCTGGTGGGCAGCTCTGACAGCCCTGCTGTGACTCCTGAGTGTCCCCAGCGTGCCTGGTGGGAGGATGACTTGTCATGGCCTTGGGCTGGGAAGGGGCTGGAATAGAAACAAACAGTGCCAGCTCTGCAGGGAAGCTGTTATTGCCTGATAACGTGAGATTAAATGGGTTAAAAACAGGGGTTAAAATGCCCAACCTCTATTAATTTCATTTTCATTTCATATTAACTTAGAGTATTGATGTGTATTGTATTCAAACCCAGTTTTTCATGATGCTTTGGCACCAGAGCTTTTAGATATCATTTAAATAAATTGTAATGAAATGATTCATTTTTAACATTTGCCATTGGTGAAGTGGGGAGCTGGGCAGGTTATGAAATGAAATGAAAAGAAATGCTGGTGACATTTTGGGTTGCAGGGGGTGTAAAAAATGGACTTTTTTATTGCAACCACCAAAAAAAAAAACCAAAAAAGCTTGGCATTTCCCTGATTTACCTGCTCTTGATATTCCCTAATTTTGTCCAAGGAGGAACGGCCTGGCTGGAAGGAATTCCTGTGCAGCTCCTTCCCTCAGCTTCAGCTGTATTGATTCAGCAAATGTCTCCCCTGCTTGGTGTCATTTGAAATATTTACCCAGAACAAAAGAAATCCAATTGCCACATAATTCAGCAGCTCCTTTCTGTCCCTGCTCCAGCAGAAAAACAAAACTCAGCTCGTATAACATGGAATGTTCTCTACAAGAGCTTAATTAAATTTATAATGAAAATAACAGGGGATTAAGAAGACACGAGGGAAATACATTGCTCTTGCAGAGCATTCCAGAGGTGATAGAAGCAATTTGCAGAGAAAATTACCTGTTTGCTGCTCAGTTTCTATAGAAATTAAATGAGTCTTTACAAACTCTGCAAAAGTGCATTCCAGCCTCCGCTTTGTGACTGTGCAACTTGCAGCTTATTTCTAAAATTATTCTTAGATCTCCATCCCCCCACTTTTTTTTTCTTTCTTTCCCCCTTTTCAACTCCATTTCAGTCTTTTGTCCCTGCTGATAAATCTGCTGCTGATTATCTCACGTTCTTACCCAGGAGCTGCCAAAGTTCACAGCCAAGGCAGCTCCTGGCAGGGCAGAAACCTCCTAAACAGCTCGTTTAGATTCAAAAAGATCAAAATTATTGTCCTTTATGCCTCAAAGATAGTGTTTTTAAGGTACCCAGAGCTGCCTGGGTGAGCAGGGTGGTGTTGATGCTGACAGGGAATTCTGGAATGACTCTGGAGTGCTGCCCTGAGCATCCCTGTCCTGTAGCAGCTCCAGACATCCTGAACCACAGGGACATTTTCAAACCAATTGCTCTTCAAAACCCTCAGAGAATCCCTGGATGGTTTGGGGTGGCCCCTTGGTTAAGGTGGAAAACCAGAGGGGGGAATTTAATGTCCCTTGGGGCTGATCTTGTTCCAGCCCTGGTCCCTGCTGGAGTCACCCCGAGCTCTGTGAATCCTGGCGTGTCCTTTGGGCTGCCTGCTCTCCCTCTCCATCACTTCCATCCAGGACATCCGTGGGGACATGGATGTGACTTTCAGGACCCCGTGTTCTCCACAAACAGCACAGCAAGAAACTCAGAGTAAATAAATCAGCAGAGGCAGGGGTGAGAGCTGGGGCTGCCATTGATTTCCTGAGTGCTGGATCTGACTGTCACGTAAATTTCCTGATGGAAAATTCGTTTGAAGGGGAGATGCTTGCTGTGATGAAAACGTGGACATTTCAGTGAGAAGTGTGGCTCTTCTGTGAGGGAATGTTCCCAGGAAAATGTTTGGAAATGAAGTGGGTTAAATCCACGTTTTGCATTGCTCCTGCTTCCCAGCGCCTGTGATTTGTTTGTTTGGCAGTGCTGCAATTATGCAGATATGGGATTAAATTAAAATTAAAATAATGCTGCCTTTTAGAGGAAAAGAGATCTGAATAAATACAGCTTGTGGGGGGGAAAAAAACCCTTATTTTTAGCAGAAATGCTTGTTTTTTTCCATAGCCCCTTAGGTGTGGAAAATCAAGATGTTTCTGACAGCAATGATGTGAATGTAGGAGGGAGTGATTTTAATGTAAGAAGGAATAGTGAATTCTCTGTGTTTCTTTTTCTTACAAGGAGGTGGTTGTAGGCTCTGTGCTGTGGCAGACGTCAGTGTGAGACGTGCCTGGCTCCTGCCCAGCCTCTCCCTGGCCTGGCAGAATTCCTGCTGCTCCCTTCCCCGTGCTGTCCCCGGCCCCAGCGAGGGTTTGTCCCCTTCCTCTGCCATAAAACCACGTTGTCACCTCGCACAGCAGCTCCATCAGCACAGGTGTGAGCTGCTCTCCATTAGAATAATGGGAAAAGGGCTGGCTGGGAATCAAGGAGCACTTGCTGTTTGCTCCTAGCAGGCAGCTCATCCCCTGCAAGTTCAACATCTCCTGATCAGCTGCTGCTTTCCTCTCCTCCGGCTCCGAGCACAGCAGGGAACCCTTCTCTTGTGCCATTTGCTGCTGGCCTCCTTCTCTTCTTTGGGGAAAGTGAAAAGCCCCACAAAGCCGAGCCCAACAGTGGTTGTTTTCAAAGCCTGAGGTTCTTGGCAGTGAGAGGTGGAGTTCAGCTCTGTGGGGAGAGTTTGGGGAGGAGGTATCGGGGGTCAGGCTCTCATTTTGGCAGTTCAGTGCTCCTCACACCCTCTGCGGCCTTGGGAAAAATCTTATATACCCCAACAAAGCCCAGGAAAAGATTTATATCCTCCTGCAAGAGCAATAGGGCACCTCAGAGGTTCAGAGCCCTAAATCTGCTGCCCAGCCTGGGTTTGGGGGTCATGGAACCATGGATTTTGTGAGTCTAAACAGCTCTGTTTGTGGCAAGGATTGCTGCTACCCACACAGTGTGCTGGGAGGAACAGAAAACTATCCCTGGAACATCCCTGCTCTGAACTTCCCTTAGAAAAACATCAGGCACAGAGATCACCTCCAAATGATCCAGGGGAAAATCCAGAGAACTTGACTGAACTCCCCATCCTGGAGGGAATTTCTTCTGAATACAAATAAATAATAATCCCCACCAGCCTTGCTGGTTAGAAAATATCCTATTAAAGACTCCTAGTCCATCTGGAGCAATTAGAGAGAGGAGCATTAGGCCGGGTCAGCAATCAGGAGGTGCAGTAATTAGCTGCAATGAGGGCTAAAATGAGCCTTTGTTCGCTGCTGTGCCACAGGGCCATTACTTCAGAAAGAAAAGGGAAACAATACAGACCCTGAGAAAATTCAGCTTTGACAGAATGGAGGTTTGGGGCATTTCTGGCCTGGTTCCATGGCACTTTCACTGCTCCTCAGCAAGGCACAGCAGCCTCCTCATCACCAGCAACATTTTATTGCTATTCTTTGGACAAATCCTTAATATCTGCTCCAAGCAGAAAAAAAAATCCTTACAGGGCATTGAGGGAATTAATTTTCTCGCCTTGGAAAAGACTGCGGTCTGCTGAAAGGTTCTGCTGAGGCTGCCCTGCCTTTATTTTGTTCAAGTCCTTGTTTTGTGAGGATTTCTCCCAGGATTTCCCCCAGGAGAGCTGAGCAGGGCTCTTTGCTGCCCAGCGTGCTGCTCCTGCTGGCTGAGCACGGTCCTGTTCTGCTCCAGGGAATGCTGGAAAATGCCACAGGACGTGAGCCTGCCCAAGCATTGGAAAGGCAGGGAGAAATCAACAGCTGCCGTGAGAGAACGAGACAACAACAGAGAAAAGGTGGAATCGGATGGTCTGCAATCTGTCAGCTTGGGAAAGCGCTGCTTTGAGGTCGCCTGGGGAGTCTGGGAGCAGCTCCTGGGGCTTCTGCTGCATGTCCTGCCCCACAGAACCACTGGAGCTGGCAAAGGCCTCCAAGGTCATAATTCCCAGCCTTTTTTCCATCCCAGTCAGGACAGCAGGGAAGGGCTGGTGCCCAGCCCTGGAATTCACCTGGAAAACCCGGGCCAGGGCCTGGCCTCGCTGTGTTTGTAGGCTGAGGGGGAAATTTCAAATTGTGCCTGAAGCACAAGCGTGGATTTGGGAATTTTGGAGACTTGGACAGCTGGAGGATGAGGGTTGCTGCAGAAACAGCTTTTTGCAATGAGTTGGAGCTGTCAGTGAGCTCGTGCAGCCCCCCTCCCCAAACACACTCCTGCCTCCCCTGCAGCACAGGGATGTGCTGGGGTGGACCCCTGGGATGTCACCCACAGGGAGACAGCTTTCCCCCGAGGCTGGGGGGTTTGAATGCCTGCTCCCAGCTCTGCCAGCCTGGCTGGGTGAAGGAGAGAGTCTCAGTCAGTCTACTCATGCAACACTTCCTTTTGCTCTTTGTTTCTTTTTTTTTTAATTAAGAAGGAGGCAGAATTTACTGTGATTTTCCCTGGTATCTCTGAATCACGTTCCAGTCCCTACTCTTGCACTGTCTGTAATCCTCCCCAGTGGTTCTGGCCTCAGCTTTGAAGTGATTTAGGGCTTGTTTATCACAAAGGCAATCAGACATGCTCCTCCTCAGACACCCTGGAACTGCCGGGGAGCTGAATGTTCCCTTTGCTGGGGGGCTCAGACACAAAGGCAGAGCCAAGCAGGTTACCAGGCACTACCTGAGCCCCAGCCAACGCCTGCCTGCACGGCCTGCCCTCCCAGCAAGCTCCAGGTGGGCATTTCAATGTAAACACGAGGCAGGAATGTGACCCGGAGCATCTGCCACCGGCTGGGAACATGCACAGACTCAATTACTGCAGCGCAGCAAATTGCCAGCCACGATAATTCAGTGGTAAATCTGCGTCCCCGAGGTTAATTCCCCGTGACTCTGGCACTGCCTGCAGCCTCCAGAAGCTGAGCCCCTGCTCCCTGCTCCTGCACGGGCACCTGGGGCCGGGCAGTGCCAGGTGGGTGTGCAGGGACACAGGGGCACCAACATTTATCAGCATTTCCCCCGTGTCTCTGCTCCTCTCAGCCCCAGCCGGGTTCTGGGGCCCGTCCTGGCTCTGTTCTGGGTCAGACCCTCACGTTTCCAACATATCCCAGCTGGCAGGGAACACAGCCCAGGGCCCGGAGGGAGGCAGGGGCAGGAGTTCAGCTCCTCATTCTGTGTCACAGAATGTCACTGTGGATGGGATCCAGGCGGGCTCACCCTGCTCCCCAGAGCTCCTCATGCCCTGGATGGGATCCAGGTGGGCTCGCCCCGCTCCCCAGAGCTCCTGGTGCCAGGGATGGGATCCAGGCGGGCTCACCTGCTCCCCAGAGCTCCTGGTGCCAGGGATGGGATCCAGGTGGGCTCGCCCCGCTCCCCAGAGCTCCTCATACCCTGGATGGGATCCAGGCAGGCTCACCCTGCTCCATAGAGCTCCTGGTGCCAGGGATGGGATCCAGGTGGGCTCACCCTGCTCCATAGAGCTCCTGGTGCCATGGATGGGATCCAGGCGGGCTCACCCTGCTCCCCAGAGCTCCTGGTGCCATGGATGGGATCCAGGTGGGCTCACCCTGCTCCCCAGAGCTCCTGGTGCCAGGGATGGGATCCAGGCGGGCTCACCCTGCTCCCCAGAGCTCCTGGTGCCAGGGATGGGATCCAGGCGGGCTCACCCCGCTCCCCAGAGCTCACACACACTCCTGTCACCCCAGAGCTGGCCCTGCTGTGAGCACAGTGCCCCCCGTGCCAAGCCCCTCTGCAGCACCCACAGCAGCTGCTGGGCCATCTTGCTGGGGTTTTTTTCCCCATCGAACTCAAGGATGATGCCAGATCAAAGTCACTGTTGTTTTTGACGGGAGCTGTCCCGGGGGAGGGAGGTGCTCAGAGGGAGATGTACATATTTGTTTAGACTGGCACTGACTGCCCATTTCTTCACACAGACGAGCTCCCAGCTCATAACCTGTCTTGTTCAATCAGATTTGCAGCTCCTGGGTTTCCCTCTGCAGCTTTGTACATTTTCCAGCTGGTGATTTGACAGAGCTCTCTGAGCTCACACTCAGGAGCTGCTCAGAGATTCTCTGTGCTGCTGTTAGCACTCGGAGACAAGAGTGCATTTCTGGCTGATGTCACTTTTGGCTTTTCTTGCTTTTTTCACACAGCCTGAATTTAAAAAAAAAAAAAAATCAGCTTTGTGGCTGCACATTAAATAAATATTAACGATGGCTGTCACTAAACATTTGATGCAGTGACAGGGGCTGAGGTTATGACCTGGTTTTCTGCCAGGTGAGCTTGGCAGCCCTTTCCATCTGCCCTGCACACATCTCAGAAGGATTTCTGGAACAGCTGGGTACAGACAGGAAGCAGAAACAGCCGTGAGGACACTTGAATTCTGCTGGTTTATTTCTGCCTGTGTGCAGCATTAAACCCCCTCAATATCAGCCGTGGGAAGAAGGACCTGGGTGGTGCCTGGCTGCTGTGTCCTGCTGTCCTGAGGCCAGGGCCGGAGGCTGATGTGGTCAGGAATTGGTCACCCCCCACGCCTCAGGAAATTCCCCATTCCAAAGCTCCCGGGGGAAGAGCTGAGGCAGCTCCTGTGCCCAGCAGGGAGCTCTCTGGAATGGGCTGTGGGTGATGGAGAGGAGGGGATGAAGGCTCCTGGGCTGGGACAGCAGCTGTTCCTGCCGAGTCAGCATTCCAGAGGCACCTCTGTCCCCAGTCCTGTGACAGGGGGGTGTCCCCAGTCAGCCAGGGGTCTGGGGCTGCTTCCCCTGCCACCAATGCTGTGACAGAGCAGTGTCCCCCCTCAGCCAGGGGTCTGGGGCTGTTTCCCCTGCCACCAATGCTGTGACAGAGCAGTGTCCCCCCTCAGCCACGGGTCTGGGGCTGCTTCCTCTGCCTCTGCCGCCAATGCTGTGACAGGCAGCAGCCACAGAGCAGTGTCCCCCCCTCAGCCCGGGGTCTGGGGCTGCTTCCCCTGCCTGCCCTGTGCAGAGGAGCCTCCCCAGGGCAGGGACAGCAGCCAGCAGCCCAGCCCCATCCCCCTGCAGAGCCCGTTTTGCCCAGCTCCCTGTGCCTGTTTTGCTGCCGTGCAGCCCCCCGTGCCCCTGTTCTGTGTCACCAGCTCCCCTGGCTTGGCTAAAACCAGGGAAAATTGCTTTTCAGCGAGGCCAGGACAGACCTGTGCTGTTCCCTTCCCTTGCCCGAGCCTGGCGTGGATGCTGCAGCTGAGCTGGGGGTGCGGTGCCCCTGGCAGGCTCATCAGGGCTGCAGCTGATTGTGCCAGGCAGGGTGGCAGCAGGGAGGCAGGGCTGCTCTGCAGAAATGTGCTCGCTCAGCCTCATCAGCCCTCTCCTCCTTCCCGGGCCCAGCATGGCAGCTTGGCGAGGCGCGGCGTTCTCCTCTCCTTTAAAAGGGTTCTGCTTTGATTCTTAAGTCTCTTTAAAGGCATTTCTAGGTCTGTTAATTATTCATGACGCCGTAATTATGTTTAGTCCACTGTGATCGCTGTTTCTTTGGTGAAGAAAGTTGTTATTTGTGAGTCAAAAGCTCTTTATGAAGCAGACAGGCTGGTATCGTCAGAAAGACTTGGGGGAGCAGTTGGAATTATTAAAAGAAGCTTTGATTAAAGACAGGGAGTTAATTTAGCAAGAGTAACTGGTTTTCTCTTTTTTTTTCTCTGGGTGTGCAGAACAAAGCACGCCCATGGATGTGTCAGGCCTCACCTGGAGCAGCAGGACTCACTCAGATGCCCCAGGAGAGGGACAGATCATTCTTTTTATCTCTTTTGGGTGCTGTGAATGGCTTTTGTCCACGGGCTTAGAAATGAAATTTGGCTGTAAGGGTGAACCTCGGAGTGGCTGCCTTTGATCCTGCCAGGCTCAGGCCAGACAGGCTGGAAACAACCTGGTGTGTCCTGTTTGGTCTGAAAATACCATTTACTCTGGTGTGTTTGGGAGGGGAGGGGGGCATTGCAGCTCCTCATTTTCCCTCAGTCACGGTGGCACTGAGGTGAATCATCCAGCAAGGAGAATTCAGCCTCAGTTGAACTCAGCAGCTCTGGAGTTTCTGGTTTCTGCATCAGCTGAGGCTTCGGGGCAGGGATTATCCTGTGCAGGCTCAAAACCGAGCAGACCTTTGGATCTGAAATGCCATTAAACTGGAATTTTAGTTTGTTAGCTCTTGGAGGTGGACAGACAGCTTTCTTTCCCAGCAGTGGCAAGGATTTTCTTTGTGTTATTTTTTTCTTCTTCTTTCATATAAAGAAAATAATCTTTATTTTAAAAGTGCCAATTAAGCCTGGCTGAGTGTCCACCTGCACAAACACCAAACCTGAGTGTGTAGCTCGAGGAAATGGTGCAGCATAAAATAAAATATTCCAGAATAAAATAATTAAATCCTCCAGCATAAATTCAGCCAGGCACCTCTGCCTTCCACCCCTTCCTCCTCCCATCCTCCCCAGCCCACTTCTGTCTGGGAGAGGAGAGGAATTTCAGACCATTTCCCTTCTGTCTGTGCCCTTCTGCATCTTTCCTTCCTCATGTCTGATTCTCGTGGCTGCAGGCAAGACAAACACCAGAATTCTCCAGGATAGGCAGGGGTAAGGGAGGAGAAAAGAAAGCAGACTGAAAAGCGAGCCAGCAGAGAGGCAGATCTCACGTGAAGGCAGCTTCTCCTCTGTGTGAGCTCTGCAGCAGGACCAGGCTCCCTGGAGCCTGAGCCCTCAGTGTAAACCAGAACAGAACAACCAGATCCACATCGGGGTGCCTTGTGCAAGTCTCTGTTTAATTACAGTGCTGCATGGAGACATTGGTTGGTGTCACATGTACCTGTGATGGGCATTTTATACATTCCTGACTCCCCGGGGAGTCCTGTTTGCACTGGAGATTTTCACCACAAGAGGTAGTGGCTTTATTTTTCCTGTTTTCCTTTTTTTTTTTTTTTTTAATTTTTATTTCAGCAGGATTGGATAAGCTGGTTAGACCTACTGGAGTTAATTTACTCTTCAGCCAGGAAGATAAACAGTTCTGTGGAGTGGGAGCAAGCAGGCAAGCAGCAAATACAGTGCAGGCAGAATTCACTGGCTTTTAATTCAAACCTGTTTGGGGGTGCAGAGATCCCCACCAGGGCTTCAGCAAGCTGGGAATCACAGGGAGGGAAAGCAGGAGCAGGAAGACTCAGTAAGCAGAACTAAAGCTTCAATTATAAATAATGAATCACAAAAGAGGGGCTTAGAGCAAGGCTCTGAAGGTCTGGAGGAACAAAGAAATGAAATCTTCTCGTTAAGGTGTTGTTTGTAAAAACCAGCTCAGTACCCTTCCCATCAGCAGCACATCCTGCCAGCAGCAGTCCTTGGGGAAGCAGAGGTTTCTTTTTTCCAGAGTGGAAGGATCAGTGAAGTTGGATTTGCCAGGCTCAGAGCCCCCAGGGATGGGATCTGAGGAGTTCCTACAGACAGATCCCACCCAGCCCTGTTCTCCTTGTCTGGCTCCTGGCCTTGCTGGACTCCTTGGAAAGCCAGAGGTGAGGGCGAGTTCTGGTGCTGTCTCCAGAAGGGGAAGGCTCAGTTCTGGGTCTCAAAGTGCTGCATTTGTCATCTGGAAGTGCAGGAGTTTCATGGGGAAGGAAAAGCTGCTGCAGAGATGGCCAGGCCTGGCACTGCCACCTTCCCAAGGGCGCTGGGGGCATTCACATCCCCACCATTCAGCTGGAGTGTCAGGAAGGAGCAGCTTTCAGCATCCTGGGGATGAACAGTGGGCTGCAGGTAATTCCTCACAGCCAATGTTGCAGCTCTGGGAACTCACACCTGGGGATTTTGGGTCCCCATGAAGGACAGAAGCCTTTTCCTGCAGCTTTTTTTCCTCCATGCATTTTGGAAGAGTTTTCCAGGTTCAGGTGTGTTGAGCTATAAGGTTCTGCTTCTAGATTCAGAAGAAAAATTTGGGAGCAAGGTACACAGCACTGGAGATGAGGATTTTCCTTGGGTTAAAACTGGACACAAAGTAAAATTATGGCACAAAGTTAAGATGTTATCCACATCATCCTGAGGGATATTATCATTCCACTTATCCTGAGGGCTCACACCAGGCTTTAGTACGGGGCAAACATCACCTATGGCAACTTCTAAATGCTTTAAAGCTTTTTGTCTATATATGTAATATTTGCTAATTTTGTTCAGCTCCCCACCTGTTAATTCCTGAAACCAAATGGGGAATTTTCTGCTGGTAAATACATTTTAAAATGGACCAGTAGCTTGTTGCTATTTTTCTGCCCAAAAACCTCCTGCCTTTGCATCATTCTGTGAATACTGGGGTACAAGTCTGAGTTGATTCCCATCACTGAGTGAATTTGTTTGGTTAAAACTGTGGGGAAGAAAGAGCAGCTCATGTGTGCCTGAGATCTCTCGAGCTGGCGTTCCCAGTTTTGCAGTTTTTAGCTGTGAAGAGCCAGGTTCAAATGTTACACAAGGCTGTGGGCTGAATATCAAACCCCCTGGATCCCAGCCCGTTCCAGGAATGCCAGGCTTGGAACAGAAACCTGTGGATTAAGGTGGGACTGCTGCTGCAATTTTAGAAAACAGCTGGGATTACGTGTTAGAGCTGCTTGGTGTAATCTCTTCCTGAGCCAGAGCTGGAACACATCCTAGCAGCACAGGAAAGCACTCTGCTAGCAATACAGGAAATCCAGGGAATTAAAGGAAACCTCGGCAGGTCTTCACCTCATCTGAAGCAGAAACTGACTGAAAATTCCACAAACTGCATAGAGAAAAAAGGGATTCTATTGCTCTCCCAATTGTGTTTTTACTCCTTTAGAAAACAGCAGGAAACTTCACCCTGGGAGTCTGCCCCTGTTTATGGCTATTGCAACCCTCTGCTGCTCCACATCCTGCAGGAATTCCTAGCCAGACCTATTTCCACGTTGTTTTATTCACCTTGCTGTGTTTTATTTACAGAGATATTGCAACATATCACGTGAGCTGAGTACAAATAGCACGTACAGCGTGGGTTTGGCAGTGCCAGGTTCAGCGTGGTGAAATGATGCTCTTGTAGGGTTTCCATTCCTAGAATCCATGGAAAAATAGATAGCAGAGAGTCAGGGATGCTGGAAACGTCCAGACCTTTCCAGAGTCCAGCTTGGACACAGGAGCTGGTCCGGGTAGGGGCTTTCTTGGGTTTTTATTCTGGCTTTTTCCAAAATGCACAGTTTTATCTCCTTGACTGTTGATTGAAATTAGGCACAATGTTATTCTGCACTCTCTGGGGAGAGACAGAGGCAAATCAGACCCGAGGTGCTCCTTGGGGCCCCTGATTTAGGTGAGAAGAACCAGCCCTGGCCTGGCTGGCGTGCTCAGGGTGCCTCCCCTGGCACAGTGTCCTCGTGTCTGTACATTCACCATGCTGCCACCCCTCCCCTGGTGTCACCCTGGCCAGAGCCTGGAGATGAGATGCTGGTGGGCAGAAATCTCTGATGGGAGATGAGGGGGTCCTGTTGGACGTACACCATGCAAGACAAGGTTCCACTCCTTGAGTTTCTCTCTTCGTCTCTTTTTTTTTTTTTTCTGGCTTGGGGCTCCAAAATCCATCCCGTTTATTCCTATTTACACCGATGGTTTGACGTGAGACTGATGCCCCCTTCTCCCTTCCACCCATGGCTTGTAGGCTCCCACTGCTGCAGGGTCTGTGGGTGGCAGAACCTTCTCGACCCGCCTGGGGAGCTCTGAAAGTTTTTGGGTTGGTTTTTCTTTAATTTCTGAAGGCTTCAGCAGTTAAGCAGCGGGTGAGTCAGCTCGAGGTGAAGGCAAAGCTATTGCACGGAGCTTCCAGAGGCCCTGCCTGGCTCCTGCTGCCACGCGGGAAGGATGGCCTTGTCTTTGGTGAGAGTTGTGCCGCTGACCCAGCGCTACCTCCTGCTGGCCCCGTGGCCACTCTGTGTCCAGTGCACTCCAGGCCGGGTGGCCACAGGCGAGAACCGAGCGAGAGCGCCTCGATTCCGGCACTTCCACTTCCAACACAGTGTGAGGGTGGCTCTGAAAAGCGCCCTTGGGACCGGTCCAGAGGTCGCCCAGCGGGGTGAGAGACCCTCCCTCCTCGTTCCATCCCCACCAGGTGCTCGGGCACTGAGCGGTGCCCAGCTCAAGAGCTCCAGCCCCCTCCCTCCCCGGCCGCCCCGCCGTGCATGAATGGCATCGCCTCCTCTTCCCCCTCCGTTCCTAAAAAAATGCTGTTTGTGACTTTTAGCAGTGGAGGATCTTCATGAAAGCCTTGCGAAACTCGATGTTGAAGGTGGTGTAGATAATCGGGTTGACAGCGCTGTTGACATAGCCGAGCCACGTGAAGGCGCTGTACATGGCCGGCGGGATGTTGCAGTCGCAGTGCATGTTCAGGATGTGAGTGATGAAGAAGGGGAGCCAGCAGATGATGAAAACACCTGGGGGGGAAAAGGAGAGAGGAGGGGTTTGATTGCTGAAAGCTGGGCGGGTTCTCAGGCTGGGAGAACAGTAAGGTTCTCTTTGGTAGAAGGGGAATATTTTTCCCAAAGGAATGAGCTTCGTGTTTGCGTGCTCAGTGTCCTACCCTGGTACTGAAGAACCCCTCTGCTCCTGAAATGAGCAGAAACTCTGCCCTTCAGAGGTGCCAGCTCTGCTGAGCTCTGCTGCCTCTCGTTCCAGAAAGCCCAGCAGCTCTTCCCCCGTTTGGGGAGCTGAGATGCCCCCGAGAGGGGCAGCTTTGGGCACCCTTAGTGCAGCACTGCCAGCTGTGCGTGCTGGGGAGGAGGGACCCTCCCGTGGGCAGCCCTTTGCCTGCTGCTCTCTGATGGATGAAGGGAAATGAATCCTGAGGGGGGTTGGAAAACCACCCTGCTCTGCACACGGGGACTGGGATTTCTGCAGGGGCCCCGGGGCAGCCAGGGCACACTCTCACCGAGCACGATGGCCAGCATCTGGGTGGCTTTCTTCTCCTTCTGCTGGGACAGTTTCCTCCTGATCACGGCCTTGAGCAAGTTCCTCGTCTTGCCGTTGGGCAGGGAGTGGATCTCGAAGACCTTGGCTGTGTGGTGGGATTCTTTGGCATGGCCATTCTTCTCCACCTTCCCAGGGCTGCTCAGGGGTGCCTGCAGGGTAGAGTTGTTGCCCCGATTAGAAGCAACTGGCACAATCAACTGGTGGTTACTTGGTGCTGTGGGTTTGAGGGCCGTTTTCTCAGGGGGACTGGTACTGGACACCATCTCCATTTCCATCTCTTCTATGTGACTCTCTGCCTCCTGGACAAGAATCAAATGTCCACAACATAATGACAGGTAAATACACAGAGAGGAGCAACGAGCATTCCTTACAGAGTGAAGCTGGATGATGCTGGAGAGCAGTCAGTCCCTCTTCTCCCTCCCTGCCTGGCGCCTGGAGAAAGGGCTGTGGTGTGTTTGGATATTTTGGGCAGATGGGATTGACAGAGCTGCACTGGAGGATTCTCCTTTTTGGCACAAAGAGCCTCAGAAATGGGGGAGACGCTGTCTCCACTCCCTACAGATTTTATTCAGATTTTCAGAATGCAAATAAATAAAAATGGAATCAACAATCAAAACCCAAGAAAGCCAATGCAGTCCAAGCTTAAATAACAGAGAGGAGAAGGAAATCAAAGGCACAAAAATGTTCCAATGCCGTGGCTTTTAGAGCTGATCTTTCGGTGAGCTTAATCTGGCTTTTTGAGCTCTGTGAGCTTAAACCCCCTGCTTCACTCCAAGGAATGGGAAGACTATTTAAATTTTGAGGCTGAATGGTAACCTTTGCTCTTAGGTTTATTTTTCTCCCACCCTACATAAATGAACCTCGTGTCCTGAGGGAGAAGGGGAAGGCTGAAGGCTCTGGAAAGCTCCCACTTCTCTTTAACACTCACCACTTTGCGCTTATTAACTTGGAAGCTCCCATTGGACTTCACAATAACTGTGCAGAGCTTGACGTCTTCTGGATGAGTGCATTTGTCCTAAGGGGCAAGCACCAGCTCAGAGGTTACACAGGCAGAGAGGGGTTGGGAAGGGGAGCTGGTAAGGGAGGCACGTGGGAATACAAAGGAATTAATCAGGAATTAATTCATCAGCGTGGCTGAGGTGCCGAGCAGGATGGAGAACTGGGTGGAAAACTGCCGTGGAGGAGCGGGCATGGAGGCTGCTGCCCCCTGAGCTGTTCACCAGAGGAAGGAGGCCACGAAGCTCTGCTGTGTCGGTGTGTCCCTGGCTCGCTGCCTCCTCTGCAGGCAGCACAGTTTGGAGCTGCAGCCCCTGGGCCTGCACACCCCCCTGGCTGTGCTGCGTGCGCTGCCAGAGCCGTGTTTTGACAAGCGGATTCACAGCCAGCCCGTCCAGCTGGGCTCCCTCACACGCAGCTCCTGCAGGGACAGGCTGGTCCCTGCAGAGCTGTCCTTCCCAGAGAGGAGCTGTGCACCCCAGGCACTGCCACCGAGCTTTGGGGACACCTGACAGCACCTAAAGGGGGTTACAGGAGAGCTGGAGAGGGGCTTGGAGCGGGAGGGCACGAGGGAATGGCCTTAAGCTGAAGGAAGGTGGGTTTAGATTTGTTATCAGGGAGAAATTCCTCCCTGTGAGGGTGGGGGAGGCCCTGGCACAGGGTGCCCAGAGCAGCTGTGGCTGCCCCATCCCTGGGAGTGTCCAAGGCCAGGTCAGATGGGGCTTGGAGCCACGTGGGATGGTGGAAGGTGTCCCTGCCCTTGGGCTCTAATGTCCCTTCTGTCCCAAACCTTTGCTCGATTCTGTGCTTCTGCAGGACTGACTCAGACAATGGTGCAGCCTCTGTCCTTGGGTACCCCAGCGCAGCCCAAGGCAATGCTCGGGGTCAGTGCAGCAGCTCCTGGTGCAGTTCTGCTGCCAGAACACCCCCGAGACCCAGGGAGGCCCCAGGAGCCGCAGCCCAGCTGGGAGCCCAGGATGTGCAGCCGGGACCCCAGACCGAGCACAGCACCCACCTGTGGGAGCCAGCGTTTGCCCGGCCCAGGCAGGGCGGCGTGGGGCAGGAGGGCAGGGCAGGGGCAGGATGGAGAGCCCGGGTACCTTCAGGGGGGCCTGCGTGTCCGAGTCCAGCACGTGGCTGCTGCGCTTGGTGCTGACGCGCTTCCTGCGCCGCCGCAGCACGATGTAGATCTGCACGTACACCAGCAGGGTGACGATGAAGGGCACGTAGAAGGACACGATGGAGGAGTACACCACGAAGGCGGGGTTGCCAATGATGCACTCCTTCTCATCTGGAAGAGAAAACCTTTCAGGATTGTTGTCTCTGCTGAGGGGGCGGCAGCTCCCCTTGGGGTGTAGGGAGTCACGTCACCCCGAAATTCCTGGCTGCTCCTTGCCCTGCAGCTGAGGACTGCTGATCCCATGGTGTGTCCAACCCAGTGTTCCCAGGAAACTGCTGCCTGAACTGCTGATCCCATGGTGTGTTCAACCCAGCATTCCCAGGAAACTGCTGCCTGAACTGCCAGCCCTTTTCTCTCCTGCCTCAGGGAAGGCTTTGTGCTGTGGCTTTCCTTTTTGTGTGTTTTAATAGAAGAAGGATTTTGAATTTGTAGTGGACAAATGTTAAGGTAACACAGATTGATGTTGTGTGAACTTCTACGTCACCTCAGTTCTGGTGAGTCTGAAACCCTGCTCTGGAACAGCTGGAGATGAAACAGACCCAGAATCAGCGTGCAAACAGTGAGGGGTGGCAGTGGGAGAGAACAAATACCCCTCAGACCTGATCCCACCTTTATTCCTGCAATCTGGGGACCCAGCAGGACGCCGGGAGCCAGCTGCAGGTGGCAGAGCCCTCACCTGTGTTGTTGAGGCCGAAGAGCAGCGGGCAGGAGATGGCAAAGGAGAGCACCCAGACCACGGCGATCATGACGGTGACCCTGCGCTTGGAGCTGTAGCGGGTGTTGTAGAGCATGGGCATGGCCACGGCCGTGTACCTGCAGGGGACACACCCCCGCCTGCTGTCACCCTGCCAGGGCTGCCACCGCGCCAGCTCCTGCCCAGCAAGCAGACTTGGTGTGCCCCGAGGTGGCTGCAGCCACGCCAGGAGGGGTGAGGCTGGCTCAGCCCAGCACGGCGTTCTCCTTCCACCCTTCCCACTAACGCCCACTGCGCCACCCCAGAGCACAGACAGGAGGGCCAAGCCCGTGGGGACACGGGGACAATTCCCGGTGCATTCCCAGGAGCAGCTCTTCTGTGCCTCCTGACAGAACTCCCTGCTCACAGCTCATCCTCTAAGCTGCTCTTCAAAAAACTCCCACCCTCTTCAAGCCTCTGAGTCCCGGGTAAAATGTGACCACACAGAGGTGGCTGGGACTTGCCACCCTGGCTTTGGCACAGAGCCCTCACCTGTCGATGCTGATGGCACAGAGGTTGAGGATGCTGGCAGTGCACATCATGACATCCAGGGTGACAAAGATATCGCAGTGGATGCGGCTGAACCGCCACTCCCCAACCACCTGCAAAGAGAGAATGGGCTAGTGAGCAACCCCTGAGGCTAGTGATGAACCCCTGGGGCTGGTGAGCAACCCCTGGGGCTAATGAGCAATTCCCTGGGGCTGGTGAGTAATTCCCTGGGGCTAGGGAGCAATCCCTGGGGCTAGGGAGCAATCCCTGGGGCTGGTGAGTAATTCCCTGGGGCTAGGGAGCAATCCCTGGGGCTAGGGAGCAATTCCTTGTGCTGGGCTGCTGGTAGGGCACAAAAGGAGAGTTTGGCAGGAAGATGGTTCAGAGAGGCCGGTGGGTGCCTGGGGTTGTGCTGGTCCAAAGGCAGAGCTCTGCCCCTCCCAAGCCATTCCCCCTGGGCTTCCATGGTTTTTATCCTGGCTAATTCCACCCTGCTGCTCTCGGTGGGTTTGGGCAGCCCCAGCAGCAAACCTGGGCTCACATTGCAGTGACACCAGGGAGCACAAGGCTCCTCCAACTCAGAGGGGACGATAAAGGAGCTTAAACAGCTCCCTGAAGCATTTCAAGGCAGAATGAGGAGGGAAATACATTCATTTTAATTCCCAAGCACCTCTAATTTTACTTACAGCTTTTTCCCAGACAAGTTTTCCAATTACACCCAGCAAAGGTCAGCAGCAGACAAGCAAGAGCTTCCTTTCATTTCTTAGTTTAAAAAACCAGGGTAGGCATTCCTCACCTTTTTTTTTTTTTTTGGTGAACAAAATGAGTTGGATTCAGAGTGAAAAGCCTTTAACACTCCACACGAAGTGCTAAAGACAAAGAACTAATGATAACACTTCCAGGCACCAGTAGCCTTTTTTCTCTTCACTTCTCTTGCTGTTGAAGCTGAACTTTGCCAATTAAGTTTAACAGCAATTATTCGGACTGCTGTGTTTGACATGTGATGAAAAAAAAGTATATTTCCCTCTAACAAAAATAGAGCCCTACTGCATTTGAAAATAGAATGAATAAGATATCTATTCTTCAGTTATTTCTGCTCTGATATACATAACCATAGGCAGCATAAAGAAGGCAGAATGACTGCATTGAAGCCTGAGTGACAGATGAATACTCAGTGATTAAAAAAGCACTTAAGAGACAGTTACATCAGGAACTTTGAAGAGAATTTGCCCAAAGGCAAAGGTTTCCAGCCATATCCAAACCTCTGTAAAACCGATTTCCCGAGGGCGTGGTTTGGGAGCAGCTGAGAGCTGCAGCAGTTCTTTCTCTTGGTGTTTTCATTTATGTCAGAGAAACCCCCAAAATTTGGGGGAAAAACATCTGTTTGCACCATGGCTGGGGTTTTTTCAAGTGTTTCATCTTGATTTTGCATTTTAGGCCAAGCTCATGACACAAAACCTGAAGAAAACTGTCCCAGCTGGTAGAGGAAGGCAGCTGTGCCTCCTGACCAACCCCTGCACGTGAGCCCAGAAAAGGGAGAGAATTTTGCATCATTTCTGGCTTATTCTCCTGCCTTAAAATTAAAAAGGGTCTGAGAGATTATTCTGGCCGGACCTGAGGGAGCAGGAGCTTCTGCCAGCATCAGCCTCTGCTTCAAATGGGTGGTGGCAAAAAAGGAATAGAATAGAATAGAAAATAGAATAGAATAGAACAGAATAGAAAATGAACAGAATAGAAAATCAATAGACTAGAATAGAATAATACAGTAGAAAAGGAATAGAATAGAAAATAGAATAGAATAGAATAGAATAGAATAGAAAATGAACAGAATAGAAAATGAATAGAATAGAATAATACAATAGAAAATGAATAGAATAGAAAATAGAATAGAATAGAACAGAATAGAAAATGAACAGAATAGAAAAAGAATAGAATAGAATAGAATAATAGAATAGAAAATTAATAGAATAGAATAGAATAGAATAGAAAATAGAATAGAATAGAAAATGAAAATAACAGAGAATGAATCGAATAGAATAGAAAATATAGAATAGAATAGAATAGAATAGAATAGAATAGAATAGAATAGAATAGAATAGGAATAGAACAGAAGGACATGGAAGTCCCAGAGGCAGTGCCTGCCTCCCACCAGCCTGTGACCACGTTAATGCCTTCGGCAGAGGCACGGGGCTCTACGTTCTCCGAGTGCTACGAAAACAATCATTAACTCGAGTGATAATTAGCATTGTGCTCTCTCACAGCCCGTGCCACGTCAGTGGGTTTGTTTTGCTTTGCATCGGGACTTAATGGGCTCATTGATTGTGGCTCCATCCTCTGCTCTCCTCTCTGTTATCATTCCCTCCCACCACTGAGTGCCTGGAAATTGACTGGAAACTCAGGATGGGTTTGTGCTGAAGGCTGAGGTGTGAAAAGTGATTTTCTCTCCTATATTGTGACATAAAAGCTGTGGATTCCCATCCTGCTTCCACGATTGCCTTCCTGCAGCCCTTCAAAAACAGGGCCTTGATTGCTATTTTTTTTTTTTTGATTGCTGGATTCAATGATCCTTGTGGGTCCCTTCCACCTCCACAAATTTCACGTGGTTTCAGTGTGATACCCATGGAGTTTCGAACACAAAATTGGGGTCCTTTCCCTCTTGACCCCGAATTTCTGGTGCAATTGGGCTGTTATTTAGTCCTCTGAGCAGCAGCGGGGTTTCAAGCTACCTGCTCTCACATCCATCTCCTGGAAAAAAAATGGCAATTTCTGGAATGAAAAAGCTACAATTTCAGGAGCAGGAAAAAACGCAATTTCAGGAATGAAAAAACCTGTATTTAGGGCATGAAAAACACTTCTGGGGGAACTCAGGAGCTGATTTCCAAGCTGCTAAACCCTCCCACCCTTTCTCAACCCAGCAGCTCCGAGCCCTTACCTCCATGTAGACCACCCAGGGCATGCAGAGCGTGGCCACCAGCAGGTCGGCCACGGCCAGGCTGACGATCAGGTAGTTGGTGGTGGTCTGCAGGGCTCTCTCCCTGGACACTGCCATGCACACCAGGACGTTGCCAAAGACGATGATGAAGATGAGCAGGGCCAGCAGCACGGCGTAGTAGTTGTAGTGCGGCTTCTGCGCCGCCTCCGAGGCGTTCAGGGCGCGGCTCCAGTTCCTGTCCCCGTCGTACCACGAGAGGTTGAGGGGATCCATGGGGGCCCGAGTGCCAGCTGCCAGCCCCACCCTGCCACAGAGGTGGTGGAGAGGCCGTCGGGTCAGCGTGGGGAATAAAAATGGGGGAAAACATCAGGTTTCTGCTGCCTCGCTCCCGGCGTGCCCTGGAGCCTGTTCTCCCTGCCCTGGGGAATGTTTGGCTGGAAGTGGGATGCAGAAATTCTGATCCAGGCAGGGATCCCAGAGGTTTTTATTTCCAGCTCAGCCCCAGGTTTCTGTGTCATTACTCTGTGTTACAGGTGGGTCAGGCCTGGGAAGTTTTGTCCCCTGCCATTCCCTGCTCCCTGTGAGGTGTGCACAGCTCAGGGCAGAAGGGCCCTGACCCACTTTGTTTATTTTCCATGTGCTCCATGGGGCTTTGGGCTGTATTCCTTTTTTTTTTTCTTTTGTCTTTTCCCTATATTTTTTTTTCCTCCAGCAGTGAAATAAATAAATTTTAAGCCCCAAGACCTGAACAGTGACAATGATGGAACTTGACAGCAGCAGCTTTTGCAGTCAGGGCTGGGCTGTGCTGCCTCTGCCACTGCCCCAGTGAGGTGACACTGAAGGGGGACATGGTGGGGACAGCACTGCTGCCACCCACAGCCCTCAGCAGCCCCTGGCACTGGGAACATGGTTCTCCTGCTTTTCCTTGGAAAATCTTATCACCGCAGCAACATCCCCCAGCATTCCCTGGCCAAGGCCACGTGCTGTGCACTCCTCCGGAGGGAAAATATGAAAATCTTGGGATTTCTGTGGAGTTCCCTAAAACCTATGGGAGCTCTGGTGTTTGTTTTACCCACTGTAAAAAGTCCAGGCTTCTGGACTTTTTCTGTCTCAATACCCTAGAGAAATTCAGCTGCTGGGACCGAGCTTTGTGTGCCAATAACTCGAAATTCAGACAACAGGAAGCTCCCCTGTGCTGAGGGAGGTGAACAAAGGAAGCTCGAGGGGGACGTGGGGTGTGCAGGGGAGCTCTGGGCATTGCTGTTTTGGGGTCTCTCTCTGGAGCCAGGCTCTGAGAAGTAAATTCCATGGCTGCAGTGAGACCTGCAGGACGTTTGCCCACTGGGAGAGGATTTTCCTGCCTGTGTGGGAGGATATCCCAGCTCCTGCTCAGGGGGGCTCGCTGTGGGGATACCACGATGGATATTCCCATTTAGAGAAGGGATTTCCACCCACCAGAAGCAATGTGGGCTGGAATTTGAGAATCCCCTCAGTTTGTGAATCATTTCTGACCTCTCCACAAGCCAGCCAGGGGTGCAGGGAGAGCTGGAAATGCCAAACCTGACTGGGAGCCCCTGACCCTTTCTCAGAGGCCTCAGGTTGTGCCAGGGGAGGTTTATGTTGGATATTATGGGGAAAAAAAAATCCATGGAAAGGGTTGTCAAGCACTGGAACAGGGCAAGGGTGGAGTCAGCAGCCCTGGAAGTGTCAAAAACCAGTGGAGATGGCTCCTGGCCTGGGTCAGACTGGTGCTGCTGCTTTGGCCTTTCCCACCTCAACAATTCCACGTTTCTGTGCCCTCCTTCCCTGCTCATAGCTACTGATATATGTTTGATATATATCAAATAGCCCTGCTATTTGATCCCTGGGATCAGATATTCCTGGGATCCAATATTCCTGGGATCAAACCTTCCTGGGATCAAACATTCCTGGGATCAAATGTTCCTGGAATCAGATATTCCTGGGATCAAACATTCCTGGGCTCAAACATTCCACGTTTCCCAAGCTGCAGCTCCACAAAGCCCACTCTGGGAAACCTGGCCCTGCTCTCAGACACCCCAAGCAAGGCCACTTAATTTTCTTAATAAAAGACAAAGTGACTTCAATTTATTAAACCACTTAAGTGATCAAAATAGCAAAACATTTGCAAATATCAAATTCACCTGGGAACAATGGTTTCTTTATGTTTCACTGAGCTTTTGTGTGCTTTTCTCATTCAGAGAACAATTTGGATAATAATCCTTGGAAATTTGTTGCATATGGGTCCTTAATAGCTGATAATTCAAAAAGTGTCTGTCTGACAGTGCTATCAGCAGCACTTGATAGCTCTACAAATGTCTTCTTGGGAGCTGTCAAAGTGTCAGAAATTAATTAAATGTTAGCTTCTGTGACTCAGAGTGAAGGGGAAAAATCAATGCTAAATACAGCAACAGTTTTTTCTCTTCTCCTGTTGCCCTTTGATAATGCAAAACTATCTCGAGGAGGCAGAACCATGCAGAAAATGCAAGGTGGGACAAAAAAAAATTAAAAAGCAGGGACATGGAGAAGTGTCTTTGAGAGGTAAAAGGGTTTGAGATGGGCAGGATCAGCCCCTTGGGCTGTGCTGGCTCTTCTGAGCTCTGACTGCAGGAGTAAAATTGGCTTTAAAAAGGAAAGGCCACAGGCAGGGAGATGGGCTCAGCAATCCCAGCCTGTCCCAGGCTGTTCCAGCTCCCAGCTGGAGTTGGAGGAGTCATTTATAGCTCATCTTGTGTGTCCATTCATCAGGAATTTACTCAATGGTGCTTAGGGAGGGTGGAAAAATCCCTGGATAAAGTAATCAAAATTTCCTTTCATTTCCTTCTCTATCTTCCTCAAGATTTTTTTTTCTTTAAATAGAACTATTTTCACAGTAATAATTTTTGTCTTCATATGCATCATGGGGGAAGTTAAAAGTTAAGGTTTGAATGTTGTACAAAGGAAAAGATTTGGTGTTTCTATTTAAAAAAAAATTGTTTTAATTTGGGAAAACGAAACAGAAGAGAAGTTCCAAATATTTTGCATGACAGAGGGAAACTCAAACACCAAAACCCAGAAATTAACACCGTGTGATCCCACAATTAAAGGCTGTATGCAGCACACATCCTCGTGGTACAAACTACATTTACACAGACGACTCTGTTCACTCCCAGCTTTGGAAAGTTGGAGTTTTCCAGCCTAAAAACACCTTCTTTTCTGCAGCCCCAGCAGTGGCAGGTTTGGCAGCACTCCTGGTGGCCATTAAGGTGTTCTGTGAGCCTCTCAGTCCTGCTTTGAGCAGCAGTTTTGATTTTAGTGCTGACAGCTCCTCAGCAGAGAAGAAAGAAGCACTTAAAGAGCTGGCTGGGAAGGGAGGGCTTTTCCCTGCCCGTGCCCAAAAGCTGCATTTTCCTAGGGAAAAGGGAGAGGGAAGGGATCACAAACTCAGGGAAAAGGCACAAACAGCACCTGGCTCTGGCCTTGTCAAAGTTCCTGTGCAGAGGAGAAACAGAGTCTTGGTTTGAGGGAGAAAGAGCCCAAAAAGGAACAAATTCCCTGTGAATTAAGGGCAGCAAAGCCACTCTAATTCCCACGCAGAGTCCCCACAGATTTCCAGGGTGGCTGAGCTAATCCAGGCATGGATTTGCCACAGGGTCAAGGGCAGGACAGGCTGCAAGGTTGCAGCCTGGTGTTTGTGGCAGCAGTGCAGCAGCATCCTGCTGCTCATCCCTGCTGCTCATCCCTGCTGCTCATCCCCCTCTCCGCCCTCCCTGCTCCAGCAAAACCTGCCTGGAAGCAGCTTTGCAGCAGCTGGAGGGTGTTAAGTATAAATAATATCTTACAAAATCATAAAATTATAATTCATAATTATAAAGTTAAAATTTATAAAATTATAAATTATAAAATTATAAAGTATTATTAAAATATTATAAATTTATAAAATATAGTTTATAATTTATATTTTATATTTTATACTTTATAAAACTATAAAATATAGTTTAAGCCCTGCTACTCTGGCTAAGCTAGCAGCCAGCTTGTAAGTTCCCATGTAAAAGAACCATGAAAATAAAAATCAGTTAACACTACAATCTGTTCTGGTAAGAAAACCATTTGCAACTGTAAAAACAAAAGGTCTGTCCCGTAAGAATCTGCAAAAAAAATATGTAAACACCTAAGTAGAGAAAAAGTCTTAGCATGTACACACGCAGACATTTTCTAATCAATAAATTAAGTAGCAAAAAAATTATTAACCAATTAGATTTAACACAGTGCCTTCTGACACTCCTATAAAAATACAAGCTATACAATAAAGATTCAGCTTTTCTGCTTAAAAAATCAAGAGTCCCGTCTGTTTCTATTCCAGCAGGAGGGAATGTGCTGGAAGCCACAGGGAGAAGCAGCAGGAGAGGGGCTGGAGCGCAGAGCCAGAGCTTTGCCCTCCCCTGCTGCCAGGGAACAAGCTGAAAAGAGTTTGTTTGCCGTGCCAGCGTTTCTCCGTGGCTCCTCGTGATGGAGATTAGATGGATCATCTCATCTCTTCTCATCTCATCTCACCGTGGCAAACAGCACGAGGGAGATCTCCCTGGCAAGCGTGGGATGTGCACAGCCCAACAAAACCCTTCGTGTCTCTGGCAGGAGCTGGAGCCTTTTTCCTCTCAGGAGCAGCACAGGTGGAACTCTCCTTTTGGTTTTCGCTCTGCTTGCAAACGCTTCCAGGAATGAAATCCTGGCAGGGCTGATCCTGAGGAGTGCCAGGCACTGTCATCCCTGCCTGGCAAAGGTTTGGGACCTGCCCGCCAAAACTTCAGCCAGCCTTTGTTCCTGCATGGCACCCCCCGAGGTTCTGCCTCAGACGCGACAAATTTAAGACAAAACCTGGAGTTCAGGGTGAGCTTTCAGGGCCCAAGCTTTCCTCTGCATTCCAGCCACAATTCTGGGACCTAACTCAGTGTGCACCCAGCAGGATAACAGCAGCCAAAGCCACCAGTGACACCATCCCCGAGGCAGATGTCCCTCAGCAGCCTCAGAGCAGCCCTGCCTGCTGGCCCCAAGGCACTTTACTTTGTCTGCAGGTGTTGCCAGGTTGATATTTCCTGTAATTTCTGCTGCCCAGAGGTGCCCATCAGCCACAGCCAGAGCCTCTCCAAAGGCTCTGCGCAGAAATCAATGTCTAAGTGGAATTTGCACAGAACGCTGCCTGCCTGCATATTGTCACTTTCCTCTGGAATTTTGGAATCAATGGGCCATAGGAAACTGTCAGACTGACATCCTTTCTGTCCCCAGGATGTGTGCTGGGCTCCGCTGAGAATGCAACAAAGATCTTGCAGTCAGAGGAAATAACAGCATTTCTTTGGAGTAGGGAGATGGTGGAAGAGAAAGGGAAGGGGGAAAATGTGTTTGAGGAGCTGCTTTGTTTCCCTGTTCAGGGGTTTTGTGGAGGGGGGAAAAAAGAATCTTCTGGAGTAGTTTTACTATTTTTTATGTTGCATGCAAGCCCAGAATTGCTGTGGATTCCTGCTCGTGGTTCCCTGGAGAGCAGGGAAGGTGTGGAACAGCTGGCACTGAGTGAGAACCTTTTCCTGTTCATTTCTGCTCAGGGGACAGTGTCTGCAGGCACGGAGGAGGAGGAGGAAAGGTCAGGAATGAGGAAAATATTGTAAATGCTGCCGTGACCTGAGAGTGCTGCTGATGCTGCTGAAAATCCCTGCCCTGGGCTCCTGCAGGAGCAGCTGGCACAGAAGTCACCCAGCAGAGTCCTGGTGCCTTTAAATAAACGCGACTCCCCCGGGCACTCAGTCCTTGATGCAAATGCAGCGGGGAGGTGACAGGGAAGGTGACAGCCGTGACTGAGGGCCTGGCAGTAATTGCACCTGAGCACGGGCTCGGAGCAGGCACAGCTCCTCTCTCCTCCCTCCCCGTGCCCTCTCTGGTCTCCAGGAACCAGCACGGTTCATGAGCAGGAGGTTTGGCCACCTCTGCCCCCACAGGAGCAGAATTAGGGACAAAAATCCTGGCCAGGCTGGGGCTTTTAGGGGGCTCAGTTCTAATTTCAACACTTCAACCTTCATATCTATCAAGCCAACAGTTCTGCCATCAGCTCCTTCCAAAAGCCTCTTGAACATCTTCCTGCTCTGCCTTTCTCCTGGCTCCCCGTTCCCCAGATCCTTTGCTATCCAAAATGCCAAGGGAGCATTAATTGCAGCTATTGCTCACTTCTGATTCAGAAACATCCCTGGTTTTGCAGAATATCTAATTGGATGCTGTTGCTAGAAAGTGTTCACATTCCCCCCTGAGCACCCAATCCCAGTTTTTGCTCCTGCTCGGCAGAGCTCTGAGCAGGGCTCTGTGGATGACAGCACCCGCTGCCACCGCGGCCTCTGAGTCACCCACCCGAGCTGCTCCTGCTGATGCCACGAGGTTTTCTGTTCCTAGCACTTCCCTGCCTGACAATTGCATTGCTCAGAGCTCCCTGCACCAATTCCCGGCTGTGATTCACCCCCTCCCCAGCAGCAGAGACCCTCAGGAGCCTCAGCTCCTCCTCTGGAAAGCAGGGAGGGTTTCCTGCCTCTGGGAGAGGGTGGCAGGACAATCCCAGCACCTGGTGACTCCAAAATTTCAATTCTGAGCCTTGGTTTTAAGGCAGATGTCTCAGTTCTCCATGTGTGGTGTTGCTCCTTCAATCATCCCTCTTTCCCTATGGAATTTTTGCCTGAGTTTGAATTTGTGTTGCAGGAAGGAAAGGGAAGAAGTTTTTTCCCAGAGCATTTGTCTTTCATCCCTGTGATGGACCAGAACCTTCCTCAGGACTGTGCTCCTGCCCTCCCAGTTGAAATCCAGGGCACACATCAGGCTGGAGCCTCTGCAGAAGGATGTCCTAAGGCTGAATTTCTCTGGGAATTCAGGGCCTGCTGCTTTCAGGCCCTCTGAAAATCTCGTCCTTCCAGGATTCTTATAAAGTCCTCATGGAAGAGAAGAATTCAGGGATGTCTTCCCCAGAGGGGGAGGAATGCTCCTGTAACTTCCTTTAACCTGTCCTTCTGCTAATAACAAGCAGGTTCCATTTTCAAAGGAATCTTTAAGATTAAAGATTAAGGCCTTGTCTTCATTCAAGACTTGCAACCAAATCTGGTTTTATCAGAAATCCTCCAATTTTAACATATTCTCACTCCAATACATTAAAGAGTCAAAGTCAGGAACTTCAGCAAGGAGAGGCTGTAGTGAATTGGTTTGCGTTGTTTGGTGTGGGGTTTTTGCCATGAATTGTCACTTTAGGAGCAGTTTGGGGTATAAATGGTTCCCTCCAGCAACAATCTCCTCCCAGAAGAGCCCAGCACTGCCCCTGGCCACCTGGAATCCAGGAGAGGTTTGGCTCCTGCCTGGCAGGCTGCTGGAGCAGAGCCTCGTGTTCCTCCTGATCTTTAAGAATCTGTGGGTGCAGGGCAAGCTTTGATCTCTGCAACATTTGGCAGATGAGTTTTTCAAGCTGGAGCTGCTCCAGACACAGCCCACTTGAGCCCTCCTCAGCTGGGTGGAGAGGATGGGCAGAAAAGGCTTTTTAAAAACCATCTCTGGCTCTGTGCTTTCAGCTGTGCACACCCAGCCAGAACTGCTGGGCACACCTCGATATTCAGGGGCTAAGGGGAAGGGTTCAGTCCTTCCCTGTGCTCTCACACGGGGCTGGACTCTGCCAGAGGCAGCTCTTCAGCCTGGAAGATATTGGTTCTTATTAAACATTGCATTGCTATAGACCCAACATCCTGTTCTCCACAAAAGCTCTTTTTTTTCCTCCTCATAATTCCTTTATCTGTATCCTAATGGCAAATCTCTCTGATGAGATCTGGGCCTCTGACTAATCTAATAAATTCCCAGCTTCGTGAATGCTGGTGATCTGTATTGCTTTAGAATCTGTGCTGTGTTTGAGATCATCCGCCAATGTCTGCAAATAACTATTAATCAGTCACAGAGCCAATTGTATTATTTTTGAGGAATTGGAAAGGTTGAATCTCTTCACTTCCCACCCCCTTAGTTACGTACAGAAATTGTGACTGAAATTTGAACAAAATACTTACTTTTAAGTGCTGGATAAAACGTGGCAAATGTTTAAGTTGGGGTTTTTTTCATTATTTGTTTTTGTCTGTCTAATGTTCACATTTTGGTACTTGGCATTTGAAGTGTAAAACAATTTAATTGCAGAAATAGGTTGTGTTAATTCCTTGGCTGAGTAAACCCTTTCTGCTTCCCCTCCAGCCAGGCTTCCCCTGTTTATGCAGCACCTGGCACAGGGATACTGGAGCTCTTGAGTCCTTCAGCCACACTTTATTAAAAGTAAATAATAATAATTCAGATTGAAGCCATCAAATATTTGCCCTCCACTTATGTCACCGAGCACTCGTTGAACATCTGCTCTTTCCATTGCCACTCCTCCCCCCGAGCTTGTTTGCAAAAATGTTTGCCAGAAGCAGCAAGTTCCAGAGGAGAGCTCTTTTTTTCCCCTTTCCCTTCCCCCTCTTTTCCCCAGATTTGTGGGAGTTTGCCCCAAACCATCCGTGACTCAGGTTTGCCCCCAGTCCCTTGGAGCAGCTTTGATGAGGATGTGTCAATCAGCACAGCATTCACGTGGCTCCCCCTTGCTCCAAGTGCCACTTTTCTGCATTTAAAACCCCAAGAAAGCACAATGAATTATTGTCCTGTCCCCCGTGGCCAAGGAACAGAGCCAGGCTCCCCTCTCCGAGTGTTCCTCGATCCAGTTCTCCTCAAATTTAAATCCTAATGATCCTTAATCATTTAATCCCCAGGCTAAGCCAGCTCAGCTATTCCAATCCTGACTTCCAGCACCCAGCTCTGCCATCTCTGCAGGCAGAAGCAGAGGAGGAGAAGCCACCTCTGGTTCTGGATTCGTCCTTTGCCAGCTGCTGCCCCGGCGTGGGCACTGAGCCATGCAGGCGTTGTGCTGGATCAGCAGCTCTGCGAGCCAGCATCTGTTATCCTGAGAGCCCTGCTCTGCTCTGGGGCCTCTCTGAGGCAAGTGCTTGCCTGACCTCCTTGGTCTGACCTTCCTCAGTGGCTTCCAGATGCACAGAACGCTTCATTGCCTTCATAGCTGCAATATTTCGTTCCCTCCTGCTCTGCTGCATCATCGTGTCCCCTCTCTGCTCAGCTTGCCCCACCCACAGAGCCACAAATTCTCTTATTTGCTGCTCCTTGTTTTGCCACAGAAGCTCACGTTCTTGGAAGAATTATTGCTCCCAGGGAGGGCGTTCAGTTTCCCTAAGAAAGATGCTCAGCTGCTCACCCTGTGAGTTTTTCTGTGTGTTTTGGGGAATATTTTTCCCTGCCTGGCCTTTGGAATTGTTTGCCTGGTCAATCAAACTTCCCAAGAGCAGAGGGGTCCCGCACAGCATTTTAAATTCTCTCATCTTCAGTGAATTCTGGTAGCAGAAGGATTTTGCTTCCATCACATGTGGTACCACCTGTTTTCCAGGTGGAATCGTAGCTATTTCAAGGTGAAATCATGGCTATTTTTCAGGTGAAATCATGGCTAGTTTCAGGTGAAATCATGGCTATTTTCCAGGTGAAATCATGACTATTTTCAAGGTGAAATCGTGCCTATTTTCCAGGTGAAATCATTACTACTTTCAAGGTGAAATCATAGCCATTTTCAAGGTGAAATCATGACCATTTTCAAGGTGAAATCATTACTATTTTCAAGGTGAAATCATGACTATTTTCAAGGTGAAGTCATGACCATTTTCAAGGTGAAATCATTACTATTTTCCAGGTGAAATCATTACTACTTTCAAGGTGAAATCATAGCCATTTTCAAGGTGAAGTAATGACCATTTTCAAGGTGAAATCATTACTATTTTCCAGGTGAAATCATTACTACTTTCAAGGTGAAATCATAGCCATTTTCAAGGTGAAGTAATGACCATTTTCAAGGTGAAATCATGGCTATTTGCCCCGTGCCTGAGCCAAAACGTTACAAAAATGGTTTAGGGTTTTCTCTTGTTTTCACCGAGCAGAAGCCACCAAACTGAACTTCTCCCATTAAGCCTTCATTAAAATTCAGGCAAGCTCATTAAGGTGGAACTACAGCTCAGTGTGGAGCACAGCCCAAGAACAGATTGGATTTTCCAGGTGTCTGCAACCTCTTGACAGAGGATCCCTCGCTCACTTCATGGTTTTGGGCTGATCCTGCCCAAAAAAACACCTAGGAAAGATAAATATTTTCTTCCCGTATTCCACAAAACTTGTTGGTAGCATCACTGACAAATCCCCAGCCAGGGAAAAAACCTGAACCTTCGCTGTTCCAGTTTTTGGCTGATTTGAGGAATTTCTCTCGCTCTGTCCCAGCCCTGGGATCACTGCACACGTTCATCTGCTGCTCTCCTGAATTTTATTTGGCTTTTACACAGTCAGCAAAATTTCCAGCGTGCTGGGAAGTGCACACTGCATCCATTATGAACCCAATTCCTAAATCCAGTGACTGGGACACTGAATTCCACATGATTTCCATTTTCCTTTAATCCACCAAGTCATTAGCAGGCCTCCAGAAAGCCATGAATATTTCCCCCCTGCTCGGCAGGGAGCAGATTTTCTTTCAGATGAAGCATTACAAGGAGCTCTAATGTTTTTAATTAAGGTGCTGGGTACGAGTTATTGTGGAAGTTCAGGCAGGACTAAACCCGGGACTGTTTAATTCATCAGCAATAAAAATCCCAGGGTGCAGAGACTAAAATCAGGATCTGAAGACAGGTGCCCAACTTGCTGAAGGTGGAACAGGCACAGGAGCCCAAGCAAAGCCTCCTGCAGGCACTGGGCTTGCTCACCCTACAAGAAATATTCTCTTTTATGTGCTCAGGCACCACAGCTTGAGCCTGTGGCTGTCTCCAGGAAAAATCCCCAAGAAATCCCTGCTGTGATTTGCTCTGCAGCCAGGGCTTGCTGTTGTTCCTGTGACTTTGTCTTTTCTGTGGCACCAGGAGCCAGACCCACTCTTAGTGGTCACTGTGTTGTCCCACCTGACACATTAAATAAAATATTTTTATGGGAACGCTGAAAGCTGATGGACATGTGCAAGTTATTGAACTCCCTCTTTAGTAATTGCTCTGCCTGTTATTTTTTTTATTCTTTTTTCTAACGTGTGTTTATTGTCTCTACAAACAACGTCTCTTATGCTAAATTTTGGTGGTTGTGATTCTGAGGCCTCCTGAATCAGAAATTCAATGGTAAAAAGTAAATTGCAAAGTGTAGCCCCACAGAATCTTGACTTTTTTTTTATTATTATTATTATTATCATCATTATTATCCCTCCTTGTCATTTTCTGTTAGGGCTGTGATTTCCTAATTGATTCTTCCTTCACACTGAGAGAGAAAAAAAACAAATCTTGAGATAAATAAAAATAACACTTGGAAAGGATGACAAAGGCAAGTGCAGAGCACCAGACATCACATGTAGACAAACATCCTCCCACAGAACGGGTCCCTGCAGATGGATTTCTCCTTTCATTAGGGAAACATCTCCCAGGGAATGCAGGTTGGGCTCAGGCTGGGCTTTGCTGGGGACCAGGGGTGGAGAAGTGGCAGTGCCAGCAGCGAGCCCCTGCCTGGGACATGGACCCCTGGCAGGAGCTCTGCACCTGAACAAGATGTGGAACACCCAGTCCGTGGTGTGGGGAGGAAAGCGAGGAACTCGTGGGCAGAGCAGTGACTCTGTGCCAACGCTGCTTTGGTTCGATTTCCAACAGAACAGTTCAGCAGCTCTCAGCCAGGCCTGGCCCTTGCAGCTCTCCAGAACCAGCACTGGCACATCAAAATAAGGTCTTTCACAAAGTGCTGCCTCATCCCACCACATTTGCTCTATGTGCACGCTTTCTTTGGCACCAAGGACGGGAAACTCTGCCCAATTTCCTCAGATCTTGCTCCAGAAGTGTTGGTGGCACCTGAGCCCTCGCTGTGCTGCAGCCGCTGGGATTCTCAGAGTCCTTTATCCTCCAAATGCTTCTGCCATAAAACCCAGAGCCACAGCCCCTGCTGGGACACGAGGGGCCAGGCCAGGCCTGGGAAGGGCTTTGTGAGCCTGGGACACAGCCCTGAGCCCCTGCCTGTTGTGGTTTCCCTTGGGCAGAGCTCTGTGCTGCTGGTTCCTGCCCAGCTCCGGGCTCTGTCCCTGGCCAGCAATTTCAATAAAATTGACCCACTCCCAATGATCCAGGCTGGAACAGCAGCAGGCAGGGAGGGAGGGAGCCCTGTAGTTATTCATGGATAGAAATCCGTGTGGGTGGGAGCTGTGTGTGACCAAAGGGGCTGGAATTGACTCTCAGTCCTTGTCTTCGGTGTGAAATAAATCCAGAGCCAGGGATCCCCCTGACCTGTCCCTCGGTGCTGTCCCTGGAAATACTAAATCCAACTGCTAAATTTGAGGAGAAGGCTCCTCTTTCAGTCTGGTTTTCTAGAGAGGACAGGTAAGCAGAAGCCTGAATCTCACTGGTACCTTATGTGCCATTTCCAAATAATAATAACAACAATAATAATAATAATGGTGATGCTTTATAATAATAACTGTCATGCTTTAATAACCTCCTGTTTTACAGCACGGGCCCCAGGCATGGATCACAGCCTGCTTTCCAAATGAAAATAAACCAATATGTAGGACTCCACTCACATGGAAACTCTGATGTTGGCTTTTTGACTCCTTGTTAGTGAAATAAAGAAAACCCTCTAATTCTTACAGTTTTGCCATCAAAGTGCAAATAAGGAGCTTTACACATGCCTGGACGTGGTGGGCTGAAGTATTCCTGCAGTATTTATTATAGTCACCATTTCAGTACTCACAAACACATTTTTAGAGCATCCATAACCTCATGGGGGTGATGAATGATTCATGTACTGGGACATGAGTGATTCTTCCTGTTCAACAATATGTATGTGAATGTGGGGGGGTGTTTCTATTTTTAAGGGCTTTTAAATTAGCAAGTTCTTTATAATTGTGGCTTTTCAAAGCCGGGTGACTAAACTTCACCTCCCAGATCTGTGTGGGGATGTCTCAAGGACAGCAGGAGGCTGGAGGTGCCCTGTCCCCTCTCTGGGGTGGGTTCCAAGGATGGAGATAAGGCTGGCACTAAAAGGTGTTCAGAGGAAACAGATCAAATGTTGGACATCTGATTCCAGACTCCAGTAATCCCAGAGATAATCACATTTTTCTCAGCTGTCATACAAATATGCAAAAGCTTGAAATAAGCAGATAGAAAGGGGCTGGGGGTCAGAGAGTGCTTGTTGCAAAGAATCTTAATTTGCTGGAGCTCCAGATTGCCTGAGATATCAAAATAGGATGGAGTTTAGACAAGTAATTTGTGAGGTGCCATATTTTAGGTAATAGCTCAAAGTTCTCTGCTGGAGTGTGTCAGCTGCAGCATTCAGGGGAGCTGATTGAAAAACCTGAGCTGCTGGTGAAGGGTTCATTTCTCTCCCTGGAGCTGCAGATTGCACTGAGCACTCTCAATGGCGTTGATTTTGCTGATCCATCCCCAGCGTCGGCAGTTGGCAACCTGGGGCAGTGAGCAGGATGCAGTATTTGTATTTACGTGTGCATTTATCAGCCAGAGAGTGCTTGCAGACCCCGGGACACCTCACACAGGAACAGCCGAGGCTATGGAGAAATTTGGGATAAACGAGAGGAGCTGCAAATGCAGGAGGATGCCTAGCACGGGCTGCAGGGGGTTTCTCATTCAGGTTACTCCATGATTACCTTTTAATGTATTTATCTCCTGTGAAATGTGAAGTGTGGCCATGCCTGAGCTCGGGCAGCCCTGCAGGGCTGGGGGCTGTGCTGTTATCACAGCTTTTATTGCTCCTTGCAGTCTCTCCCTCTCCCCAGCACTCCAGAACACATAAGGCTGCATTTACATTTTCTGAATGGACTAATCATGGCTCTCTGCTTTGATAAAGAAAGTGCAGCCTCCCACATAACCACATGGAAACCAACAGGGAAGAGTAAACCAGAAATAAACCCCTTCTGGGGGGTTGAGAGAAAAATACCCACCAGGATAATTGGGAGGGATGTACAGAGAAGCAGCAACTGAACACATAGTCACATCTTCAGGAAAAAAAAATAAATTACAATGCTAAAAATACCCAGGTGAAGGACAGCGAGAGAAAACATGATTGAAGCGGAACAATTGGGAGAGGAGTTAATAGTTATTAGCAATCACTTCAGATTGAATATAGGTTGGTTTTGTAACAGCACAGGGGATGATGCATCTGACAGGACTTAAACAATTGCCTCCCCCTTCCCCAAAGGATCTCACTGGCACTCACTGCTCAGTCTCCCTGCTCCTCAGGAGTTACTGCAAGTTTTTATTTGTAAAAGACAGCAAAGTTTGATCCCAGACAAAGCTTTCCAAACCTGTTTTCCAAGCCTTAATAAATTTTAACCTTCGGCCCACTGTATTTTCTCTTGTAGCCTTAAAAAAATAACCCTGGGAGGCTGAAGTTCCACCAGTCTGGGATCCTTTTATCCAATTTTGCCTTTGCCTGGGCAGGAGTGTGAGAACGGAGAAATGTTTGTGATGTTTCTGCAAACACTCCCCCATCGCCCAACTGTTTGCTGTGCCAGCCTGGTTTCTGTGCATTTATTAACAATCTGTGGACTCCTCTCCCTCGGAGCTGCAATTCCCCGCTGTCCGCAGTGTTCGGGAACGCTGTGCATCCAGACTCCCTGTGCCAGGAGGCTTTCAGCTCAGCGTGGATGTGTTCACTGTCCTGCACCTCCTGGCACTGCGATATCAGCTCTGGGCATGTGGGAAATCCAAAGCTGAGTCCCAGATCTCCTCCGTGTTCACAAGGAATTTGTGCACAGAGGGTGAAATTGGAAACGAGTTATCCTGAAAGGATTGTGAGGGGCGTGAGCCAAATCCATCCTGTTCGTAACTGGAGGGCTACAAAACCTTGAAGATGAATGTTTTTCAAAGATCTTTTTTTTATTTTTTTAGAGAATTTGTGCCTGGTAACTGTCACAGAATGATCCTTATGGGTCCCTCCCAGCTCGGGATGTTCCGTGGTTCCATCAGCTTGACTTGCAGCTCCAAAGCTGAAGCACCCAGAGGATGGGAGGGAGGAGATTTGCTGATTTGGAGCAAGGGATGGGTTTGAGGAGAAGAACACCCAGGGAATGGCACTTTTTGTGCCACAGAGGGGGAGCAGCTCTGTCACAGGTCCTGCCTGCTCTGAGCTGCTCAGAGTGAGCTTTTCCTGCTGCCCCAGCTGCATTTCCCAGCAGTTTGGCCCTGCTGTGAGCCCTGCCCAGTGCCTGCAGCCCCTGGTGCTGCTGGAGCAGCGGGGCAGGGCAGGGGAACGATTCCAGGCACATCCATGCAGTGCCACCAGGGCAGAGCCGAGCGTCCCTGCCAGGCAGGCGTGTGGCTCTCTCACTCTCACTCCGTGTCCTGGCACAGAGGGGTCACACTGTGCCTCTCCTGACACCTCTGTGGGGACAAATCAGTCAATCCCCAAGGCCGGGCAGGCTCGAGGCGGGGGATCCTCCCCAGCTCAGGGTTATTTGGGGTGTGGAGCAGCGTCAGGATGGGCACAGGGGACACTGTGTGGCCACTCATCCCATCCAAACCCTGCCCAAGCCTTTCCTGCAGGGTGACAGTGACACAGGAGCAGCATGTCACAGGGAAGGAGCTCTTAAATATACCCACACTGACTGCTCCCCTGCTTCTGTGGGGTCACAAGCTTCTCTCTGAAGCCTAATGTTTGCACATTTTCTTTTCCAGTGTGACATGAAGCTCTTTTCCACACACAGTCTGTGTGTGCCCACGGAAGTTAGGTGGAAGTGTGGAAAGCACGGCAGATTTTACACAGTGGTTCATAAATCAGTAGAAAACTCTTTTACAAAACTCTGCTCAGAAGTAAGGAAGGAAGGCTTAAATGTAACAGAATTTCTGCAGCATGGAAAAGAAGTTAAGGGGTGGGAAATAACTACAGTTACTTGATGGAGTCAGAAACATTGCTGGGTTTTTTCTAGATTACTACAAGCAATTACTTCAAAAGAGATAAAATAGAGAGTTATGAGTTCTTAATACCACTGTGTGTGTAAAGAGCAATAATCCTGTGAAACCCTGAGCACATAGGAAAGCAACCCACGCTGTTTTGCATGTGTAACCTACCTGACCAGCTCTATTATAACCCTGGTTATTTATAAAACAACAAGCTGTTTTTCTTTTCAACTTGGAGCTCCACTCGAGAGGCAGTGATTCATGTTCCACATGCTGGGAGCTCTGCAGTTCCCTGCCTGGCATGTGGGAAAGTCGGGATGAGAGAGAGAGACTTGAGAATTGCCGAGTGGGGATGTGTTATCTGGTGTAGAAACAACCTACAGACAACAGCTTGGACCAGGAACACTCCACGCTGAGCAGGACCCAGCACCATCCTGGTGTTTGGTTCCCTGCCCCAAAGCCACACTTTCCACTGGTTTCAAAAAGCTGGGTGGAACTTAGAAATGGAGGGGCAATGGAAAAAAAAATTAAGATGGAGACAAAAGGTGACTGTAAACCTCACACAAAATCTGCCTGCAGCCCTCAGAAAAGAATTTCAGAAGGTTTCCTTCCAGGGGTTCTTCAGGAAAGGGTGACAGATCCCCTGTTCTCCACTGGAGAAGATTGCTCTGCATCAGGACTGGTGCTGAGCATGAAGTCTGAAAGGATGCCAGTTTTGCCTCACCAGATGTAAAAAAATGAGTGTGGTAAGAGGAGAAAAGAGTGTTTTCCCTCAAATAATTTGACTGAACAATCTTGTTCCTTGGGGAACTGGAATGTACCTACATTATATCCTCTCCACACATCCTCCTCCACTTCTCCCTGTCACTCTCTCTCCATTGTGTCTATGTGAGAGCAACGTTAAACATCAAACTTCTAAAAACGAGCCGAGCTTCTTAGCAACTCCAAATGCCTCTTTAGCATACAATAACAATTGTTTGTTGCTTTGCAGTGAGTGATTTAGATGGAGAAAAGAGACAGCCTGAATTTCAGTTTGAAAACCCGCTCTCACCTCTTCTCTTGCGGAAGGGAACAGCTTAATGGATCTTTTTGGTGTAATGACAAATATTTTCCTTTTTCTCCTGTCTTTATTTACATCTCTAGGCAGTGGTGATCACAGCAGCCACTGCTGTCTGTGTTCCCTCACCGAGATATTCACAACATTTCTATTTCTGGGAGAAAAGCACAACACGAATCTTACCTTCAAGCCATATGAGTCCCTCGAGCAGAGGTGCGAGTACTTTGTGCCAAATATATCCAAAACGCCACAACTCTCCACCGTGGCTTTTCCCAGGCTCTCCCAGGCTTTCAGGCGGACTTCTTGCTGCTCAGCATTCACGCACAGGCAGAGGAGCAAAAGGAAAGGAAATCACCTGCCTGACCCCCGCCAGCCGGGAGCGGTGCGGGTGGAACTCGCCGTGGTTAAGCCCGGGCTGAGCCGGCGCCTGCTGAACTTCAGGAGCTCGGGAAGCGGCTCAGCTTCCCGGCAAGCGGCGGCCCCGGGGCCGGGCTCCCCGGCAGCAGTTCGCTGTCCAGCTCCTTCAGCACACCGCCGGCTGCCGAGGCAGCGGCTCCGTCTCCATTTCCCAGAGCCCAGGCTTGGCTAGCGGCTGGGCAGAGCCGCCCCTTCCTCCCGCGGACAGATCCCAACAACCTGTTTCCACTCCAGCTCCCTTCTCCGGCCGCGGGATGCGGATTCCCGCAGCGCTTCCCTCCCCGCCTCGCCCGCCGCTGCCGCTGCCGCTGCTGCGGGGAGGGAAGGGGAGGGGAGGGGGCGAAGTTTCCTCCCCCGAATCCCACGGACTCACCCCGGCGGGGGTGGGCGGCTCCGGCCCCGGGGATGCTGGACCGGGACCGGCCCCGGCACCGGGACAGCGCCGGGCGGAGCGCGGGGCCGGGGCCGGGGGGGCTGGTGGGGCTCAGCCGCCCCCACCGCAGCCCCGGAGAGAGGAGCGAGATGGGTTCCCACCCCCAGGAACCCCTCGGGCGGAGCAGCCCTTCCCTGAGGGCTGCCCTGCCCCGCGCAGCCGCTCCCAGGTGAGCGCCGGGGATGCTGTGCCAGGGATGTTGGGTCAGGGATGTTGGGTNGTTGGATCAGGGATGTTGGGTCAGGGATGTTCGATCAGGGATGTTGGGTCAGGGATGTTGGGTCAGGGATGTTCGATCAGGGATGTTGGGTCAGGGTTGTTGGGTCAGGGGTGTTGGATCAGGGATGTTGGGTCAGGGATGCTCGGACAGGGATGCTCGATCAGGGATGTTCAGACAGGGAGGCTCGGTCAGGGATCCTCGATCAGGGATGTTGGGTCAGGGATGTTCGATCAGGGATGTTGGGTCAGGGATGCTTGATCAGGGATGCTCGATCAGGGATGTTGGGTCAGGGATGCTCAGACAGGGATGTTGGGTCAGGGATGCTCAGACAGGGATGTTGGGTCAGGGATGCTTGATCAGGGATGTTCAGCTCAGGATGTTTGGCCAGGGAGGCTCGGACAGGGATGCTCAATCAGGAATCCTCGGTCTGGGATGCTCCCCGTGCTCCTGGAGCTCTGGCACCCTCTGAGCTCCAAGGCTAGCGCTGTCCCCGCTGTGCACAGCTGTTGGTGCGGCAGGGAGAGCCCCCAGCAGGGAAAACAGGGATTTCTGTGTGAGGAAGCGGGCTGGAAGTGTTAGTAAGAGCCCCCAGCACGGAGAGCAGGGATTTCTGTGTAAGGAAGCAGGCTGGAGGTGTTAGTGAGAGCCCCCAGCACGGAGAGCAGGGATTTCTGTGTAAGGAAGCAGGCTGGAGGTGTTAGTGAGAGCCCCCAGCACGGAGAGCAGGGATTTCTGTGTAAGGAAGCGGGCTGGAGGTGTTAGTGTCGCTGTTACCAGCTCGTAAAGCTCCGCTGGGAGGGAACAGGGCATCACTTCCTTCCCAGTCCCAGCATGTCCTGGGGACTTGCTAAAAACCCCGGCTGGAATTCTCAGCTGTGCTCCTTGTTTAAACACTCCCTGTGCTGGTAAAGAGATCTCTTTGCAATTCAAATACCAAGAGAAACCATTTCCTGAAAGTGTGGCTGCGGTTGCAATATTTTAATATCTTCTTATAGTTTAATATCCCTAACACCAGCTCGCTTCCAGAGCATTGGCAGCCCCTCATCTGAAGGGTGTTTCCTACGAAAGCTCCTCTTTATTTTTCCAGGAATGACTTGAAACCTTTTCTGAATGTATTTTTTCGTATTATCAATCAGCCCTAGACAAGGAGAGAACAGAGTGAAACCCATCTCTGTGGTGAGGCTTCAAAGAAATTCAGTTTCTGGGGGATTTTCTCCAAATGAGTGGATCTCAAATGCTGCTTTCAACCTCTCTGCATGGTGGAACCCTAAATCTCCTGGGGTGCTGCATTCCTGAATTGCTATGTGCACACTCTTGACTTTCTGAGTCATCTTCAGTGCTAAAGTCAGACTGAATTCTCCTGAACTTTCCAAGTGTTACTGCAATAATTTCCTTTTTATCTGATTTATGTGAGTTTTGCAATGCCAAGGGAGCCAAATGAGCTCAGCATAGAACAATTATTACTTCTGGAAAGCAGGACAGCCAAAGCCCTCATACGCTTTGCTTGCCTCAAAATAAAGATATTTATTTAATGGATGGAAAAGACTTCTTTGAGATGTTGACACTTTCTCTGAGGCCAAGAAGAACCTGTCCTCTCCTCGATTCCTTGGGCTTCCAGTTCTATCACAGGAATATTTTCCATCCAGCCACCCATAAGGAAATCAACTCCAATCCGAGTGAGGAAAAGAGCAATTTAATAACTAAGAATGGGGTGAGATGTTTAATGGACGAGCTCTGAGTCTCACTGACTCTTTGCCATCTGCCTCAGCCAGTTGATTTACAGCGTTTAACTGCTTGTACAACTCATCTCTGTGTGGGTTTTTTTTCAGTCCTACTAAAGAAAAGAAGCATTTATTCTTTCCCCTGGAAAACGATGGATTAAAATAATGGCTGGCCTGATGGGAGATGTGCTGCAAATCACATCTGCCTTTGCCAGAAGTGCACCTTGTCTCTGAGTCTGTAATGGGAAGAGCTGGAAAAAAAACTGCAGGAGACTTTAATCAGGTGATGGAGATGTCCTTAGGAAGTTTAAAGTGAGATTCATTTCCCTTGCATTTCGTATCAAGGATTTCAATAAATGCCCTCGAGTCAGATGAATCACGGGAGAAAATAAAGCTCAGTAACGAGAAAAACTGATGGATAAAAGAAAACCAAAGCGAGAACAAAATGAAGCTTCAAACCCACGAGTGCAACCTTCTCATAAGGAGCAAAATCTTTTCTTTTAGGGGCTTTTCTGGTTTGTGGAGTGCTGTTCCTGGGGCAAATATTGGTAAATATCCTGAATGTGCTTTTCTGAATGTGAATTTCCTTGCCATGTATTCTTTTTTAGCTACTGTAACAGAGGACTGAGAGCAGCACAGGGACTGGAAGGAGACCAGGTGCCTCCTGCACTGCACCACACCAGAAAAAGGGGAATGCCAGTGGGATACCAGCCCCTGACAATAAGATAATTCATTATTTTCCTGCTCTGTCACAGGATGCTGGTGTGGAAAGCTTTGAAGCACTGAGGTCGTGAGTGAGATTTGATTTCTCTAATGAGGGGAGCAGTTGGCCACAAATGCTGAGGAGGAAATGTTTCTGACACCTCTGGGATAAGGCAGAGTTTTTTTAAGGGCCAGTCCTGAGCTGCAGAATGAATTTCCCTGCAAGTTTATCACAACTTTTTTGCTTTCTGTGTCAGGCCTTTCTCTTTCTGGCACCAACATTCAATAAACACAAAAATGAGGAAGATTTTCAGAGCAAACCACTTCAGTGTGCACTCAGTTCCTCCTCCTGTAGAAACCAGACCCACCCAAACCCTTTAACACGGATTAACTGGTACAAGTGCATCACACACACTCCTACATGTTGCTCAGGTATCATATAAAGTGAAAAACCCATAAAAATCACAAAAACTGGCTCAGAATGGTGCAGAACTCTCCCTGTTTCACTGCAGGAGCAGGGTGCTTGTCAGCTCATGGGAGGTGCTCCAAACCACCAGTTCTTCAGGCTCCTGAAATCAGGGCTCAGCACTGTGAAGTGAGGAGGGGAGAGAGGAAAATGCAACAACGAGCCCAGGCTGTTCAACCTTTCCCTGTGTCACCCACAGCCCACCCCAAAGGTAACACCTGAAACACTAAATCCCACTCGGGGGTGGAAATTCAAGTCCCACATCCCCAGTTAGAGCCCAGCCTGGCTCTCCAGAGCAGCAAAGAGCCAGGCTGGTGCAGGGCTGGGGCTGGAGCCTCGTGCAGACCCTCGTGCAGAGCTCCTCTCCCACCCTGTGCTCCCTCCCATCCCTGCTGCAGACTCCTCTGGCTAATGCTTGTGCCACCTTTCTTACAAATGTCTAAATTCGCATCCCTTGCAGATGTTCCCTGCCAGGGCAGGCCTATATCTGCCTCTGGAATAACAGACCTGCAGCTCAGGAAGGCAGATTAGCCTTAATGAGCCTTCTGAACTCGAATGCTCTGTGGTTTTCTCGTCTCTCCTGCCAAAACAAGCAGCACTCCCAGCCTCCTGTGCACACTTGGAGAGTGGAGGGAGCCTTTGCTTTGCTCAGCAGAACAGGCTCGGGGGATTTTGGTCAGAGTTGGCTCCTGGGGGATGATTCTCCCCGTGGGAGGGTTCTCTCCTTGTGCTGGGGTGGGGCAGCTCCTCAGTCCTGCCAGAGGAAGAGCCCAGGGCCTGGCCCAGGCTGGTTTTTGATTGCCTGATGTGAAATGCAGCCCTGGGAGAGGCAGGCTCTGGACACAGATGTGATGTCCCCTCAAATGTGCTGTGCTTTTAATGAAGCCACTGACTCATCAGCTGGGAGAACAGGGGCTGATGGGCTGAGGGCAAGGCTTGTGCTGGGAGTGCTGCAAAGGCCAGTGAAATGTGTCCCCCTAGATATGAAAATTGCCATTTTTGGGTCCCCGAGCTGCAGAAAGAGTGTCCTGCCCTGCTGGAGCCCCCGTGGGACAGGCAGCTGTGGAGTACACCGTGTTTTACCCCATTCCTGGGACCCCTGAGGAGGTTTGGGTGCCCAGACCTGCTGCATTCCCAGTGAGTTTGAGCCCAGGCCCAGTCTGTTCACACAGCTCTGGAATTGACTGAACCAGTTCATTTCAAGTGCAGGAAATCAATAGTCTTGGGTGTGAGATTTCTTCAGAAGCCAAGATGGGTATTGATATCTCTGGGAAGGAAATGAATTCTCCTCTCCTTGCATATTCCCCAGGATGGGCCAGGAGGATGCTGTTACTCCCACGAATCAATAATGCCAATAGTGGGCTCAAAATATTTATTTTTTTTTCCCCAAAAGCAATCACCAGAAAGTTCTGATCTGAGAGGGAGGGCTGGAAAAGGGACCTGACCTACCCTTGCCACTGATTTCCCTCCTGAGGAGCATTGGGCACATTTTGGCCTTTTCTCTCTCTTAGCCTAAAGTTAGGGCAGAGTTTTGGATTGCCATGGGCGTGGCGTTGACAAATATTTGATATTTTTAAATCAATTGCCATTTCTCACGGTCGTTTTTATCCTCTAAATTGGCCTGTGCAATCCCCACAGGACCTGACTGGGGAAATGCTATCAGTGCATATTCAGACAGAAGGAAATTTGCTGTGGTGGTGTTTATAACAGCCTTGGCTGAGCTCTCTGGAGAGCAAACCCAGGCTCGGAGCAGAGCCAAGAACGATTTGTCCGTGGATGAGGGGCTGGGATTTGCACCCGGGGCTGGCAGAGCACACCCTCCCTTCTCAGAGCAGCTTTTTGGGAACTGGAAGCCTCTCTTAATTTCCTTCTTGTGGACAAGGATAAAAGATGTGCTGCTGGAAGGGATTCCGTGGCAGGGCCTTTGTTTCTCTCCCCAAATGCAATATTTTGCAGGACAGATAAGGGCAAGAGGAGCAGGATTTGAAAGCACCTGGCTGAGCTCGGGTTATTAATTCTGATTAATCTTGAGCAAATTCAGCTCCTCGCTGCTCCAGCACCCGTGGGGTTGCTCAGGTGCTGTCAGAGCTGTGTCTCACCACGGAAGCAGAGAAATATCAGGCTGTGATGGCCCCCAAATACCTGAGTGTCCCAAGGTTTGGGTCCCAACTGGGTAACTTTAAAGGATAGCAGGAGACGAGCCTTCCTGTTCTCTCCATCTCTTTGTCTGCTGCTTTCTCTCTGCTAACAAAGGCCCTTGGGACCCTTGAGTGTTGGCAATCAGCTTGGAAAAATTCACCTGGATTGCAAGAGCCTCTCTTCTGCCTTTTCTGAGGTGGTTTTTTTTTCGTTTTCTTGCCTCCTTGTTATTTTTGCAAAGCTCGGCAGCCAGTGAAGACGTGTAATTAGAGTTAATTGTGATTGCTCGGTGATGCAAGAGCCCCCTGCTGACTTCAGGGTGCTTCTGGCTCAGAGGGAACGGGAATGTTTCAGCGGGACCGAGTCCCCACAGCCCTGGAGAGTTTGTCCTGCCCCTCTGCCTGGTTCCAGAGGGAGGTGGCAGTGTCACTTGTGCAGGTTCATTCAGTTTTCTGTTTGTTTTCGAGGCTGCTGCTGACAGGTCTCTGGTGCTGATCGATGCTCCAGCTGCAGTTTTTCCTCCCTGAGGCCCAGGGAGAGGCTGACAAGGCTTTGATAGATGATCAAAGCCACTCCTGTCACATCTCAGTGCCAAACACCCAACACAGAGCTGACTCCTGCCCTTTCTAGGATCCAGAGCCCTCTGGGAATTTTCCCAGTCCTGCTGGGATTTCAGAAGGATCTGCATGAAATAACCTGCCTGGTTTTCTAGGGGGAAAAAAGGCATTTTAATAGCATTCAAAATCCCTAATTGACATCATTCTGGGCTGCTGTAGTGGCCACTCTGGACAGCCGATGGTGCTGTGTTGATGAGGATTTAATTGCTGGGTTTTTGGGCAGCACAAATCCCAAATTCCAGCCCCACCCTCAGCAGGGGACTGTCCTGGGCTGGAATTCCTCGTTCTGCTGTGAGACGGAAAAGAGCAGAGAGGAGGGGAACAGATGGGCCCTTCTTGGTGGCACACACACACAGCTCCAGAGTGGGAGGGAAGCCAAACACCACCTGGGAGTGGGAACTGGGGAGAAATTCGTGAGAAATTCGTGAGAAATTTGGGAGCAGGGGAGGCTCCGAGCCCGGGGAAAGGCAGCTTCTCAATGAGGCAGGAGAGCTGCGCTTGCTGGGGATGAGTGAAAACCCCAGGGACAGCCACCCACGGGCCACAGTCTGCTGCTGGGAGGCTGCGAGACAGAGCTTTGAATAGATTACAGCAAATAATTCAGCACATCCCAGCTCATGCCGGGCCCCTCGGCTGGGAGCGGCCTGCTGCACGCAGGGAATCCGGGCTGCAAAGGGTTTTTGTGGGGTTATGTGAGGGGAATCTGGGCTGCAAAGGGCATTTTTGGGGTTCTCTGTGGGAATTGGCCTGGTGTACACAGGGAATCTGGGCTGCAAAGGGCATTTATGGGGTTCTCTGAGGG
>VWZV01008541.1:269250-282406 GCA_013397155.1 Irena cyanogastra
TACCACAGTTACTGCCCTGACACCACAGTTACTGCCCTGGTACCACAGTTACTGCATTGGTACCACAGTTACTGCCCTGACACCACAGTTACTGCCCTGGCACCACAGTTACTGCATTGGCACCACAGTTCCTGCATTGGCACCACAGTTCCTGCCCTGGTACCACAGTTACTGCCCTGGTACCACAATCCCATCCAGCTCAGGCTGCTGCACACCCAAAGTCCTTTCTGCAGCTCAGCATGAGAGCTTGGACCCCATCAGACCACGATCATCACCTTAGTGTGCAGCAAAAACCCGGGCTTCACTCAGTGAGCCCCGAGAGCAGAAACCCTTCAACATCCCCGTTCTGCCAGGGGCACCCCGTTCTTCCCTCACCAAGTTCTGCTGGTTTCTTTGTGCTTTCCCTTGATTTTAGCTCCATTCCAGAGCCTGGTGCCTCCCAGCAAACACCTCGCTGGTGTTTGCCTGCAGACAGATGGAGGGGCAATGAGGAGGAGCTACCACAGCTCCCCTGGCCTTATTAATTGCAGTTAGTCACCAGCCCTTAACAAACCTCCTGGCTGGCTGTGCTCCTGCCGGGGCTGCACTCTCAAAGGACACTTCTCTAAATGGGTGATTTGCCAGTCTCCCGGAATCTCCTGCATTCTGTGCCCACTCCAGTGGTGCTAAAGGTTTATTTTAAACATTTATTTTTACTGGAGAGCCCAGACCAGCTGGGATTAGCCCAGACTGACTACAGCCCAAAGCAGACAGCAATAAATTCTCACCATGGTGGTTGAGTGGCAGGGGACACGGGGAGGATGTGGCACACACACATCGCAGATTCCTCTGATTTCTCTTTAATGTGTTGAAGAGTTTCATCTGTTTCCAAACGTGTTCCAGTGCCATCATCCCATGACATTTCTTTTTTAATTTGTTAAATATTTGTGATTTTTTTTTTCCCTTCAGGTTCTCCTGCGAACACACAGATCCAGGTACAACAGGGGTTTAGTTTTCTGTGATAATGGCCCAGAAAATTCTGTTTGTAAGTTGAACAAACATTATTATCCCAGCTGAAAGGATCCCAGGAAGGGTCAGGCTGGAAGGCACCACTCGGTCCCAGCTCCCTGCTGATCCCAGAGCACAGGGTTGTGTCCAGATGGCTCTGGAACATCTCCAGCAGGGGAGATTTGATGGAAGCACTCCCAGCGCTGTGTGTGCTGCAGGAATGTGCCTTTGGGAGAGCCTAACTCGGGCAAAGTCACGTTCGCTGCATTAGCACCGCCGTGAATTTCAAACGCGTGCGGAGAAACGGCGCCAGGGGGACCCCGGGTTTGTTTGCTTTATGATGAGAACTCGGAGTGGCTGGGGTGGGATTTGCACGTGCCAGGGGTGCTCTCAGCAGCTGGGTTTGGGTATGGAGTAGAACATTCGTGTGTGGGATGGAACATCCTGCGGGTAGAGCAGAGCTGGTGCCTCGGTCCCCACCCATGCTCCTCCCTGGTCACTGCTGCCACCCCAGAACTCTGTCCCTTTTCCGTTTCCAGCTCTGACCGGGATTTTTCCTGTGAAAGGCTCTGTCAGGAGCTGCTCTGTGTCTCTCCCCTCGTGGTGAGTGAGGATTCTTCCCAGGACTGGCTCCCTCCCCGTTTCCAGCTTTGCCCAACGGGACAGATTTGCTGTCTCTGCCTCGTTCCGTGTCCGGGCCGGGAGAGAACAAACCCAAGGAAACCCAGCAAAGCTGAGGAGCTCCAGAAACACCAACCTAATGGGCTGGAAACTCCAGACAGACGCTGCCAAGCTCCAGATAAAATCATTTCACATAAACAAGGGCTCTGCCACAAGGGCTCCAAATCCCACGCAGAGAGGACTTGAGAAGATTTTTTTTAATCCTTTTTTGCTCAGTTTAACTCCTCCCCGGCGCTTTGGTAGCGGTGACATGGAGACAAGCAAGTGTTTTATCTCTTGGAAACCACTGACATCCTCCCTCACCTCCCTGCTCCGTCCACAAAGCTCCAGCCCCATTACACAGACGATTTATGTCTGTGCTTCTCAGCTTTAGGCTGCCAGCAACTTCGGGAGGGTTATTTGTCCTTAAGTACTTGTAATTCTTCCTCTGCAGGAGCATAATCAGTCATTATCAGCGGCAGTTTCAGGCTCTAATCATAAAGCTGTTATTTCTGCTTAATCCTAACCTTGCTAAGTATTAATTTGATGTTTAATCCCCCCGGTATCTGGCAATATTGGCCTGTTATTATTGTTGCTGTTGTTTATGTGACAGTGAAAAATCAGCACTGTAGGAGCCACATCCTTAATTATTTACCGTTCGTTTGCGGAATCTCAGTTGCTCTCTTGCCACCCTGAGTGCTGCAGTCTCTCAGGGCAGTGTCAGCCCAAAGTGCCCCAGTTGTGGTAAAAGGGACAGGTGACACCTCTCAGGAGGAGGGGACAGGTACACCGGTCTCACTCTGCTCTTTTAAGCCCTCCACCAGCCTTTAAAAAACAAACAAACACAACTGCAAACCTGTTAAGCTGTCAAAGATGAGGTGACAATTCATCAAACACTGCAGACCTCACCTGGAGAGAAGTGACAGAGGCGCTGCAGGAAGTGCAATTAGCAGGAATGCCATCATTAACCAGTAATGACCTGCTGGGATCAATAGAGCCATTTCACCAATGCACCTCAAGGGCCGGGGAGGGAGCTGGTGCCAACAGCTCCTGCTGGGATTGTCCTAAATCACAGCCTAAAAGGCTCTTTTTGTGAGCCAAAAAGGCTTTTTTTGGTGCAGTGATGCTCTGGAGATGCAGCCTGCTCTGTCCAGCTTGGCAAAGTGAGTGTGAGGGCAGAGCTGAGCCCGGTGAGGAACAAAACCCATCCCCAGGGACATTCGGGAGCTGCTGCTGCACCCCTGGCCCTCAGTGTCCCCTCTGCTGCTCTGGAGAGTGCCACCCCCGTGTGGCAGCCTGGCGCTCGCTTGCAGGGCTGCAGCAATGGAAATGAACAAGGGAACGCAGGTGGGACCTTCCTGTTAATTTGCAATTTGTTTCTTTTTACTGTAAATCCATGGTTTCTACCTGGGGCCGAGGGACAGCAGCCGAGGCACACAGGGCTGGGCTCCGCTTTCCCTACTGCGCAGCAATTCCCGGTTTCCCTGGCAGAAGAAGGAGACAGCTGTGATGCCACACGTGCCCAGGGGCACAGAGAGCTGTGTCACCAGGGCTGGACATGGAAACCAGAAGGCACCGAGTCCCTTTGGATGGATTATTGCAGCCTTTGTTCTGTACTTCCATGGGAGGGAAGAAAAACCTCCCAGCACTGCCTAAATTTTCAACGTGTAACTTTGAAAGCTTAATCATGTTCCCTTCACAAAGCCTTATGGTTTATATATATTTGGGTTTTTGTTACTCTTTTGTATTCAGCCTTTTCGCTGTCAGTTTAAGCTTAATATTATTAAAATTGCTCTGGCTCGCTCTGCTTAAAATTCTGCAGTTCCAGGATTTTTTGGGAAGGAGAAGTGCTAAGTCAAACGCTTTCCTCTGTTTCTTGTTTGTCTTTAATGACTCATTAGATCATCACCTCCGAAATGAGGAAGCAATAAACCTGCTCTGAGGAAAGGCTGGCAGGCAGCTTTGGAGGCTGCTTTGGTTCTCTGCGGTGGGAGCTGGGCTTTTTTTGGGACACAAATCCCCTCCAGAGGCGGTTCCTGAGGAGATGTCAAAGGGCACAGTGGGTTAAAAACACCATCCTGCTGCAGGAAGGGTCAGAATTTCGCTTTCTTTGCAGGGTGAAAGGGGTAAATCAGCACTCCACCTTGCCCAGGAGCGATCAGATTTGACTTTTAAAGGGAAAACTGGAGAGCCGCGGGTAGGAAGGCAGCGCTGCCGTCACTGGGGACGGGGAACGGGGCCTCCTGCAGAAACCCATGCGAGCCGCGGCTTTTGGCCTCGAGGAAATGTCTTTTTTAAATTGTATTTTATTTTTCCGGAGGGTGGCGAGAGCAGCATCCCTGGGCCAGCAGCTGCTGCCCTCTCCCCGGAGATGGAGAGGCTGCGGGGAGCATGACAAACGCCGAAATCCTCTGTCACCGCCTCCCTGTGCCCCACGGCGAGGGACAAACCCTCCCGCGGTGAAATGTGACCGGAGCAGAACCGAGCGCAGCTGGAGCCCGGCCCGGCTGCCCAAGGGGTGCCCAAATTCCTCCCCGTGCCCAAAATCCCCGCACGGAGGAGCGGCTCCCGCAGCGCAGATAGAGAGCGGTGTTTTTCCCTTCCTCGGCTGACTCATCACCTCGCAGATGAGAAAAGCGAAAAATTCCCCCGGCGCTGGAGAAAATGATGTTTTCTTCCACGTGCGCAGCATCTCTTTGTGATGCTGGGCTGAGGAATCCGAGCTTTGGGCTCAGGCGCAGCAGCCCTGTCCCAGCGCTGTGTTTGGGGCGGTTTATTGGCAAACTGCTCCCGAAACTTGAGCGAGCAGTGAGTGAGGAGCGGTGTTGCTGATGAGGTGAGGATGATGTGCTCGGGGGATTTACAGCAGCCAAAAAATCGCCGTTCTGTGCCGGACGGACAGCGCTGCCCGCGGGTTCATCGGCGTTTAATGAGATTTCACAGCGCGGATCCGGCCCGGGCGAGCCGGGCTGAGTCACTGCCCTGATCCCCGCGGAGCTCCGGCTGCTGGAAAAGCCGAATTAATGAGTTAGGAACTGCAGCCAGTTCATTGTGCGTGTGTTAGCGTGGCTTCTTTTGAGCTTTATGGCTACGCTGAGAAAAGAAAAGAAGAAAATAAATATATATTTGGGTTGCCGGAACCTCATAAAATACGTGGCTGGTTTTGAGTCACAGATGGCAGCTCTGTTAAGCCAAGCACCTTCTTAGCACCGCACAAAATCTCTGCTGGGCCACAAGGGGTGACACAATCCCAGGGCTCGGGATCGTTGTTCTCCCATTCAGGCACTTCCTAAATGAAATCCCTTTTATTTTTTTTTTTTCCCCTTTTCCAGTGGGCACGGGCTGCTTTGCAAAGCTGAGCATTCCCGAGCTGCAGGAAGCTGCGTGCCCCGGGAAGGGCTGTGATTCCCAAACTGCTGCAGAAATGAAACAGAAAGAGAAAAGTGGAATTATTTTTTTTGAGCTTTAGGTGATCCTTCAGGGAGATATCGAGGCCGCTGCTTTAAAGTACTGAGGAACTCTCCCGTGTGATTTTATGGGAGGAAATTAATAAGGAAGGTGGAGGAAATAAATGAGAAAGCTGAAGGAAAGGCTATTTTGGACCTTTCCTCCCCTGAACGCGGTGCCTTGCAGCGTTGCTGTGGGGAAACGCTGGCGTGAGGGGAGTTATTTCTCTGTCAAGGTGCATTAAAGATGTTTCGCTTTATAGCCTGGAAAAAAGCAGAGAATTCCAGGTGGGAAGGGGGTTCCTGGTGCTAAAGGGGGTGTCAGGGTGTGAAGGGGACGAGGGAGAGCTGCTTGGGCCGGGGCAGGAGCCCTCTGAAGTGATTTTCTCTTTAATCAAATCCATATTTTCTAATAGCTCTCCATAACTTTGTAATTGCAGGCAGCGTATTTATTTACATGAGCAGTGGCTGTAATTACCGAGAATGAAAATGTGTAATTATTTAATTAGGATCCATAACGAGGCGGTGAGGGGGAGCTCGGAGGCAGATGTTTCTGGTGAGCAGCACTGGCCGAGACTCGGTGCTGTGTCGTGGAGGGGGAGAAAGTCGGGATACAGGAGGGGGCAAACAGGGCCTGAGCACAGGAAAAGTGCTGCTGCTGGCTGGGGAAAGCTGGATTTCTGTCCCGAATGAGGAGGCTGGGTTTCCAACCTCTCCCTCGAACACCTCAGAGCAAAGACTGGCGGGAATATCCTGCCGCTCCTTGCTGAACGGATCAATGACAGATTTCCCGGGAATGCTGACACCAGGGACAGCGCAGGCTCCCTGAGCGCACGGAGTTAATTTTATCGGGCGCTTAGCAGCCTCTAAAGAGCGCCCGGAGAGCCGTAGATCTTCGCAGGTGGATAACTCCTGGCAGGACCGTGATTGCAGCTCCGTTTGATGCCTCGCAGAGCCAGAGCCCTGCCAGGGATGCGTCCCCGGGGAAGCGCAGGAAGGTTCTCCGAAGGCGATGCTTCTCGAGGAAGAGCCAGACAGGGATAATCCTGCTGCCTCTGGCGTGGATTTCAGTGAAAAAAACCCAACCCAGCAGCTGTTCTACTGCCGGGGTGAGATCCTGGGAGAAACAGCCCCAGAGGAGAGCAGGGCAGGGTTCAGGGAGAGCATCTGCTGGAACTGCAGCCCAGGAACAGCCCCGGCAGCTCGGGAGCATCCCCGAGCTGTGCCCGGGCCAGGAGCTGTCCCTGCGGTGGGAACAGGGCTGTGCCCGGGCCAGGAGCTGTCCCTGCGGTGGGAGCAGGGCTGTGCCCGGGCCAGGAGCTGTCCCTGCGGCGGGAGCTCTGTGTGCGGGCTCGGGGCTCACAGAGACTCCTGCCTGCTGGGTTTGCTGAGGCTGGGCTGTTCCCTGCAGGGATGGTACCTGGGACTGGTGCACATCTGGGCTCCTGGGACTGGCACACATCTTGGCTCCTGGGACTGGCACACATCTGGGCTCCTGCTCAGGCAGTACTGTCGGATTTCCCCTCCGGTGCGCCTGGGCCACCCAGTGCCTGAGGAACCGCCCGGAGCTGCCGGGCTGGATAGCTCCCGGGATTTCTGTTGGGTTTTGGCTCTGAAGAGGGAGCGCTGGGCAGAGCAGCCCAGCTCCGGCACACGGTGATGCTGCAGGGACCCGCCGGCCGCGGTGACATCAGCCGTGACTTCACTGCCAGGGAGGGCGAGTGTGTCACAGCCCGGGGCCCCGTCTGGGCTGGGTGTGAGCCACAGCCGGGCTCTGCTCCCATCCGCCGAGTGCCACCCCGGCCTGAGTCCCCTGCGGTTAAAAGCTCTGTTTCAATTAGGGAGCGAGGGTACAACAAAGCAGAAATGCCATCCAGCCTCCTGAAAAACCTTTTCCTTTTCTGTTCCTGGGATTTGGGTCCTCAGCAACTTGCAAGGGCAAAGGTCCGTCTGACAAGTGACAAATAAACTGTCTGGAAATGGGAGAAAAAAGAGCATAAATTAATTTCTCTTTAGCAATTATTCTTCTTCTTTGACTCACCTCCAAGAATAAATCCCTCGGGATGTGTTTGTGCTGGAACATGATACAGAGAATGAAAACATTTCATCCCTGACATCCCTCAGTTCTCTGTTTATTGGGTGATGGATGAGAACGCAGGGCCCAGCCCTCTCCTGGCTGTCCCTGCTCTGCAGAAACACAGGGGCATCCCACCCCTGCCTCTCACCTGTGCCACGTGGAAGGTGGCAGTGCCCTGCTCAGGGTGAGGTGTCCTCATCGCAGTCACGGCACCAGAGGGGTCAGGACAATCCTCCCGGCTCCTCTGAGGCAGGAGAGGAGCAGCGTGCCCATTCCCTGGCTCTGGGGAGTTTGGCACCACCCCTGCAGGGAATTGCCTCCAAATTGTCTCTGCTTCTCGCGGTGCCAGCTGCTCTTTAAACAAATTATTGTCTCAGGTTGTAGCAGTGTCTCCATTCAATTCCTTCCAGGCGGAAAGCAGCTTTCCTGAAATTGCCTTCTCAGCTCCACAATCATTACCAGCAGATTGCCTCGGGAGAGAGGCTGGAGCAGGGCAGGGTGGGGTGTGCTCCGCCTGTGCTGCAGAGGGAGATGGAGCAGGAAAATCCGCCAGGAGCTGTGCTGGGACTCACACCCCAGCCAGGCTGCTGTTCCTGGCTCTGTTCAAGAGCACAAACTCCCTTCCTTCTTTGGAAGGCTCTTTCAGAGCTTGTTATTAATTCCTCTTTATCCGTCCTTTCTTTTTATTTTCTTTATTTCGGCTGCCGCGTCACTGCTGGGAAAAGGCACTGCAGGATTTATTCTCCTGGATGAGATTTGGCAGAGCCCTGCCAGGCTCAGGCAGGGTTTAGTCTGTTGTTTTGGGCTATTTCTCTCATTGCAGGTTCCCAGCAACTACAGAGAGGGACTTGGATGAGATGGAAGACAAAGGGGAGGAAGGAGAGATGAGGAAATGGTCCAGGAGAGGGAAAGGGACCTGGACAGAGCAGCCCTGAGGAGCGGATGAGCTGCCTGTGCCTCTTGTCACCCACTGTCCCCAGGGCAGCTCCCGTTTAATGCCACAGCTTCCCCTGGGGCGAGCACAGAGATTTTTCAGGCTTCCAGGGTTTTGCCCTGGTCACCTTTAACTTCACCCCCCATATTTAGGAACTTAAACATCAGGTGTTGCTCAGAGCAGGGGAGTGACCTGCCGGGCACTCCTGGACCGGGGGCAGGGCACCGCCAGGGGCTGGCACTGCTGCTGCTGCCTCCCCTCGCTTGGCTGTCCCGCAGAGCCACAGAGAAGTGACAAAAACGGGAGGAAGGAGCCGTGCTGCCCCTGCTCCTGGCCCTTTCCCAGCCGTGTGGAGTCTGGAGAGTGCCCTGCTGTGTCACTGCTCTCTGCCCGTGCCCTGCTGTGTCACTGTCACTGCTCTGTGTCCGTGCCCTGCTGTGTCACTGCTCTCTGCCCGTGCCCTGCTGTGTCACTGTCACTGCTCTGTGTCCGTGCCCTGCTGTGTCACTGCTCTCTGCCCGTGCCCTGCTGTGTCACTGTCACTGCTCTGTGTCCGTGCCCTGCTGTGTCACTGCTCTCTGCCCGTGCCCTGCTGTGTCACTGTCACTGCTCTGTGTCCGTGCCCTGCTGTGTCACTGCTCTCTGCCCGTGCCCTGCTGTGTCACTGTCACTGCTCTGTGTCCGTGCCCTGCTGTGTCACTGCTCTCTGCCCGTGCCCTGCTGTGTCACTGTCACTGCTCTGTGTCCGTGCCCTGCTGTGTCACTGCTCTCTGCCCGTGCCCTGCTGTGTCACTGTCACTGCTCTGTGTCCGTGCCCTGCTGTGTCACTGCTCTCTGCCCGTGCCCTGCTGTGTCACTGTCACTGCTCTGTGTCCGTGCCCTGCTGTGTCACTGCTCTCTGCCCGTGCCCTGCTGTGTCACTGTCACTGCTCTGTGTCCGTGCCCTGCTGTGTCACTGCTCTCTGCCCGTGCCCTGCTGTGTCACTGTCACTGCTCTGTGTCTGTGCCCTGCTGTGTCACTGTCACTGCTCTGTGTCCGTGCCCTGCTGTGTCACTGCTCTCTGTCCGTGCCCTGCTGTGTCACTGTCACTGCTCTGTGTCCGTGCCCTGCTCTGTCACTGCTCTGTGTCCGTGCCCTGCTGTGTCACTGTCACTGCTCCCTGTCCGTGCCCTGCTGTGTCTCTGCTCTCCCTGCAGGGCTGGATGGAATATCGCTCTGCTCGGGATGAGTGTGGAAAGGAGAAAGCAGCGTGACTCAGGGCAGCGAGGCAGGGCGGGCTGGGGGCCTGTGCCCTGGCTTTTTAACCCCTTCCTGGTGAATCCTTTTGGAATCTGCCCCGGTTCCTCACGTCCCCCGCACGGACCAGCCCTCGCTCTCCGTGTTTTGCTGCGGGGAAGTGTTTGTGTTCTGCTGGCCGTGCTCACACCTCTGCCTGACTATTTCATCTTCGTTTAACTGTGAAAAGGTCGAGTTTCCGGCAGATTCTGGGAGGGGAGACGGCCTGAAGCGGTCCAGCAGCGGCCCCGGGCTGGGAGGAGCAGCCTGGCGATTCCCTCTGTGCCCAGAAGAGCAGTCAAAGGATGCTCGGGCTGGATTCTGTGCCTGGGCTCTCCCTCCTTTCCCGCTGGTGCTCCAGCACCATCTACAGTCCTCCCCAGAGCCACAGAGCGCAGCACAGGCACAGGAAAGGTCAGAGCTGAGCCGAGGTGTGGTTTGGGGGATATTTGCAGCCGTTCTGGCCTGAACTCTAAACGAGACAGGGGCTTGGAGGAAAAAAGTCCGAACCAAGCCAAACTCCCCCGTTTTCACCGCAGCTGCCCAGCACAGCGTGGGTTTGTGCCACAGCACACCTGGTGCTGCTCAGGGGGAGAGCAAACCCCCGCCCTGAACCTGCAGGACAGGTCGTGAAACATTCATGGGAGTTCCTTTGGTTAAACAACATTAAAAATTCATCGGTGCTGCACTGGAGCACCGAGCCACCAGCTGTGTCTGTCGGGGATGGAGAAGCAGGGGAAAAAAAGCCTTTATTGCATGGGACAATGCAATAAAACCTGCTCAGCTGCTCCTGGGGCTTCTCGTGTGCCAGGAACGGGAGGGGAAAGGGGGCAGCAGGTGGGAGACGGCTCCGGGGGCTGAGCAGCCCCACAGCTGCTGCTCCCGGCCCCAGGGAGGGACAGGAGCGTCCCCCTGGGACACCTGGGGACGGAGCGGGGCTGAGCCACGGCCCGGGCGGCAGGAGCAGGGGGGTCTGGGGGCAGGGAGAGCTTCAGCGCATGCACGGCAACCCGAGCCGGCCGCTCCTGCTGCCGTGGCGATCGCACGGAGCCGCAGGAGGGTGTCCCGGCCTCGGAGCTGCTCTGGCTCCGCTGCTGCCCCCGGAGCTCGGCCCCACAGCCCGAGCACGCCGTGCACAGCCCCGGGATGGCCGAGGCCGGGACGGGGACACAGCCCTGCCCGGGGCACGGTGGGTGAGCTGCCCGTGGGAGCAGGGTGGGCTCCGGGTCCTGGGCTCCGGCAGAACCCAAGGCTCAGCTCAGCTCCTCCTGCGGGAAAGGAGCAGGTGAGCCCTGGAAATCTGCCAGGGCTTTGGGAGAAGCAGCCAGAGCCCGGTGACCCTCTCTCCCTCCCTCCAGAGCCTGCCGAGCTGTCCCCGGGGGCCCTGTGCCCCGCCAGGAGGCTGCTCCTGCTGCTGGGGCTGGCCGGGCTGCTGGCAGGGACGGCGGCTGGGACGTGGCTGCTCGGTCAGTGTCCCCCGGGACAGCCCTGCTGCCACCCTGGGGAGCTGGGGGTGCCAGCTCCCGGGGCTGTGCTCCTGCAGAGCCTCAGTCACCTCTTGCAGTGGGCAGCATTGTGCCCGGTGCTGGGCGCCTCTGGGTGCTGCCAGGCTGTGCCAGCCCACCCTCACCCCTCTCTGTCCTTCTTCTGAAGTGAAGCACATGAAGGAGCCCCAGCCGGAGCAGGGCTCCCCCCAGGAGCAGGATTTGGATGCCGCGCCGGGGTGTGATGATGGTGAGGAGGAAGAGCCCGTGGTCCGGGGCGCTCCCAGCACAGGTTTGCAGCTTTTGTTGATGCCACGGTGGTGGGGAGAGGGGAGCCAGGCCTGGCAAGGGCAGAAAAGAGGCTCTTTAAAAATCAGCATCTGCTGCAGTTTGCAGTTTTGCTTTTCTCTGGAGCCCTGCTGAGCCCCCACTGCAGCCTCATTGCACGGAGGGATCCCACAGCAAAGGCAGCCCTTCCACGACTCCTTTGCCTGGGTCCGTTTAGAGTTCCTAATTCCTCAGGTGGTTTTTTCCTGGGATTCCGGGTGGGCTTTTGGCTGTGCATGACCCTGCAGAGCGGGAGGGAGCTCACAGGGTGTCTGCAATGGAATGCCTTTAGTGTCTTTCAGGATCAGCACAGCGAATTCCCTGCTGGAAGCACGGCTGGAAGCACATCCTGGCTGGCTGCTGGTGTGCCACAGGCACTGGGATCCCTCCCTGGGCACCCTGCTCTGCCAGCAGCTCGGGTACCTCAGGTGGGCACGGCACAGGCAGCTGCTGCTGCCCTTTTCTAGGGGGATGGTCTGGGCAGGAATGGCTGGGGCTTTGGCAGGGCAGCAGAGCCAGGCCTCGCCATTCCCTGGGGAAGCCGGGCTTGGGACCTGCGGGAGCGGCTCCAGGAGATCCTTCCAGCCGAAAGTTCATTCCCAGCTGTCAGAGGTGCGGCATTGTGCCGCTGCCGCGGCAGGGACACTTTGCTGACCCCTTCTGTCGTTCCCTGTGGCTCCTGCAGCATGACCCGGCAGAAGGGAGTGAGCCTGAGGGATGTCCAGGTGAGCGCCGGGCAGCAGTTCCTGCAGGTGACACCCCGGCAGGAAGGCAGCCTGCAGGACATGTGGCAGGTCAGGTAAGGGCAGCTCTGGGGCAGGCAGGCTCTGCTGGAGCCTTTTCTCAGCCTGAGCAGTGAGCCGTGCGGGTGCTGTGCAGCACCAGCCCTTTGGGACCCCTTTGGGACCTGCTGTGCAGCACCAGCCCTTTGGGACCCCTTTGGGACCCCTTTGGGACCCGCTGTGCAGCACCAGCCCTTTGGGACCCCTTTGGGACCCGCTGTGCAGCACCAGCCCTTTGGGACCCCTTTGGGACCCGCTGTGCAGCACCAGCCCTTTGGGACCCCTTTGGGACCCCTTTGGGACCCGCTGTGCAGCACCAGCCCTTTGGGACCCCTTTGGGACCCGCTGTGCAGCACCAGCCCTTTGGGATCCCTTTGGGACCCGCTGTGCAGCACCAGCCCCATCACCCCCATCGCCCCTCTGGGACCCGCTGCCGCTGCCCCGGAGCTCCCCAGGGACTTTGGCTGATGTTTGTTCTGACCAGAGCCGTGCTCCCACACAGGAGCAGCTGCCAGTCGGGTCGAATCGTGGCTCTGCAGTGCTCAGGTGAGCGATTCCCTCCCCTCCTGTGCCCCCAGGATCTCTGCCTGGCAGCAGCAGCTTCTTTCCCCCATTTCCCCCGCTCCCCTCGCCCTCCAGCAGGAAGGGCTGGAGCTGGAGCCTCTCCCCGCGTTCCTTGCAGAGTGTGGGCTGCAGGCGGGGGCCCTGAGGGTGGTGGGGGGCACAGACGTGTCCCCCGGGCGCTGGCCCTGGCAGGTCAGTGTGTGCCAGGGCTCGCAGCACCGCTGTGGGGGCTCCGTGCTGGCCCCCGAGTGGATCCTCACGGCGGCGCACTGCGTGCACAGGTACCCCGGGCTCCTCCCTGTGCCCATCCCGGGCTCCCTGTGTGCCCATCCCGGGCTCCTTCCTGTGCCCATCCCCGGGCTCTCTGTGCCCATCCCGGGCTCCTCCCTGTGCCCATCCCGGGCTCCTCCCTGTGTGCCCATCCCCGGCTCTCTGTGCCCATCCCCAGGCTCCTTCCTGTGCCCATCCCCGGGCTCTCTGGGCCCATCCTGGGCTCCCTGTGCCCATCCCGGGCTCCTCCCTGTGCCCATCCCGGGCTCCTCCCTGTGTGCCCATCCCCGGCCCCCTGCGCCCATCCCCGGCTCCCCGTGCCCGCCGCTAGCCCACACCCCGGTGCTCG
>VWZV01008541.1:282417-293011 GCA_013397155.1 Irena cyanogastra
CACACCCCGGTGCTCGTTGCCCCGCACTCAGGATAGTCCCGGTCCCGCTCGGTTCCAGGCAGCTGCCAGCCCCAGCCTGGCTGGTTTTTGCGGGAATTGTCACCCACGGCTCCCTGGAGCCGGAGGCCGGGGTGCCAGTCCGGGACATCATTCCCCACCCGCTCTACAACGACAGCAGCCTGGACTACGACATCGCCCTGATGAGGCTGCAGGTGCCCCTCAATTTCTCAGGTAAGGAAGGGGCTGGCCCGGGGCTGTCCCTGTGCTGTCCCTGTGCTGTCCCGCGGCTGTCCCGGTTCTCTCCCGGGGCTGTCCCTGTGCTGTCCNTTCTCTCCCGGGGCTGTCCCTGTACTGTCCCTGTGCTGTCCCGCGGCTGTCCCAGTTCGCTCCCGGTTCTCTCCCGGGGCTGTCCCGCTGCTGTCCCGCTGCTGTCCCGGGCTGTCGTGTCCTTCCTGGAGCTTTCTGTCCTACCCCACAGTGCAAAGCTGCCCAAACCCAGCCTCTTCTGAGCCTGCCCCAGAGCAGCTCTGGCGGAACCAGAATCCCAGGGTGGTTTGGGTTGGAAGGAGCCTTAGAGCTGGTCCAGTTCCACCCCCAGCATGGCACGGACACCTCCCACTGTCCCGGGCTGCTCCAAGCCCCGTGCAGCCCGTTCCTGACCCTCCCGCAGGACACCCCGGCTGGCACGGGGGTGGCACAGCGTGCCCAGAGCTGGCAGTTCCTGGAGGTGGCCGTGGGTGCCACAGCTCCCGGGCCAGGAGCCTTTCCCGTCTCCCGGCCAGGCTGAGGGCTCCGCAGCCCGTGCCTGCCGGAGCTGTCCCCTGTGAGCTGTCGCTGTCGCCGCAGGTGCCATCCGAGCCGTGTGCCTGCCGCCCGCCCCGCGGGACCTGCTGCAGGGCACGCAGTGCTGGGTGTCGGGCTGGGGCTACACCGCACCTGACCAAGGTGAGCTCCCCCTCCCTCCCTCCTTCCCGTCCCCCGGCTCTGCCCGGAGCCTTTCCCTGCCCGTCCAGCCCCTCCCGTTCCAAACGCCCGCCCTGCCCTCATCCCAGCCCCGCTCCTGAGGGCCCGGCCACCCCTCACCCCTCAAGGCGGTGCCACCTTCCCCCGCTGTCCCTTCTGCTCCCTTTGGTTCCCCTCCTGGCTCCTCTCTGTCCCTGTCCCCAGCACAGGTGGCCGGGACGCTGAAGGAGGCCCTGGTGCCCCTGATCGGCACCCGGAGGTGCAACAGCTCCTGCGTGTACAAGGGAGAGCTCACGGCCAGGATGCTCTGTGCAGGACACCTGCGGGGACACGTGGACGCCTGCCAGGTAGGGCTGGGAGCAGGCAGGGACAGCCGGGGGTGCCTGCAGCCAGCCTGGGGACACCCCTGGTGAGGCACAGGCTGCCAGGTAGGGCTGGGAGCAGGCAGGGACAGCTGGGGGTGCCTGCAGCCAGCCTGGGGACACCCCTGGTGAGGCACAGGCTGCCCCGAGGTCTGGGTGCTCCCTGAAGAGCTCAAGGCCGGGCTGGAGGGGCCTGGAGCAGCCTGGGCTGGTGGCACCGGGCAGGGGGTGGCACTGGGTGGCACTTGGGGACCCGAAGCAGGCTGTGACTCTGGGTGTTCTGTGACTCTGCCCCGCAGGGGGACAGTGGGGGTCCCCTGGTGTGCTGGGACGGATCCATGTGGCGCCTGGTGGGAATTGTGAGCTGGGGCCAGGGCTGTGCTGAGCCCAACCACCCCGGGGTCTACACCAACGTGGCTCAGCTGCTGCCCTGGATCCACCAGGTCACCCAGGTAAGCCCAGCTCTGTGCCCAGCCTCGTCTGCTCCTCAGACAAATCCCAGGATCCTGTTGAACTCCTGTCCTGGATGCACAAGCCTTTAGGACAACTTTTCTTATGGTACTGATTGATTTGTTTCCTTTTTTACTGATTTTATTAGACCCACTAGAAATCAGGAAAGCACAAACTCCACACAGCAACACTCTGCCCTTCCCACGAGTGAAGAACAGCCCAGGACTGGCTCCTCCTGACTCACTGTAACCCAAACAGACTCCCAAACGTGCTCAGTATAAATAGTTTATTAAAGAAAATAGCAAATTACAATTTGAACAATCAACAGGGGAGAAGTGTTTTTCAAAATAGATGTTTTTGGATCACTGTGTTTGAAGGGGCAGGGGATCCCATGAGATGCCAGAGCTCTGGGAACACTCAGAGGGAAAAGCATAAAAACACAAGGGGTCTCCAAGGACTGGGGTGACATGAAAGCCTCAGCCCCTGCACAGATGCCTGGAAATGGGAACAGGAGTGGGACAGAAGTGCCAGTGACAAGGAGACAACAGGAGACAACAGAATAAAACATTAAACTCTGTGACTGAAACTCTTCTAAGCACTACAGGGCAGGAAGGACTTTGCTCCACGTGTGCAGCACCTTGGTCTCTGGGCTGAGTGCAGGCAATGCTCTCAGTGAGTTTTTCAATTAAAAGAAATGCACAATAATCCAAGTGTCAAACATAGCCTTTTGTGACTTAAAGCTGTGAGGGCACCTTTCATTCCCTTTTTATATTGTTTTACATTTCTCTCATCGTTCTTGAAGGACAGAACATATAACACCAGAAAGACACCAGAGTTGTGCAGTTCACACCCAACACAAACATAAAGGAAGGAGCTGAACTGGCTTCTACAGCTGGGAAAGTGACATTGAAAAGCTCTAAATCAGTTTGAAGATATTTTCCATGAGAAGTGAGAGGATTTTCCTACTTGTGAGAAATCCTGTGACGTGATCAATGGTTCACTCAGCACAGGATCTCCTCTCCCCACATCCCTCTCTCAAGTATCTCTCCCTTGAGGTCTGCTCCTCAGGGGAAGCTGAGGTGGAAAGCTTGGCACTTCCTGGAGGGATATCAAACGCTCTCCAAGTCTGTGGGTTCCACGTGTGGTTTGAGGGACAGAAGAGGTCACGAGGGGCTGCAGGTCCCCTGGTGTAGGACTGCATAGAAGAGTCCCAGCTGAGCACTGAAAAGGCCCCAGCCTGAGATGAGGTCACACAAACACCGAGCCAGGAAATGCTCCTTCCCCCAGGCAAGCTCCAGGAAGCACCTACCCAATCCCAAAGTTTTCCAGACCAGTACAAGTAAGAAAGGTGAAATGAAAAAAGTATTTGGAGGTGTCAGTTTGCTCTTGCTGTGTCACAAGATGCAGGTGTAAACCAGAGTCACTTGATCTTGGCCAGGGCTGCTGCTCTCCTCTCTGTGTTCTGGAACAGGGCTCGGATCAGACTCTTCACCTCAGCTGCCGAAAATTCCTCTGCCAGAGGCCCCTTGCCATCTGCCCACCTGGATGGGAGACAGGGAGAGCTTTATATCACCAACCTGCCCAGGAATGGCACCTCAAACAAGCCTCCAAGGACCTGTGCCAGCAGCTGATCCTGCCCCTTGTCAGCAGCTCTGCCTTTCCTCAGAGCTCCAGCTCCCTGGCACAGGTCTGGAGAAGCAGCTGGCAAGGAAAACACCTACTGATCCACAATTTCGTGGAGGTTGGCCTGCAGGATGATCATCAGCTCCTTGAATGTCATCCACTTCTGCACATAGACTGGAACTTCCTCTTGGTACTTCTTATTTTTGTCTTCTTCAAGCAGAGGGGTGAAAACTTGGGGTCCCTCCTCCACCATGATCCTGCAGAGTGAGTACAGCCTGTCTGCATCCTCTGCAGAGATATCCTGGAATGGGGAACACATGAACAGAGCAGAAGTGAGGTTTCTTTTTGGAGTGCCAAGTGAAATGAAAAATTGGGATTGTGAACGTTTCCCGTGGACACATGATTATAATTTCTGTGTGAATGAACCGCTCCCCTGAAATGTGATTCTGGGGAGAGTTTCTGGAGGTGACAAACGCTGTCCCCAGCACCCCCACGGCTGTTACCTCCAGGGCAGCAATCCTGGTGACAATCTCTGCCAGAGCTGTGTTCAGTAAGGCCCCCATGGCCTTGCAGTACACGTTCACAGGGAGCACATCCTGCCACACCATGCCCAGCCTCCTCAGCTGGTGCAGCACCTGCAAGCCAACAGCTGAGTGTGACACCAGACAGAAACCTGGGAAAGGCACCTGGGGATCAGGTGAGCACAAATGGGGAGAAACAATGGAGCAATCCTGCTAAAGACAGCCCAGGACAAAAACCCCAAACCATCACATCAGAAAATAGGGTTTTTAGCAGTTCCACAGCAGTCAGGGCTGAGACTACACACTGCACCCTCCCCAGGATACCTGCAGGCACTGGGATGTTCTTTCTCTGCCTTCCTCACCTGCTTTACGGCTTTATTTGCTGCACAGTAATTCTCCTCATCATCCATGTTGGAAAAATTCCTGGCACTCGAGAGCCTCTCCAGGATTTCTCCCTTCTGCACTCGCATCTGGGCCAGAAAACACTCCATCCCTTTAGGAGCAAAACAAGCAGGGAGAAGCAATTAAGCAATTACTAAATTTGCTCTGCCTATTTATGACTGTAAGTGCTGAATAATAAACTTGCTATAATGATTTATTTTTAATCAAATTTCCAGTCTCCAAACAGTCACCCAGAGCCAGTTCAACCAGTGAGCTCTTGTGCAGCTTGCACTGCTACAACACTGCTGGAAAAGAAGCAGAGTAGCAGAATGAAATGTGGATGACTCCTGTTAGCTCACACAAACTTATCTCTGAATTTATTTCTGTGGAATAACTAATGAAAATATCAAAGGACTGAGCAGCAGATCCCAGAACACAGTGCTACATCTTGCTGGATACTGAGCTGTTCTTGGGACTAAGTTCACAGGAAGATACAGCTTTCAAAGAGCCAAAACTTCCTAATTCAGAAAATGTTTCTGCCACTTGTCCAAAAAACACCAATCCAGGGCTCACACCGAGTGAGCAGCCACACCTCCACGAAACCACTCAGCAGCAACTGCCAGGGTGGATTGCCACGTGGGCCAGGAGCACATTCTGAGAGGGGAAGGAGGGAGTTACCCAGCCTCCTGAAGCCAGGCACCAGGTCCACGAAGGTGGCAGCGCCGTTGCTCAGCACGCCGGTGCTGCGGTAGCGGAACTGGTGGCCCAGGGTCAGCAGGTGGTGGGCGATGTACATGCAGTTGTTGTGGTGGATGGCAGCCAGCTGGGGCAGCTTCTGCAGGTTCTCCCTGGCCCAGCAAGAAGGGAAAAGGAGAAAGGGGTTTATTTAGAGCTGGTTCTGTTAAAAAAAAATGGTCGTGTCTGTTCTAGAGAAACGCATTGTCTGTCAGCAGATGGTGCTGGCAAGGCCTGACTGACATCAGAGTAAAAACATTTAACCTCTCCCATCCCCACAGGAACTGGTGGGAAAAGAGTCTGAAATGGCACTGAGGCATTTGAAGCCTGTGCTATCCCACACTGTTTCCAGCCAGGGACTTTCAAACGGGAATGTATTTTGTCAGAGCGAAGTCACAGTGAGGAAAAGGGACAGAAGGTCTCTGGTAGGATTGTGAACTTTCCATCTTCAGTGCTGCTTTTTTTTCCACAGGAGAAACATCATGAAAAATCTGTGCATCAGATCTGAGGTCAAAGTTAGGTGGCTGGAAACAAATACAGCTGTGTGAGAACTTCACCCATACCCTTGACTGACAACACAGAAACTCTCAAGCACCTGCTTTGCACAGGTATGGTTTAGTAAGAGATTGAGTCGTTGATTTTTGCTGATGGAGCTGTAGTGGACAAGTGGGACAGCAGTATTCCCCCTGAGAACAGGAAATATGGACACACTCACCTGTGGTATGTGGGCACTACCTCATAGAAGAGCTGGAAGATGTTCCTGACACAGTCGAAGAGCTGCACACAGCTACAAGGCAAAGAGGGCTCATGTCAGCCTGGCATTAATGTCCTGTTCACAGCTGACCCTCAACCTGCCCCACAACAAGGTTTTACGAGCAGTGAAGCACTGGCACAAAGAGAGGATTGTCAGGATCAATGACAGCACTGTCAACACTCTGGAAAACTCATAAAGGCTGTGGTGACCTTGAGGTTCAGTGTGGAAGAGAGATCTATGAAAGCCCAGAACAAAGGGGACACTGTCCCTGCCCCTCCAGGTGTGCAGAGCACTCAGCCCTCTCTCTGCCCCTTGAGGGCAGCTGTTACCTGGGCAACTCTCCTGCTTCAGGGCTCTGGTTAAAGTTAATGTGGATCCTGTTTGTTTTTCCCCAAGAGCCCTGCCAGCTGCAGGCCTGGAGTTTTTTCCTTTCACCGGCAGAAAGACAGCAAGAACTCTGCTCACACTGAGGCCAGCACTTGGTTTTGGCAAAAAGAGATGGGTTTGATTTTTCTAAACAACTGAGTTTTCTAAAAAGCTGAAGGAATAGCCTGCAGCAGTGTCAGTCCCCTGTCCAAACCCAGGGATACATTCTCCAGCCAAATCAAGAGTAATGCCCGAGTCTCATTTTTCGTATTTTCTATTCTTTAAACTTCTTTAAATCTCTTACCAGATGCTTGGTGCTGCTGGAGGCCGACACACAAGTTACTAAATAAATAAATACTGATTTGATAAATCATGGTAACTAAGGAATGCCAAACAATTCCTACCAGAGGTCTGTGCTGGCTGTGGCCTCCAGCAGGGTGTGGTAAGCCAGCTCCACGAGCTGCTGCACGGAGCAGCTGATGCGGCAGGTGGGCAGGCACAGGGTGAATGGGCTCAGCCTGCTCTGACTCCCCAGATTTACTGTCCCATTGTGCAGGAGGCTGGAGGGTCTGTGCAGGCTGTCTCCTGACTCAGGATCAGGGAGCTCTGGGAGGGCTACGCTGGAATCAGGCGTGATCTACGGGAAAAAAAGAGAGAGTAACAGAATTTGGAGCTCTGGAAGGAGAATCTGCAAGATTAAAAGGCACTGAATGGGAGAGATTTAAGACTCAAGATAAACACAACACTGCAGCACTATTAAAAATATTTAGAGATTGTTTTCCAGATGGAAAAACTGTGTGAGGCATCCCCAGTCACCTTCACAGTGTTGTGTATTTCTGAGGTCATCAAGTTCCTGGCTGCCATAATCACGTCCTGGCACTTCTTGTTGGCAAAGTGGGAATCGACATTGCAGGCGTATTTCAGCAAGGCAGTCGTGTCTTCCTTCAAAACCTGCATCTTCTTCAGGGCCTTCTCAAACTCCTCTGTGGATTCGATCACCTGGAGAGAGCAGATGTGTTCTATGTTAGCACAGTCTCCTAAAAACAGGGAACAAGGCAGAATTGGGTGTAAAGGCCAAAAGCAAAGGATGAAGGAGGTGTTGGAGGGCATTAACCACTGGAATGCCACCACACTGGAGTGCCTGGGCTCTGTGCTCAAACCTGAGGGGGTTTTTGGGACCCACCTCTTTGTACTGCTCCAGTTTGCTGCTGTTGGTTGGGATGGAGTTCACCAGGCAGTTGTGGATGAGGCAGTCTGAGAGCTCCTCCCAGATGAGCTCCCCCAGCAGCTCTGCCAGGGTGACTCTGCCTTCCTTTCTGTCTTCCCCAGGCTGCTCCAAAGGCACATCTGCATCCCAGAGAGGAAAAATGGATTTTAATACAGCTGCTTCCTCCATTTTCCTTGCACATAATGCTGATTAACAATCAGAAATTCTAGAAAACTCTCATTAAATGAAGGAGGTACTGATCATAACTAACTCCAAAAGAGAGGAACTACCTACTTAGCAGGTATTTGTGCAGAACTTCAAACACCAGCTTGATCTTGCCAAACACCTCCATAGGAGAGGACTCGTCCAAAGCAAGCTCCTGGGACCTGAACCTCAGGATGAACACATCTGGCTGCTCCTCTGGGACTGGCTCCAGAGATGGGTGTGAGATCAGCGGCTTCAGGATGTACTGCAGCAACAACTGGCCTGAGGAAAGGGGAAAACAGAGGTTTTCCAACAGCAGACTGCTCCAGTGAGGTCCAGCCCTGACTGTTCTGGAATTAGAGACTGCAATAAGCGGAAGGAATAACCCCTTGATCAGCTCTATCAGGGAATTACTAATGAGGTAAAACTCTTCAAGCATCACGCTACAAAACCACATAGTCATAGATCAGATGTACACTGAATTGTCAGGAAAGGAGAAATAATTCCAGGTAGATAATGAGATAAATATTTTCTTATTAGTAAGAGCTACAGCATTCAGCTCAGTGGGAAACACAAGCAAAGAGAGGAAGAAGTTTTCCAGTGCAGTGAAGTGGATCCTACTATCCATGTTAAACAAGCCTCAAGTATCCCCGTGAGTATTGGGGGTGTTTCTGGGGTCTGTCTTACCAAAATCTTTGAGCTTGGAGTGCAGCTCTCCCAGGACAGCCAAGGCCTGCAGCACAGCAGCCACGGGTGGGACAGCAGTGTCCTCGTCCTGGGGTGGCACCGTGTGCAAGTGCAGCTCCGAGAGCACCACGGCCTCCAGGCTGCTGCTCCCTGCACACAACACACCCGGGGCTGTCACAGTGGCACAGCAGAAGCAAAGATCTGCCCCTCCCCAGAGCATGAGCTCCTTCAGCCCCCTCAGCCCAGCAGTTTCACTCGCAGGTGAAAACGGGCACTTCAGTGGGGCACAAAGGGTGAAAAAGGCCCTGCGAGCACCTTTGGAAGGGGGAAGCTTCCACACAACGAGCTCCTGCCACTCCTCCCCGAGGTGGTAGATCATGTTCTGAGTCTGCACTGTGAGCTCCATGCTCAGGGCCTTCAGGATCTTCAGCTCAAAGCCCCTGCGGGACTCCAGGTTCCTGAGGCTGCTCCGTGCCTGGGGCAGAGCAAACACAGCTGGGGTGAACGCTGCCCTGCCAGGGACAGCCACCCTCTGGAGCCCCCCCAGGGCATGCAGCCCCCTGCCAAGGGCCACGGGTACCTTCTGCAGCTGCTGAGCTGCTGCCACGTACTGCTTCTCCAGCAGGGCAGAGTTGCACTCCTTGATAGCTGTATCAAACTGCAAAGGCCAAGCACACCCGGCTGTCACTGTGTTGGATTATGCTTTGCTTTTTTTTTTTTTTTTGACTTGGAGATGGGGTGACTAAAATGTGTTTCAAAAATTTTAATTTTATTTTTAGTCTTCTGTGAATAGTGAGATAATAAGGATGTTGTAAATTCTGTTATTGTAATTAGAAGTTAACTATTTTTTAATTATAATACATTATAAGCTTTTTTGCTCTATTAGCTTTTGTTACACTATACTGTAAATGTTTTAAAGTTAATTATTTAAAATTATTTTTCATGGTCTTATTATAATGTATATTTTATAGGGTTTTTTTTAAGTATTTAGTCTTTTTTACAATGCTACCTTTTGAAACTTGTTTCTAGTTCAATTTCTCACCCAAATCTGCAACCTACAGACACTCATCCAAAACAGAAGCCCACAACAATGTCTCACACTGAGGAGCAGGATTGTTTTGCTCCCCCTTCTCACCTCCTGCAGCTTTTTCAGGACACTCAGGACCAGCGTGTCCCTCTCCAGCTGCTGCTTCAGCTCTGTGAACTCAGCAACGGCGACGTTCAGATCTCGCTGCACCTAAAACAACAGCAGTTTTCAGTCCACTGACAGCACTTGTTAGCACACACCTTTTCCTCTTAAATGCCACTTATCGCTTATTTCTGTTCAGAGAATAATTTGGTGAGGAGAGGAAAAAACTCCATCCTTTTTACTCCTGTGCCACACCCTCTGCCACAGCCAAGGCTGTCCTTCTCTCTGAAGGACACTGTGACACACTTTCCACCCACAGCAGAGTGACAACCCCTCGATGACAGCTCTTAATGTACACGCTGGTGTCACCTCAAGGCATTCTTTAGGGCTGACACCACCCAGGGATCCCAGCCACAGACTCACAGACCCTCCTGAGCTGGAAGGGACCCCCAACGTCATCGAGTCCTGCCACAAACCCCAAAACCCCACCAAGAACGTGTTGTCCAGGCACTCCTGGAGCTCTGGCAGGTTTGGGGCTGTGCCCAAACACCCCCTGATGGGGTGGGGGGCTCCAGATTTGGGATGAAATGGAGCGGAATGTCCCCCGGGAGTCACCTCGTTCTCGATGCCCGCCTTGAGCAGGTCGATGTTGTTGGACAGCCCCTCCACCTGTGCCACCAGGTCCTCTGCGCTCTGCATGCTGGGCAGGAACTCGCTGTACTTCTTGTTGATCATGGTGCACACCTCTCCCTGAGGACAGAGAGCAGCGGGACAGCGTCACCTCGGCGGCAGAGGGACAGGACCGCCGGGACGAGGTGACAGAGCCTGGGACGGCCGGGGCACCCATGACCAGGGCTGGGCACCCCGGGACGAACCAGGACTGGACACCCGGGGCTGACCAAGGCTGGGCACCCTGATCCAGCTGACCCACGGCTGGACACTCGGTCCAATCCAGGGCTGGACACCCGAGCTGACCCAGGGCTGGATATCCGAGCTGACCCAGGGCTGGGCACTCGCTCCAATCCAGGACTGGACACCCAGTCCTGAGCGGCTCCGCCGCAGCGCCGGCCCCCCATGTCTCCCCGCGCCCCCTCGGTTCCCAGTCTCTTGCCTTGAGCTCCTCGACGCGGCGGGAGAGGCGCCCGACGCGGGCTCCCAGGTGCTCCTTGTCGAGCCGGCCCGAGTGGGCCAGCACGGCCGCCACCAGCGAGC
>VWZV01008541.1:293026-375380 GCA_013397155.1 Irena cyanogastra
GCGCCGCCATGGCTGCGCGCCCTACGGTGGCCGCGACGGACACGGGACTGCGGCGCGGAGCTCGATCGGGGAGCCGCGGGTTCGAGACTGCGCGGGGACACCCGGGGATGGGGGAGATCGGGGACCGCGGTTATGGGGACACGGAGATGCCGAGGGGATCGGGGACCGCGGTTATGGGGACACGGAGATGCCGACGGGATCGGGGACCGCGGTTATGGGGACACGGAGATGCCGAGGGGATCGGGGACCGCGGTTATGGGGACACGGAGATGCCGAGGGGATCGGGGGCCGCGGTTATGGGGACACGGAGATGCCGAGGGGATCGGGGACCGCGGTTATGGGGACACAGAGATGTCAGAGGGATCGGGGACTGCGGTTATGGGGACATGGAGATGCCGAGGGGATCGGGGACCGCGGTTATGGGGACACGGAGATGCCGAGGGGCTCTGCGGCTGCTGCAGGGTTCTGTGGGTGGCGTGACCTGTGGCTGCTGGAGGACACCGGTGGATGCTGAAGGTCTATGGCTAGCAGGGAGCACCACTCGATGCCAGGGTTTGTGGCTATGGGGGACCAATGACCGCAGGGGGACATGCAAATTCTGGGGACTCCCCAGCTCTGCAGTGTTTCATGGCTGGGAGGCACCAGCAGATGTCAGGGGTCCATGGCTGCAGGGGGACAGGCAGATGTCAGGGGCTCAGTGGCTTCTGCAGGGTTCTGTGGGCGCTGGGGTGAGGAGGCAGGAACCAAGCCCCTCACCCATCCCCAGGGAGGGAGGATCAGCCCCCGGCATCCGGTACCTGACGCAGCCCGGGCGGGTGGTGCCTTGTGGTGAGCAGCTCTCCCCACGTCCTGCCAGGGGACAGAGCCACCAGCGCCGTGCCATGCCGGGGGGAAAGGCCCTGAGTGCCTGGGCGCTGCTGGCCAGCCTGGCCGTGGCCAGCTGGGGGGTCCGAGGTGAGTCCGCAGCTGTGGGGTCAGTGGCCGGACACTTGCCGTGGTGCCTGGACACGCTGGGAGGGTGCTGGGAAGGAGCCCCAAGGCCTGGGGAGGTTTTCCACCGGGGAAGGTTTGGAATGGCGATGGGGAAAAAGGAATCAGTGCAGCCAGGATGGGGAAGCCTGCTTTGCCCAGAGATTTTTTGGGACAGCCCGCCGTGATGCTTCATCCCCATGAAGGAGCTCCGAGCTCTGCACTGCTGTCGATCACCCAGAAGTGAAGCCCTTGCTCCCTTCTCCTTTCACAGGGCAGATCTACGTGAAGGAATTCAGTGGGAAGGTGTTCCTGGAATGCGTGCGAAGCCAAGGCAAGAACATCACGTGGTGGAGGGATGGGAACGCCGTGGGACACGAGGCACAGCTGGACCTGAGCACGGTTTATGACGACCCCAGGGGCCTCTACGTGTGTGAAACGGGAGACCAAAGGAAAAGCCTCCAGGTGCACTATCGCAGTAAGTGTTGCATGCCTGCTCTTCCAGAGCCAGAACTGCCTGGAGTTTTCACCCAAGCCAGGTCTTGAGGGAATTTCCCCTCGTCTGGGAGCGTCTGCACTGGTTTGCTGCAGGTTCCTCTGCGTGTGGTGTCACTGTGACAGCTCTGCAGCCTTGTTCAGTGCCATGGCCTGCTTCTCTGGCCCTGCACTGGGTGTGGGGGACACGTGGCAGCTTGTGCCACTGCCCCGGGTCACACAGCAAACCCAGCTGCTCTCTGTTGGACTGGCAGGGCTGGCTGAGCACTCTGGACGTGCCCCTGCCCTCAGTGTCCGTGTCCTTCTGGGTTCCAGTGTGCCAGAACTGCATCGAGGTGGACGCTCCCACCATCTCGGGCATCGTCGTCGCGGACGTCGTGGCCACGCTGTTCCTGGCAGTGGCCGTGTACTGCATCACTGGCCACGACAGGGGACACACCTCGCGAGGTGAGGGGCGGGAGCCACCCGAGGGCTGTGCCTGGCCCCTCTGGGGGCTCTGTGTGGCACCCAGGGGCTGCAGCCAGCTCTTGGGTTTGTTTGGAAATGTTCCCCACATTGCCCGTGGCTCCCCTGATCTCTGAGCCTGACCTTCTTTCTTCCTTCAGCTTCTGACAGGCAGAACCTGCTTGCCAACGAGCTCTACCAGGTGAGTGTGGGGGCACCCCTGTGTGTGTGGGGACAACTCCAGCACCCCTGTGTGTGTGGGGACAACTCCAGAACCCCTGTGTGTGTGGGGACACCTTCAGCAGCCCTGTGTGTGTGGGGACAACTCCAGAACCCCTGTGTGTGTGGGGACACCTTCAGCACCCCTGTGTGTGTGGGNTGTCTGAGGACACCTTCAGCAGCCCTGTGTGTGTGTGGGGACAACTCCAGAACCCCTGTGTGTGTGTCTGAGGACAACTCCAGCACCCCTGTGTGTGTGTGGGGACAACCCCAGCACCCCTGTGTGTGTGGGGACAACTCCAGAACCCCTGTGTGTGTGTGGGGACACCTTCAGCACGGCAATGTGGAGAGAATCTTGCCAAAGGCTGACCCAGCTCACCCTCGCCGGGCTGGGCAGGTACAGTTTGGGTTCATCTGCCCTTTTTCCCCCCTGCCAGCCCCTGGGAGAGCGGGAGGATGAGCAGTACAGCCGGCTGGCTCCCACCCGTGCCCGTAAGTGAAATGGAAGACTCTGAGACTGCCTTCATCAGCGTGCTGGTTTTGCTTGGAGGGCCCTCCAGGATGGGCTGCTGGTAGCCCTGTGCTCATCCCACGACCTCTCGCACTTCTGTATTGCTGCCATTAAAGATGAGCCTGTCCCACAGCCTCCCTGCTCCATCTGTTGTGCCCAGGTCCTGCGGAAGGTGCACATGGGATGGGATCTCAGGAGGTGTCTCGTGAGGTGCACACGGGGTGAGATTTGGGATCTCAGGAGGTGTCTCGTGAGGTGCACACGGGGTGAGATTTGGGATGCCAAGGCCAGGTCTGCAGTCCCCAGCCCCAAGCAGAAGCAGCTCATGTGGGCTGAGTCCCCAGAACGGGACACAGACACCAGACAGGGCCAGCCAGTCCCTCACCCTTGCGGGGACAAGGAAATATTCCCCTGTGCAGGTAAGCACAGAGGCAGAGCTGTTGCCACGGGGTGGGTGCAGATCCTGCTGTGAGGGATGGCACTGGCTGGGGCAAACGCTGGGGCAAACTTGTACATTGGTGTGCCCCAAAAATGGTGGTAGCAGCACTGGGGTGCAGGAAAATTTAGGTTTTTTTGAAGCAAAATGTCGGCCCTGTACACCCAGAGCAGTGGTGGGCTGAGCAGCATCCCTGCAGCAGCGCTGGCTCTCAGAAGGTGAGAACGTGGCCCTGAGTGGCTCTGGAGCTGCTGGGGGTTGTGCTGTGTGTATCTCGCCATCTCCCTGCTGGGGTGTGGGTTCTGCTGTGGTGAAGGAGCCCAGCTGTGCCTCTAAACCGCATCCTGGAGCTGCTGGGGTGCAGCTCCCCTCCTGCAGCTGAGCCAGCCCGGCCCTGCTCCGCTGCTGCTTCCTCTGCTCGGGGGTGGCTCAGCCAGGCCGGGCCTGAAACAGGCATCAAAACAACCCACGGGCCCTTCTCAGCCTGTGCCGCTGCTGCTGGGCCCTGCTGGGGGTTTTACCGCCTGCCTCTGCTCTCTGCTGCAAAGAAAGGTCAGGCTGAGAAGGGGAGATCGGGACGAGGCCAGAGGGAAATCCCCCTGAGAAGGATCCGCGCCCGGCCCAGGAACCGCCAGGAGCAAATGGAGGCACTCAGGCAGAAATCTAACTGGAGGGAAAAGCAGCAGGAGCAGAGAGAAGTGTGAGGGGAAAAGGAGACCAGGAACCCCCAGTGAGGCTGCAATCCTTTAATGAGAAGGAGATCTCTTGCCAGTGTGCTCATTTCTGTTCCCTGATGGCAAACCCAGGGTGGGACGGCACGTCCCTGTCCTGTGGCCACCTGGCTTATCCCAAAATGTCAGAGGCTCAGCAGAGAGCTGCAGAGAGCTGGGAACAAGCTGGGCAGAAGCGTTTACCCCAGTGCTGCTGGTTCCAGCCTGCCATGGCCAGGAATTTCAGATGCCCCTGGGCTGCAGGCCTGCATACACCTCCCGCTGGCCCTTCCGGATGGGCTGTGGGAACAGCAGAGACCTCGGCTCAGGAATCCCTTCCTGAGCCCACACAGAGCAGGGGCAGTGCACAGGGAGCTGCAGTTCCCACATGAACCCTGTGGCAGCACCAGAAAAAGGGACTGCACCCTCACCACCCTTTTCCTCCACGTGGAGCTTGGCTGGATGCTTCTCCAAGGATGAATGACCTGGCCATCAGCCCCAGCCCTGGCTCTCCCTCCCCAGCCAGCAGGGATGGAAAGGGACCGTCCTCACCTCATAGTCCGGGTTTGGCACAGGGGGAGGACGCTGCATCTTCTGACCTGAAACAGAGGCACAGAGAGGGTGAATCCTTGGGGGTTGCTGCCATGAGGGCCTCCAGGCTGACCCCAGGGCCAGGCACATGCGGACCAACTCCCACAGATTTATTCTGAGCTCCTGAAGAGGAGCTGCTGCCAGGAGCTGCAGGGCTGGGAAATGGGTTCCTGTGTGCAGAAGGCTTTGGCACAGCAGGCACCCCCACCTCTGCACAAAGGCAGCTGGAGAACACCCCTGGGAAGCAGGAGCATTGGCTGGAAGCTCGTGGGGAGCAGAGGGCATGGGGGTTTCACTGCTCAGAGGGTGGCACGGGGAGCAGGGGTGTCTGCAGTGGCTCTCACCTCGTGGCCGACTGTCCCCGCCGGTGCTGGCCCGTCCCTTCCTGCCTCTGCTGAAGTAGTAGACCAGGATCAGCACGCCCAGGGTGATGAGGAGGTCTGCAGCGATGATCCCTGCCACGGTCAGGGCGTCCAGCTCCTCGCAGGCGGCACACACTGCAGGGCATGAGGGTGCTCAGCGCCAGGAGAGCCCGGGCCTCGCTCACCCGGGGGCTGGCACGAGGCTACGGGCAGCTGGGAAGGGAAAAAGGGCAAACCGAGAGGAAAGGGGAGATGCCTTCTGCCAAAAATGGGCTCTGGGACTCTCTCACTGCCCACCCAGAGCGGGAATAGCCTGGGCAGCACCACGTGCACCCAGCCCAGCTCTGGAAACGCAGTGTGAGCTGCCAAAGCCTGCCCTGGGACGTGCAGGGTGAGGGTCTGCGCTCGCCTCTGGCGTTCAGGTACAGCTGGCGGCTCCTACCGCCCGAGGAACAGCTCAGGTTGGCAGGAGTGCTGTCGTGGTCCTTTATGATGAACCTCCTCTCCGTGGTGTCCTGTGTTTTCCCAGACAGGCCCCACTGGATGCCCTCGTCCTCAAAGGGACACGTGATTGTCACCGTGGTGCCAGAAATTTCCACCAGGAATTCCCCTTGGGAAGACACGCCAATGAGAAAGGAAACCGAGGGCAAAAATCAAATATTTCTACATGTTTTTTTAGTCAGCTACAGTCTTTATATCCCGCTAAATACTAAAGAATGCTGGTAAAATTCACTTACCCTCCAGTTCTTCATCTGCAAAACAGAAAATAAGGAGAGTTAAAAAATCATCTCACCATTGCCTCACAGTGTTGGAAATGCCCAACGCTGGTAATAATTAGGGACCAATTTCTTCAACCAGAATGATCACTGTCAATTAATGAACAGCGATCTTTTCCTATCCTGCAATATTTACAAAATTCAAATCTTTCTATTTGACTCTTAGTCCTTACTTTTGAGGCATATTGGGGGTTTTTAGCATGACAAATAGTTAAGGATGGCAGTAAAATACACTTACCCTGCTGAGCTATGGTGCCAACTGCAAAAAAATGAATAAGAAACGTTAAGTAATTGAGCTTCAGATATCCCACACCTTTCCTAGTCCCAGGACATCCTTTCTGAACTCAGCTGCTTGAAAGAGATGTTTATAATGCCACACTCATGCTGAAGGCATCAGAAACATTCTGCTGGTGAGACAGGATGTTGTTCTGAACCTGGAAGCCATTTCTGACACAGCCTAACGCAGAATGGAAACTTGAATCATTTTCCAACCCAGCTCAGAAAAAGGGCCGTTATTGCAAGATGCAAACCCCACAATTCTGCTTTATTATCATGGAGCAAACACTGCTGGAAAATCCTGGTAAGAGCCTCTGTCCTCTGCAAGAGAACTCGCAGGAGAGAGGGAGCCTGACGTTGATTTAACGCTGTAAAACAGTTTGTCTGTGTGAGTTCTCTGCCTTGTAGGAAACAACTTGCTCCATGAGAGGCTCTGGAGCTGGAGTATTAAAGAAAGCATTTTTAGGAGGTATGAATCAGATTTGTGATTTCCTTTAAAGACATTTGTCCTTTTGCAAAAGGCAGCGTAAATAAGTGATTGCAGATTTGGATTCCACAGAGAGCTGGAGAGACAATGGCCTGATGGTTTTTTATTTTACACAGACACATTTAAATCTGAAAAAAAACCAGGCCACTGATAAACCATGTGTTCTATCTTCACAAAGATTGGTATTTGCAGCACTTTGGCAGAGGAGTTGGAGTCTTGTAGTACCAGCTCTTCATGGATGACCTTGCACCTTCCCTCTCCTCATTGCCGGCTTCCTCAGAGCCTTTACAGGTACTCTGCACTTCATCCTAAAGCAGGGGGCAACTGCCACCACGCCCTGATATCCCACCAAGCCCCAATTATTTACCCAGATCAACAAACGCTTTGAGAAAAGTGCACGGATAAAGGATAAAACCAAAATTCAGAGCGTGGAACCTTACAGCTCGGAGTGCACCAAGCTCTGGCCCAGCTGCCTGAAGGGTGGGGACTCACCTGCACACAGCAGGAGCCCCAGGAGGGGCAGGGACTGCTCCAGCCTCATCCTCATCTTCCTCCTCCTGCTGCTCCTCTCCACCACATCAGACTGGCATGGCTGTGGCAGGAAAGAACACGGTGGCTTTTCTAGAAAGAGGCCCAGGACGGTTTTCCCAGAATTGCTACCGGCCCGAGCGGGGCTGGGGGACTCACTCGTTCCAGAGCAGCCAAGGCAGAGCCAGACACGTGAAATAAGCCCAGGCCAGGAAGTGCAGAGGCTCAAAATGTCTTCATGGGACGTCACCGCCAGCGAGGGGTGGCTGCTCTGCTCAGCTCTGCAGCGGCTCTGCAGGGCTGGGGACAGCTCCTGGAGCTGCCCCGGGAGCAGCAGGAGAGAGAAACGAGCCGGAATCAGATTTTCCATCAGGACCTTCTCAACAGCTTCTCAAAGTGAGAGTCTGAGAAGCTCCAACTGCAGCAAACGACTTCACGTGGAACCCCAGCATGGTTTGGGTGGGAAGGGACCATAAATCCCATCCCATCCCACCCCTGCCATGGCAGGGACACCTCCCACTGTCCCAGGCTGCTCCAAGCCTGTCCAGCCTGGCCTGGGACACTGCCAGGGATCCAGGGCCTGCCCAGCTGCTCTGAGCACCCTGTGCCAGGGCCTGCCCACCCTCCCAGGAAACAATTCCTTCCCAAACTCCCATCCATCCCTGCCCTCTGGCAGTTTGAACCGTTCCCCCTTGCCCTATCCTACAGCTGCTGACCACGAGCCCCTCTCCATCTTCCCTGCAGGTCCCTGCAGGCACTGCGGGTTGGAATGAAGGAACCAGGATCACCACCCAAAGCTCCTGCAGGGGCACAGAATCGAGGTCGTGGCTCCCTGCCCATCCCCTGCGCTCAGCCGCTCTGCAGGGCCCTCCCGGAGACATCCCGGCAGCATTTTTGGGAGGCTCTCCCGCTCGGGCGCTCCCGTGGAAGCGGCTGGCCCCGCTAGAGGGGGCTCCTGGCCCGGGCAGCGCCGCACGCAGAGCCCGGTCCCTCCCAGCCGGGGCTTGGGGCACGCACAGACCCCGTGGGACCGGGCCAGGGGCACCCCAGGCTCTGCTGCCCGCAGGGATGCTGGCACGGACAGAGAGGGGATCCTGCTGTGCCCCATCTCCTTTACTGGCTGCTCTCCTCGGCCGTCAGCGCTTTCTTTTCTTTATTTACGTTTCAAGTGGAACATCAGAGAATTTAGGTTACTGGTGAGTGTGCCAGGGATGTGGTCTTCTCTTCAAAGTTGGAGTCTACGTGTTTTGGAAGAGGATGAAGATTAGCAAAAGTCTGCAGGCAAAGGTGGGAACAGGGGCTGTTCCCGGCACCGCGCAGAAACAGGATTAGGAAGTGGCAGCAAATTGGCTGCTAAACTTTAAACTCAACCTGAACAAAGCCTCAGAGTGATAAATATTCACAGTGGGAGGAAACAAAAGGAAGTCATGTGTTGGAATCGTGACTGGGTGGAAATCTGGGGAGATGAAGTGATGAGGGGAGACCAAATCATTCCCAGGAAAATGGGGATCCTTGGTGTCCCGGAGGCGTTAACAGGGATGTGTTAGCACACACAGGATTCCCTGTTCTGTTCTGGGGACAATCCAGGGAGCCGATGGCCTCAGTGCTCAGTGCTGGAGGGAGCCCCCCAAACACTCAGAGGTTCGGGCACCCTCCCCTTGCACCCCTGCGAAGGAAATCGGCGCCAGGCACGCCTGAAGCCGCTAACCTGGGATGGCTCCTTGGGACAGATGGTGAACCAGACACAAACACTGCCAGGGCCAGTGATTTACGGTCCTCGAGTGCAAACATCCTCATTCTGCCAGCACACAGGCTCTGATCGGTTTCACACCCTCACAGCTGCCACGTGCCGACTGCAGAACATTCTGTGTCTCACGGAATTTCTCACCTGCTGGAATATGGCCAGCCCGGACCCATTTTCCACCTGATTTTTCCCCGACCTTCCCAAGCACCAGGCTCCCAATCCTTGGCTGCAACCAAGGAACGTTCAAATCATTTTAGGGTAGGTATCCGTGTCCGGTGGGACGTTTCCATCCTCCGGGTGAGGGCCCGCACTGCGGCCGCGGACTGGCAGTTTTGGGCTGCTCTTTCTAGGATTGTTTGCAGGTTTTTTGCCGAACAAATGGCCCTCATTCCTTCGAGCCACCTATGAACACCTCCAGGCAAATGTTCTTTTACCTCCCACAAGAGGGGAGTGGTTTCGGGTGGCGGCTGGGAGGAGGAATGATTGCAACACCGAAGAGCAGGGGAATATGGGAGGGAGAAGAAATTAATCTTACCTTGGGAATCGCGCTGATTTACGGCAGAAGGAGCGGGGCCGGGCACACCTTGGCAGGGAGCGCTCCCTGACTCGGGCTGCGGGAGCGCTCACCTTCCCTCGCAGGCCGAGCTGGGGGTGAGGAATCTTCCCCGCTGTGCTGGGAAGACTTTGAGGAACTCATCTTTTACCCGGCCACGGAGACCCCGAAGCGGATTTGCCTTTGCAGCCCGGATTTGTCTCCCCGATGCGCGGCCGCACCTGGCTGGGCGCTGCGCTCGTCCTTGGGGCGCAGCTCCGAGGTAAGGAAAGCTGTCCCCGTGCTGCCGCCCCCCCTTTTCCCTCTTCCAATCCCTTCAGTTATCCCCAGGGCAGAGGCTTTTCCCCGTCCTTGCTGCGATTCTTTCTGCGCGGGGCTCGCTGGAAGTGGCACGAAGTGGTTGAGTTTCTTCCCCAAACCAACAGGTTTGGGCGTACTCGAGAGGAAGAGCTCCAATCTCCTCCACTGATCTCCTCCTCAGCTCCCGTTTCAGCGTCTTTTTCTCTCCTGCCGGGAATCTGAACTTTACTCTCAGCTTTTTTTTTTTTTTTTTCCTTTGCTACCTTTGTTCCTAAACAATCAGGGATTGTCCAGGAGTCCCGGCTTCAGATCCTTTGCACAGCAAAGGTTCCAGACTGACACAAAACTCACTTGAATTTTCAGCGTTTTGTATCAAAACCCCTGGATTTTAAGGATAACACATCTCCTTTCCCAAATGCACCAGCACGCGGATGTAATCTGCCTGGAAAAAAAAAGTATTTTACTCTTATCTCTCGCTTAGTTCTTTCCAAGGAGTTTAAAATGAAAAGATTTGGCACCGGACCCATGTATGAGACACGTGATCTCTGCCAATGAGGTTTTTCACGTGTGAATACCTTCAATGTTTCGTCATTCCAAGTATTTTTCCTTTTGAGATAAGGAATTATTTGGAAGGAAGTATTCAGCCATAAATTGCTTCCAAATACATCTTTGTTATGAAGTTTATTTTACAACCCTAGATAAGCTTTTTTTTTTGGCTTGAATCACAGAGGGGTGAGCTAACTTCCTAATGTGACAGGATATTGATATTTTATATTTCCTTCACCAGCAAACCATTATTTTTTTCTTATTTTACGTTTTCCTCCTCTCTTTTCCTTGCTCTCCTTCCTGCTGGTTGCTCCTCTTCTAGGGGAGCATCGAGTTGAGCGATGCTCACTTATTTTTAAAGCGACAACTACGGTGGTTGTGCGGATGTTTCCCGGAAAAACAAATCCACGTTTACCTTGAGGATTTCCTCTAGAATTCTTCAGCCTGACTGCATTTACCTGCAGTTGCCCAGCTGGGCTATGGAGCCTCTAAAACTGGCTCTGGATGTACCAGTGAGAGCAGTTTCACCGTGGTGTGCACGAGGCTGAGTAGAAAGCGCAGAAAGAGAAGTTCCAGCATTGGAAATAGCAATTATTGGGTGGGTGCCAATCCAGTTTGAAAGGGTTTTTCCGAATAAATCTGCAGGACCACCCCCCTTGGAATGCCTGAGACACTCAGGCGATCCCTTGCCGGCGCAGATAAGGCTCCCAGGGAACCAAAGCCGATAAGGAGCAGCGATGAGCCGGCTCCGGACAGTGATTTTCCCCCTCTGCCCCCTCTGTTTGCCCTGCAGCGCTGTGGCTGGCGGCAGCAGTGGAAGTTTACACTGCCAAGGAGGTGGTGGCCGTGAACGGGACCAACCAGCGGCTGAAATGCACCTTTTCCAGCAGCAGCCCCGTGAGCCAGCAGCTGTCGGTGAGCTGGAACTTCCAGCCCGAGGACCTGAGCGCTCACGAGCCGGTGAGTGAGATCCCTTCCCTGCCCCAACAGCCGGCACTGGGTGAGCACTGAGTGGGGACAGACACACCCAAAAAGCTGGGCCTTCGTCACTCGCAGTGATTAATCCAAGTCCTGCTTATACACCTTGCCTAAAAAACACTCTCATGTTTAGTTTTGGGTGGTCAGGGTTAAAATATTTGTGGCTTTACAAAGCTGGACCTGATAACACCACGGCCGAGCCCTGTCCTAGGTGACATCCTGCACCTGACAAGGCTTCAGGAATCTTCCAGGTCCTTTCCAACCCAGGCAATTCGATGTTCCTGTGATTTTTGCAGGTATTTTACTACCTGAAGGAGCCCTACGAGCCCCCCTCGGGAAGGTTTAAAAACCGAGTCACCTGGGATGGGAACATTGAGCGTAACGACGTTTCCATCGTCATCTGGAACCTGAAGCCCAGTGACAATGGGACCTTCACCTGCCAGGTGACAAACTGGCCAGATGTCTATGGCACCATCGGGGAGGTGCGGCTCCGGGTTGTGCAGAAAGGTGAGAGGCCAAGAAGCCCCTGCAGAGGTTGTGTGGATTTAGCAGAGTGGCCTTCCTCCACGTCTGGGAAAATGATGGGAAAAAGGGGTTGTAAGCATGGGGGAGAAAGGGGTGCCTGAGGAAAGGTTTTATTCACAGATATAGCATGCCAGCCTCATTTCTCCCTCTGCTTCATTCCCCTGTCTCTCCCCACGCAGTGAGCTTCTCAGAAATCCATTTCCTGGCCGTGGCCATCGGCTCTGCCTCTGCGCTGATGGTCATCGTGGTGACAGCTGTGATTATCTGCCGGCAGCGCCGCAGGAAGGCGCGGGACAGGAGGCCGGAGGCGGCGGACGCTGAGAGGTGAGCACAGGGCAGGGAGGGAGAGGCTCCTGGGACAGCCTGGCCACTTTGTCTCCACAGCCTTTCTGATCTCTTGGCTTGGACCCCGCACGGAGCATCTAAAATGCAAAACTGCCACCCCAATTAGCGATAATTGGCTGCGTGCAGGCAGAACAGAACCCCAGGGTGGACAAGCTCTGGAGCCCTCATCTGGCTCTTGCCCTTCTCAGTGGCTCCTCACTCAGAAGGACACAGCTGCTGTGGTGGTGGCGGGCAGATGGCCACCCTGTCCCCTGAGCTGTGGTCACCACACGTGTGGCACACTCACCATCTCACCTTGGGTGTGCTGTGTGTGACTCAGGACACCCTGCTGCTCAGCGTGACACTGATTTGGGCGCTTTTTTCCTCTTTTTATTCCTCCTATTTTTATAACAGTAAAGAAAAGGAGAGCCTGAAGATGAGGGAAGAAAAGAAACCGATTCCATTGGAAGATTAAAGGTCTTTGCTGGTGTGCACAATGCAGGTACTCGTCCAAACCTTCTCTAATTAATGTCTCAGTGCTCCTGTGCACTCTCCAAGACAGATTCCCTCGGGTATTTCCCCACTATTCACAGTCAGAACTGAGGCCACGGTCACACTTTGCTGTTGAGAATCCTTCAGAGACAGCTGAACAATCCCTGAATGATCACAGCCTCTTAAATCTACAAGAGATTTCTCCACCCTGATGTTGAGAAGCATTTGTAGGAAAGCCATTGTTGCTGCTTTCCATGGCATTCCTGCTTTGTAGATGAAGAGGAATGAATTACTTCCCTTTTGTCAGTTTTGAATCTGCTTTTTGATTACTTTGACTTTTATTGTTTTAAAATTGCAGCAGGAAGACTGGCACTGTTTCCACATTCACTGTCTTTGCTTAAACGTGTCAGCATAAATTTTACCCGCAATTTCTGAGGTCAGCAGTTGCCCCTATTAATTTGGTTTTTGACAATAACCCTGAGTAATGGATGTTTGTTTTTCTTACAATCTTTCTTCTCAGGTGCTTCCAAAGCAGCTGGTGAAAGCTTGTAATTTGGGGTGTTAGAACAAAGCTGGATTACAGACGCCCCACGCTGGCGGTGTGGTACCTCTGCTCAACCTGAAAGTCCTGCATGGAAAGAGGGTGACTTTACATGAGTTGTGAATTCCCTCCAGTGAAACAAAGCAGGAGGATCTTGCCCCACGAACAAAGAACTTTCCTTCATCTTCTCACCTGTGGAATGGGAGCACAGCTTCTCTGGAAGATGGAAGTGCCCAGACTGACTGAACGGAGGGCTGGGAGGGCTTTGAGCAGATGCACTCCTGCACCTTAGGAACCACAACGTGCCTTTGTGTCGCCCTGGTTTTGTTCCCTGAGAATCCTCCCTGGCATCCTGAGAAGGAAGACTGAGCAGTGAGGTCTCAGCTGGTACAACAAACCTCCCTGGAATCCCTTTTCTACGTGACGGACAGTGTTAGAGCTGGGCACGGTGCTGTTTGTTATTAGGGACAGCATTCACCAGCTGGGGAGGTTTGCACATCCATCTCTTGCAGCATTGGGAGAATTTGGGGGTTGAGGAGAGCGTTCTGCCTGGGTTCAGCAGCTCCCCCCCTGTTCTGTTCCCACCCTTGCTATCCCAGTGCTCCCCTCTGTTCCCAAAACTGGAACCTACAGAGTTCTAACAGTATCTAACCAGCCCCAAAGGAATGTTGTTACAGTATTTACCCAGCCCCAAATCAAAGCATGGAGCTGTTTGTTTGTAGAGTGTCTTTATGGCTTTATAACCTGTGAAGTGCCAGCGTTCCCTGGCTGCTACCTGGCTGTCTGTTTCCATTTTCACTCACCTGTGTTGTAAATAAAGGCACCTTGCTGACAGCTGTGCTGCTGTGGAGGGTGGCTGTGACCTGGGAGCCCCTGACACCTCAAATGAGCAGATTTGCACTGTTTGTCCCCAAAATCAGATTTGTTACCCGGTGTGCAGCAAACCAATAATTAAATAGTTCAGGGAGACATTGGTTATTGAATTCAGAGGAGCCCAAGCCTGGGGGCTTGATGGTGTCCCACAAATCCAGCACATCCCACTGGACTTCTACCATTATTTATTTATTTATGAACAGAATTCAGAGTTAGTAACTTTCCAAGTACAGCCCCTCTCTTACAATGGGTTATTAGTTCCCATACAAGTTGTGTCACCCCAGCCAACTTCTACCCCTGCTCAGGGGCAGGCTCTTCACCTGGCCAGGGTATTTTTGACCTGTAGGTGTGATTTTTGGTATTATAACCAAGATAGTTCACCTCTAGGGTCTATAAACCTTGGGTGTTTTGCCCAGCTAGCAATGTACACACAGACACACATCAACATTTTGATTTATTACATCCCTAAAACTCGCCAGTTCCAGGGTGTCCTTGGCTAAGGGATGCAGCTGCTCTCTGTTGCCCTGATTAGGTCTCCTTTTTTTGCTGATTGCGCTTGAAAATTTACAAAGATCTCACAGCGAGGAACATCCTGACTTAATAAAATCCTGGCACATTCCTCGTTTTGTGGCATCCAAAAAAACCAAAGCGCAGCGAGCGGGCTGGCGGTGCCAGGAGCCACTCGGGGGTTTGGGGACAACCGCGCCGGACCTTTAACTCGTCCCGGCCACAGCACGGCAGCCCAGGTGTTCCCAGTTGTACCCGGGTGTTCCCAGGTGTTCCCGGGTGTTCCCAGCGTACCCAGGCGCCGCGGCCATTTCGGGGCTGCCCCGCCCTCACCTGCGCCAGGTGAGCGCCATGTTCCGGGGCTGAGCCCGGCCGGGATGCGGCGCCAAGGGCCGGCGGGGGCCGGCGGCCGCCCCCTCCTCCTCCTCCCGCGGGGGGCTCTGCTGCTGCTCGGTAACGGGGGCTCTGGGGGTGGGGATGGGATGGGATGGACGGGACGGGAGCGGCGGTGCCCGCGGTGCGCCGGGGGTCCCGCGTGGGGACCGGGCCGGGAGCGCTCGGGATGCGGCTCCGGGGGCCGTGGATGGTCCCGGGGCGGTGGGAGGCTCGGGAAGGGTGGTCCCGTTACTCTGGGGGAGGTGGGAAGCTCGGGAGGAGCCGTGGGAGGCTCGCACAAAGGTCTGACCGGAGCGGCGGATGGTCCCGGGGCGGAGGGAGGCTCGGGAATGGCCCGAGCTGAGCGGGGCAGAGGCGGCCGCACACGCTGGGAACGGGAACTGGGAGCGCTTGGTGCCGTGGGGAGACTTCAGACCCGGAGCCTGTGAACTTCAGGCGCTGTGGCCAGAAACGCAGAGCAGAATTGCTGTGAAGTCCCTGAAGTTGGTACTTCGCAACAGAGACTCAGCTGATTGCATTCCTCAGCTCTTTGTCTCCACATCCAAACATCCGTGGTGGTACCGCCCCGGCGCCTTATTCGGAGCCGGCTCCAGTCCCACGAGAATGGGTCAGGGAAGTTTTCTGCTTTCCTGAGAATTTCAGTGCTCGGGAGGGAGTCGCTGCTGTGCTCCAGTCCTTGAATTCTGGCTGGCCTGCACATGTGTCGGTATTTCTGGGACAATTTTGCTCCTGGCAGGTAGCAAGAAATGAATCCCTGCCTTTTGTGCCTGTTCCATCAGGTGTCTGCAATGCTCTTTCCCTGGAAATTAAAGCCAGTCCTAAAGTCCGAGCTTTTGTGGGTGAGCAAGTGCTGCTGAAATGCTCCTTCAAATCCAGCTTGCCCATCACAGAGAGCCTGCTGGTGGACTGGACCTACCGGCCCCTCGCTGGGGGCCCGATGGAGACAGTAGGTGGAACAGGGCCAGGCCTCTGGGCATGCCTAAAATCTGAATTTTCTGTTTGCTTTGCTGGGCTGCTGCCTCACTCTGCGGTTTGGGAGTCTCATTGTTGCCTTCTTTCCCCTGTAAAATTCCTTTGGTGTTCTCTGGGGAAAAAAAATCTTCTAGGTAAATACAAAATAGCATAATAATGATAAAGTAGATAGATTTGGGGGTTTGTCACAAGTGCTGCATTGTGCACTGCACAGAATGACTGTAAAGATTCAGTTGCTAGCTTCATTTCTTTTATATAGGAAATATTCCTCCTGACTTCTTAACATGCCATTATTCCTTTATTTTTGCAATGCAAAAAACAGCTCGCTCCGCTTTCCTGGACGAGTGCTTTATTGCCACAATTACTGCCTTTCCCTCCTTGCAGATTTTTCACTATCAGTCCATGCCACACCCCACAACAGCGGGCAAGTTCAAGGAGAGGATATCCTGGGTTGGGAACGTTGCTAACGGCGATGCTTCCATCGCTATCCAGAGCCCAGAGCTCAGTGACAATGGGACGTTCATCTGCAGCGTGAAGAACCCTCCAGATGTTTATCACAACATTCCCCAGACGGTGCTGGTGGTTACAGAGCGGGGTAAGGCTCCCTGCCCGTAATTTGGCCTCACCTGTGTGACAGAGCTGCCTTGTGGGACCTTGGAATTCTGAGCATCACGTGGGAAATGCTCCCTGGACTTTCAGCAGGGGTTACCTCAGCCCCGCTCTCTGAGCTCTCTTTGAGAGCTGCTGAATTGATTTGGGGCAGGAAGGGACAGGGGGAGCTGTGGTGACAGCAGAAATCAAAAGTGTCCCTTTGTTCAGAAGTTCCAGCCCCCGCAAATTGTGGCAGAACAAGTTAAACATTGAGGAAACGCTGGCCTAAAAATAATCTCCACATCACAAGCGCTGATTGTCAGTACCAATTTCCTCATCTGCCCTGCGTGCCAGCCCTGCCCCAAATTCCCAGCTCAGTCGTGCTGATAGAACTGTGTCGTGCCTGACTCTGCAGCTCCCTCCATCCGAGCCTGCCTGGGCTGGGTTTGGGGGCAGGAGCCCCACGGGTTTGGGGACTGCAGGTTTAGGGGCAGGAGCCCCATGGGTTTGGGGACTGCAGGTTTAGGGGCAGGAGCCCCATGGGTTTGGGGACTGCAAGTTTGGGGGCAGGAGCCCCACGGATTTGGGGACTGCAGGTTTGAGGGCAGGAGCCCCACGGGTTTGGGAACCACAGGTTTGGGAAAAGGAGCCCCAGAGATTTGAGGACCATATGTTTGGTGACAGGAGCCCCACGGATTTGGGGACCACAGGTTTGGGGACAGGAGCCCCACAGGTTTGAGGACCATAGGTCTGGTGACAGGAGCCCCAGAGGTTTGGGGACCACAGGTGTGGGGACAGGAGCCCTGCAGCTGTGGGGACAGGCCATCTCCAGGCTGCCAGCCCTGTGTCCCACGTGGAAGGGCCACCAAGCTGTGCCCTGGCTGGCGTTTGTCCCAGAGGCTCAGCCGAGCCGTGCCTCGCTGTGTTTCAGGCCTGGCCTTCCAGCTGACCTCAGCAGCTCTGCTGTCCATCCTGGTGTTCCTCCCTTCTGCCCTCGTGGTGGTTCTGCTGCTGGTGAGGATGGGGAGGAAATTCCGGGTGCTGAAGGAGAAAGGAAAATGTGGCTACAAGAAATCCTCCATTGAAGTGTCTGACGAGTAAGTCCTGGCTGCAGGCTGGAGCCTGTATTTCCACTTTGGGGTGTTGGCACGGGCACCAGGGATGATTTCCCCACTGTCTTTCAGCATAACCTGAGTGCAGCTCAGTCACTGGTATCTCTGCTCACCCAGCAGGCAGAAAGCTTTGGGAAATCCTGAGCTGGAGCACACACCAAGTGCTGCACGCCCCCTTTTTCCTGTCATTCGTGTGAGGAATGCCACGGAACTGAGGCAGGTTAGGGTCAGACATATTTCACTTCTGTAATGAGGTTTGTTTGAGCCTGAGCCAGCAGGGTGTTTAGCACGTGTGAGCTTTGTGTGCTGCATTTTGGGGTGAAGTCCCAATAAAATAAACCCAATAACGTCACCTGTGGTGGCCTGAGCAGGGATGCCAGGTACTGAAGGAGCCTCAGAGACTGAACTCCCTTCTGCTCAGTTCCTTGCAGAATGATTATTTTTCCTGCAGTCTTTTAGTGTTTTGATTGGTGGTGTAAGATTTTCCAGCCAAAAAGCAACTTTTGTTTTAATCTTTGTGGCACCACTGGCAGCTTTCAGTCCTTTTGGCTTTGCTTTTAAGTCTTTGCAGACTTAAAGGTTTTCCTCACGACAAAAACCCTCCGGTTCCATGTGGTATAGCCAGAATTCACAGACCAGAGGAGGTACTGGAGTGTCTGGGGGGAAATCCCAACCTGATCCTGTGCTTTTCCTGCAGGCCTGAGCACACAGACACAGCTGGCTGCGGGGGGAAGCTCAAGGAGTGGTGCCTGAACTGCGTGGTAAGTGAAAATTGGTGTTTTCACAGCGGTTCTGCCAACCTGGGTGCTCAAAGAAGGTGCTGAGGGCAGCAGGTAGAGTGTCCTGATGCCTCTGGGTGTCCAAGGTGTGTCCCAAAGGCTCCTCGGAGCTTCCCAGCTGCAGGGAGTGAGAGCTGCTGGCTGCACTGGTGGGGAAGCTGTTGTGAAATCCATCAAACTGATTTTTCATTGGACTTGACTGGAACCAAAGCTGTCATTTAAAGATGACAACTCAGGGTTGAAGTGCCAGCTTCTGTGGGGTTTCTTTAGTGGCTCTGCATGAGCAGTTTGGGGTTGGCAGCGCTGTGGTGGGGAAGGCAGGGGGTGAGCCCTCTGTGTTTTTGCAGAGGTGGGGGAGATCTTCCTCCTTTTACCTTGTTTTTATTCCAACAGAACATTGCTAAACCCTCGTGGTTTGTTTGTTTCTGCTTTTTGATTGTTGTGCCCTCCCGAGTTGTGGTTGCCTTCTAATTCTGCTGCTTCCCTTCCCAGCCCAGCAGCAGCTCCTGTTAATCAGGTGCCTCCCACTCCAGCTCCTGAGTGGTTTTGGCACCTGCTGCCCTTGTTTTGTGTGAGTCCTGTGTGCTGGAATGGCAGCCACATTCCAGAGAAATGCCCAGTTGAGAGGGCCTTCATTCTGTCGGTGTCCTAGGGAGCAGATTTACCTCAGGGGCACCTTTGCCTCTCGTGCACACAGCCAGGACATGAATTAAGGAGGATTTAAATAAGTGTTGCTTGGTTCACTCTCCTAATGCCAGTGATTTAAAATGTTCCAAATGCCCAAGCCTTCAGACAGGTGTGTGCTGGTGGCTTCTATTATGTACAGGATGAAAACCAGGCAATTATGTAAGTTGTACATAAAATATTTACAGTTCTGCATCAGACACAGCAGGCACAGAGCTGCAGTGTTGGGAACGAGCTCTTGGAGAGGTGTGGGGAGCAGGAAATGCCCTGTGCCAAAGGCAGAGCTGCCCCGGAGGTGGAAGGGCTGTTCCAGGAGATCAGGGAGGTGCAGGAGGCGAAATGGGAAAGGATGGAGCCCCAGTTTGCTGAGGAAATGCTGTCAGGACATGGGAGATCTTAAAAGCTGGAAACTGCCCTCTCATCCTTTGGGAGGAGTCAAATTGGAGTGATAAAATCCTGCTGCTTTCACTCGAGTGTTTTGTCAGGTTTCACCCTTTGCTGTCTGATACTGAAATATTTACCTGACTAGGTCTTTGAGAGTGCTGCCCTCTCACTTTAACAATTCTGCATCTTTGAGCTTTCTCTAATGTGCTTTTTCATGCTTCATGTCTGACCAAAACAATTAAAATTGCAAAGCCAATGGAAAGTCTGTTTACACTTGAGATGTCTGGGTGTCAGTGAGATTTGCCTTGCAGAGCTGAGGTGTTTGGGTGAGCTCCCAGCTCGGAGCTGCAGAGATGCTTGTGGGGACACCACCAAATGACTGCTGTGGTTACAGCAACCATGAGTTTCTAAAAGTGGATGTTTGAAAAGCAGTAATCTGTGCTGCTCAGGGCTGTCTCTTCAGGGTACTGCTGCACTTGCTGGCTCATCTTTAGCTGCTGATTCCCTTAAAACACATTTCAGGTGTGGGTTATCGCATGGTGCTCGTGTCTGGGAGAAGTCAAAGAGATTTAGTGCTTATATTTATATTTGTGTTTTTGCAAGTCCTCTGGCTTGTTCAAGCACAGCAGGATTTTTGGGAAGCATTTAGGCTCTTGCCAGAAGCCCAGCCAGGCTCAGCATTTGGCTGAACTCACGTCTGGATTCATTTCTTCACACATAATCTCAGTTTCTCTCCATGTTCCCCATTTAGGACACGGATGAGGAAGATCCCTACTGATGGAAGACTTGAAGCTGTGGAAAAAGACCAAAATTACAGCACTGAAAATCATGGTTAGACCCTTCCAGAGGCTGCTGGATAACCAGTGCAGATTGAAGGACGTGCTCTGCTCTTGATGGATTGGAAGAATAATGCTGATGGGATAATTCACTTCTATTTAAGCACAAAGTAATGATTTTTAGAAAATCTTTCTAATTTATTGGGGGAAAGAAAATCTCTTGCCCTCATACCTGTGGGGCCTACAGAAGCCTCAGTGCCTACAGTGAAAATGTGCCTTGGTTTTCCTTCAGATTGGTTTGCTTCGTTGGTTTGATATTTTGCTGACATCCCTCTTTTGCTGAGCCCTGGAAATCCAAGGTTTTGAAGTAAAGGCTGCTCCAGCTCTCTGGGCTGGTCGCCTCTGGGCACTGGCAAGGTTTATTCTCAGGTTTTTTGGACCATACTGACTCACACCAGTCTGATGAAGTGATATTTGGCATCCTCTGTGTCGGAGTGAAGAGAACCTACTGCTTTTGAAGTGTTTTTTTATTCAGCTGCATCACTGGGTGCCGCTCCTTCTACTTGCAGAAGTGAAGCACAATTCATAGAAAACAATTTTTTTTTTCTTTTTTGAAATCAGAAATGCAAATGGGGACTCTGTTTCTGGGGACACACAACCCCATCTACCTCAGCCATGGACTCAAGCACTGCCCAAAGGAACGTTCTCTTTGCAGTAGTTGTTTTCTTCCTCCCTTCTTTTAGGACCTGTTTTAGGGAAATGGTTAATGGTGCAGCATTGCTTCCCCTCGATGAAGGGCACTTCCTCTTTCACCAGCCTTATCCACCAATGAATGGCAGAGAGCAGTGGAATTCATTCACTCAATCCCTAAAAAGCCGTTTTCTTCCTGTATCAGTCAAATATTCTCCTTTTACAGACGTGCTCCAGGTTTACTGTAGACTTTGCTGTGCAATTACCAATAAATTGCATAATTCCACTCTGGGCTGTGGGTCTCTATTTGGCAAAATACAGCTGAACTCATAAAAGTGCCATCCTGAGGTGCAAAAATTGCCATGTGGTGATGGGTAAAGGCTTTCAGGGAGCAGATTTAACCCAAAAGAGGACAGGCACCAGGTCCCCCTCCAGCACCTCTGCTGGCTGCAGCTTTCAGGTGCAGTGAAGCTCCCACTCAGAAGTAGGTCAGCAGTAGATCTGTGCCCCCAGATAAGCACATTTCCCCCTGTCTGCTATAAAGCAGTGTCAAAATGTTTGTGCTCCCTGGCGACACAACATCTCTGCCAGCCCAAATTTCCTGGGAAAGGCTGGTGCTGGGATCCCACAGCCTGGGGAAGCAGCTTTGCTCTTCCCCTCTCAGCACTCACCACGCCACTTCCCCTGGGGAACCAAAGGCTCTTTTTTTTTGCTGCAGAATGCTGCATTTCAGCTGTGGCTCCTCAGCCAGGAGTGGGCAGGATCCTGGGCAAATATTCCTGGTGCAAAGCTGAGCTGCCACCTCGGAGCTGGGAATGGTGCTGAGCTTTCTCTTCCTCTGCCACCCACATGGAAATGTCTTGGTGTGCTGTTGCATGCAAGTAAGAGGTATTATAAAAGAAAGGCATTATAAAATCAGGCCTTGCTCTGCTGAGTTACCAGCTGGCCTGATGCTTCTAAGTGCAGCCAGCTTGTAAATTCTCATAAGTTAACATAACTTATTCTAGTAAGAAAAACAGGCTGCACTTGTAATAACAAGAAATTTGTCCTATGAGAATCAGTGAACAAAATATCCAAACAGTCCAAGAACAGAGAGATTTGATGGACATGTAAAATGCCATTTACTAACCAATGAGCTGAGTAGCAAGAAACTGCTAGCTAATTGGAATTGGACAGGAGGTCTGTGAAAAATGGGTTATGTGAATAAAGAAGGGGCTTTTTTGAATGAAAAAAACTATTGCAACTGCTTTACTGAAGCCACTGATACTGGGATGGGGAGCAGGACGTGCTCTGGAGTTTAGAGGAAAGAGGAAGGGTGAGAATGGGCTTTCAAAGCAACCAGGGAGGTTGCAGCAGAGGAAGATCAGTGGCTGGTGTGTGTTTCAGGAGGTTCAGGGCCCTGGCAGCCCCAGGGAGGGTGGCACAGCCACGTCACCCAGTGCTGCTGCTGCCATACTGGGACAAGGGCCAGGTGCAGCAGTGACAGTTCTCTAAGCAGCTCTGGTCCCCAAACAAAGCAGAGGGAGCACAGGGTGCGTGCCAGGAACCTCTGTGTCCCGGACTGGTCACCCTGGCTGGTCAGACCAGTCCCTCACGCGGGCCCTGAGCCCCAGCTCTCCCTGTCAGGTGCCTCCTGGAGCTGCCCCATCACCCCTCTCGGGCAGATGCAGCTGCAGTTTGTTTCCCCTCTCTGTTGCACATCCTGATTTGCTGTTCTGCTTTCTCTTGTGTGTGAGAGTGACCACTTTCTTATACCAAAGACCTTGTGCATGCAACCTCCAGACGATTTTGCAACTTTACATACTCTGAGTCAGTTGCTGAAGTCCCTTTCATGCAAGAGAAGCTGACTTCTCCAGGCCACACTAGGTGAGTACTTTTTGCTGTAATATTTATTTCTGGAATTTTTTAAAATTTCTTTTAATTAATGTTTTTCCTGAGAGAACCAGGGGAGCAGAAGTGCTGGTGACTCAGATGCCATGTGCAAAAGCAGGGGATGTGAAGGGTGCGTGGAGTCTGTGCCCCTTTTCCCCCAGTCTGTTTGGGGAAGGCGATTTGGATGTGTCAGCACTGGCACACAGAACAGCCTGGTGAGTGGGTGCTGGCTCCAGCTGGTGCCTCCCAGCACGCTCTCACTGCTGTGTGTCACGGGGGGAGACCCTGCAAAAATGTCAAAAATGTGTCCCCAGCCAGGACCAGAAATCCTTCTCGAAACCAGGGCAATAAATGCAGCAAGGACCTGCTGGCAAACGAGGCCCAGAGGCACAGCAGCTCAGCTGCAGGGAGCTGTCGGAGGCTCTGGGTATGGAAATCTCAGCCTTGTGCAGTCCAACAGCACTGGGTTTGAGCTGGCTGCTGTTGTGGCTGCTGTTCTGGGGGTGGTCCTGGCAGGGTGCAGCTCTGCAGGTTCTGGCAGTGTCTCTGGGGAAGCAGGGTGCTGTGCCTGCTGCCCTGAGCCCTGCTGGCCCAGCTGAGGGCCCCGGGGCTGAGCAGGAGCTGTGTTTGTGGGTCGGCCGTGCAGCCGAGTGTGTCAGGGCAGAGCTGCACAGAGCCCAGCAAACCAACAGCCCCAGAGGGGTCCCGTGTTTGGGGAGGCAGATGGGAGAGCATTCCAGAAGGTTTGCTGCCACTTCTCAGGATTTTTTTGTGTGTGGAAGGGGCAGGGTGATGACGGTACAAAGCTGTAGTGATTTTCTCAGCCTAGAACTGATCCAAGGGTCCCCAGCAGCTGACTCTGGGCCTGGAATCCCTGTCTGAGGCTGGCCCGGAGAGCCTCTCACTTGCACAGTGGAGCAAAAAGAGAGAATCCACCAAAATGCCAGAGATGATTCAGCCCTTGTCTTTCTATTTCTATTTCATTTCTTCTCCGGGCAGGAGAGCTGCTTTCAGGAACTATTAACCCTTAAGTGACTGGCCACAGCTGGGAGTCGTGGCGCAGGGACAGGGCAGCAGGGTGCTGACTCTTGCCTTCCTCTGGGCATGGCTGGCACATTCCTGGTGCACAGCCAGTCCTTCCCTGGGCTGCAGGATAGATCTACGATGTGCAGAAAGGAGCTGTCAGCTTTATTCTGAGATGTGGAGCAGGTCGAGCTGAATCCAGAGATCAGATGTGGCACTGCTCCAGCAGAACCTCTCACCACGTACAGCACCCAGGGGCAAGGATTTACATCTGGACTAGGGGTCTGTGTTTTAGGACCAAACTTCTCTGATGAGCAGAGTCAAGAGCTGCAAACATCTCAGCCCAGATGTCAGAGGCTCAACCCCCAAACCACCACTAGAAAGTATCATGACTTAGGGGAAAACTGCAGAAGCTGAGTTTAGGCTGAGCCGTCTCCTGCACGCTCGCTCTTCCTTTCCAAGCTCAGCGGGTCTCACACACCAGAGCCCTGCCTCTGCCCTCTGTGCCGTGCTGGCTTCCAGCCTCCCAACTCCAGAGGCTGCACACCAGTCTTCCTCTGACCTTGAGCTGGCTGCCAGTCCTTGGTGTACTGCCCCAGGGGACACTGGAGCGTTTGTCACTTCTGCTGTTCTTTTCAGAGGGAGATGAAGGTGTTGCTGAGCCTGACCCTGGTGCTGACATGGCTGGGTAAGCTCTAAGTTTTATTCCCCTCTGCTTTCCCCTCTGCCTTTGCTCTAAGACCCGTCAGTGTCTCTCCTCCTGGTGAACTCTGTGGAGCTGCTCCTCTCCTGGGTGTCAGTCCCTCCTCTGGGCCTGCGTGTGCTGCATCTCCCCTTCCTGCAAACTGCACTGCCATCCCTGCATGTGGCCTGGGTTGAGGCTCCAAGGCTCTGAAAGAAGCAGAACTGCTTCACCAAGTCTAAACACAGGCAGAGGTTTCCAAGGTATTGATTTTGGCTCTCCTCGAGGCAGGCAGCTCCCTTGGTCTTCTCCGCTGGCAAATATTTGTCATTTTCAGCTCCTCAGCTGGTCAAGACCAACAGAACTTGTTTGGGAAGCTGCAGCACTTTGCATCCATTATTTACAGGGTTTCAGACAAACTACTTGGTGCTTGGCCAGGGCCCAGCCCTCGGTGGTTGTGGACAGGCTGAGCAGAGTGGCTCAGCCACGAGGACGAGCCTACCTGTCTGAGCAGCTCCCCCTGGGCTGAATCATCTCAGCAGCTCTGGCAAACAGCACCAGAGCCTCAGCTTCCCCTTGCAGGGCCACTGCAGGCTGAGGCAGGTGGGGTTGGTGAGCTCCAGTCGTGTTCTCTGCCCCAGTCGTTTCAGAGAATCTTTTAGTTAAGGTTTAATCCCCTTCCTGCCCCACGCTCTGCAGCCCAGGGGGCCGGCAGCTGCTTCACACGGGTTGTCAGCTCTGTGCTCTTTGATGTTCCCGTGGTTGGCTTTTCTCCCCACTGTCCAGCTTCTCTAGAAACCCCAAGCTGTGGTTACGTGGCCAGACAAGCACAAGCCCAGGTCTGGAGCCTGTGAGCAAAGGGGAAGGAAGCCAAATGGGCAGTGGGGGAGGAACTGAAATTCGTGTGAAGCGCTCGAATTGCCCCTGGCCTGGTACAGATGAGAGCAGCACAGGTTCTCCCAGCCGTGACTCACAGGCACAGCCCTGCAGGAGCTGCAGGCTTTGGCTCCGAGGCGTGGAGGGCAGGGGTTGTGCTTCCAACCCCCCTTCGGCTGGATCACACGGCAGCAGCCCTTGGTGTGGAGGATGTGCTGCCCCACATCCCGGGCGCGCCACGAGCAGGGGTCAGGCACGGGCTCGGCCTCTGCGCCGCTCAGGGCCGTGAGCCCCGGGCTTCCCTGGAGAGGAGACAGCGATGGGGACAGGCAGGCTGCACCTGGCCGTCCTCCCCGGGCTGATCCTGCTGTCCTTGTCCCCGGCAGAGCGATGCGGCGGGGCTGCCGCGGTGTTCACGGAGCCTCAGCTCCGAGCTAGGGCCGGGGACTCGGTGCTGCTGCAGTGCCTCTTCCTAGACCCCGACAGCAGGGGATGGACCCTGCACAAAGTGGACTGGCTGCACAAGGCAGGAGCTGGCACGCAGGTGGGTCGGGACAGGGCTGGCAGGAGAGGGGACACGGGGGCGGGTGACAGGGGAGGGAGGGCGAGGCAGCCGTGGGGAGGCCGGGGGGGAACAGCCCCGGAGAGGCCGGGGGGAAACAGCCCTGGAGAGGCTGTGGGGAAACAGCCCTGGAGAGGCTGTGGGACAGCAGCCCTGGAGAGGCTGGGGGGAAACAGCCCTGGAGAGGCCGGGGGGAAACAGCCTGGAGAGGCTGTGGGGAAACAGCCCTGGAGAGGATGTGGGGCAGCAGCCCTGGAGAGGCTGTGGGGAAGCAGCCCTGGAGAGGCTGTGGGGAAGCCCATCCGCCTGCCGCCAGGCCATGAGGAGAGGAAGTTTCCCTGAGAGGAGGAAGGGTCCCCGTGCGGGGGCAGGACCGCAGCCGGGGCAGCGCCGCTCTGGCGCTGCTTGCCGGGGCTTCCCCTGAGCGTGCGAGGAGAACAACCCACGGGACCGGGAGAAAGTGTGAACGGAGAGCTCTTGAGGAGGGACGGGCACCTGACATCCTGCACCTGACGCCGTCTGTGCCCCGGCAGGAGGAGATGGTGTTTTTTTACTACAGCAACCACGGCGTCCCCGCGGGCCGCTTCAAGAGCCGGGTGCAGTGGCAGGGGAACGTGTCCCGCTGGGACGGCTCCATCCTGCTGCAGGACCTGCGCCTCAACGACAGCGGCATCTACGAGTGCGAGCTGCGGCTGCTGGAGACCAGCAGCGTGTTCAGGAGCCGCACGGTGCTGCTGGTCAGCCCCGCGGTACCCAGAGGTGCGTGCCGCTCCCCGCCCGGGGCTGCCCCGCGGGCCCCCGCGGTGCCACCCCTGCCTCGGTGTCTCCCCGGCAGGTGCCGAGGATGCCGCGCCCCCGAGAGACTCCGGGTTCTGGCCGGCCGTGGTGGGCTGTGGCTGCGTGGCCGTGGTGGTGGCGTTCCTGGCCGGGCTCTGCGTGAGGAAGAGGTACCAAAACCTCTCTGGGTTTACGGGGCTGAGGAAGCACCTCTCCGCAGCCCTTCTGCGCGGCTCTCCCTGGCCAAGCTTTGCCCTGGTGTTCGCAGGTGTGAGGGTTCAGCTCCCCAGGTGTGGGGTGCCAGCCTCCTGCTGCCATCTAGTGTCACCGTGCCCCGGCCGGCGTCCCCTCGGCTCCCAAAGCTCCCGGGCCGTGCCAGCAGCAGGGATAGCCTGGCCCAGGCGTGTGCGAAGGGATGTCAGTGTCCCGGGAGAGGGAGGGAGGGTCAGGAAGAGCGGGCGATGCTTCTGGCCGGAGGTGACGCTGCTGCTGCTCTCTCAAGGTTCGCCACCGTCTCAGCCCTGGAGAGGATGGGGAAGAGCAGCAGCAAGAGCAAAGCAGAGGTGAGAGCTGAGGCTGACGGGTCACTGGGGCTGGGTGTGTGGGGCTGGGGAGGCCAGGGAGGGGATCCCACACTGCCCGGGCACCAGGGGCCATTCGCTGGCCGGCTCCAGCCGTGGCTCCTGTAGCTTGCCCTGTGACTGGGCTCAGGCAGCCCCTGTGTGTTTGGGGGCTGCTCGCTCCCAATCACCCTGATCCGCCCCTCGCAGGAAGCAATTTACTCCTCAATCCCTGGAGCTGAGGTAGCCAAGGCTGAGCAGGAAGCAAAGAAGAAGAGGAGAGCTGAGGACACGTACATAACCATGGTGAGGAGCTGCAGCAGGCGAGGTGGGGCCCCCACACCACTGCCCCCCTCACCAGGGCCCCCTGCCCCCTCCAAACACACCCTGGCACCCGTGCTGAGGCTCACACCTTGTCTCTTGCTCCCTGCAGCACCCATCTCACTGCCGGGACAACGGCGTCTACGTGGAGCTGGCCAAGAGGGTGATCCCGCCGGAATGGATGGCAGAGGGGACACAGGGGGATGGACACAGCCAGGAGCCCCACAGCAGGCCAGAGGAGGCACTTCCCCAGCCCCCAGAGCGGCAGAAATAGCTGTGCTGTGGGATGGCAGCCCCTCGTCCAGGTGTGTCCGAGACACCTTTGTCCCTCTGAGGACTGAGAACCGGTGACACGTCACGGTGTGCCCCGTGCCAGGGCACTGCTGGGGCACAGCCCACCCCAGCTGTCTGCAGGGGACCAGGGGACACCTGTCCCTGCGGCTCTTGCCCCCTGGGCTCTGGAGGGAGTGGGCACAGCCTCACGCTCCAGCTTTGATCCTGGCCCAGGATCAGGATCTCCAAGGGGGGAGAGGCAGCGGGAGCCGTCGCAGTATTTTTCTGTAGATAATAAAACTCAGGGAGCCTTCCCTGATGCTGTCTTCATTTCACCTCCTGCCCAAGCATGTGATGGACAAGTGTGCCAAAATCTGCCTGGCCCAGGGCCTGGGAGCCCCTGAACCCACATGCAGCCTGGCACGGGGCACCCACCAGCCCCGCTGGCTCCAGGTGGGAGCAAAGCCAAACGGGACAAAAAAGGGGTCCCTCGGCAGCAGGGTGGGGGCTGAGGGGAGCAGGACAGAGCCCTCGGGCAGTGGGGTCCCCCACGTGTGTCCCCTGGCCACGGGCGAGCAGCCGGTGCTGGGCAGCGCTGGCCAGGGGAGCCCGGCCGCCCCTCCCGGGCCCCGGGGCAGCGCCTGGCGCTGCTCCCGCCCTGTCTCCGGGTGCTGGGCGCTATCTCGGGTGCCGGGCGCTATCTATAGATGTTTGACACCTCCAGGTGCGGAGGGAGCCGGGACCCTCCACCTCCCACCGCTGCCGGCACACTGCAGCGCGGCGCTGCGCTCCTTGGTTCTCGTTGCCACCCTGCTCTCTTTTCCCGCAGGCAGCCGCGGGACGGGATTTGGGAGCATCCAGCCCCCGGAGCTGGGCGTGGGGGGTCGGGCCACGGCACAGGGCCTTTGTAGGGTCGTGGCAGCCGCGGCAGCAGGGCAGAGCGGGCTTTGCCTGCCCAGGACGGGTGGCAAAGAGCTGTGCGTGCAGTGCTTGCTGAGCAGAGTTGCTGGGACGCTCCCGTGCCTTCTCTCCCGGCTGTCCTGCTTCCCTTCCCGGCCGTGGTCAGGCAGCAGAGCCCCTCTGCATCCCTCCTGCCTCCCCGGGCTCTGCTGCACGGGAACCGAGGTGTGCCCTGGCTCCGGGGCATCCCTCGCCTCTCTCCCCAGCGATGCTGTCCCAGCAAACGCCGCCGCCCCGTGTCCCGGGGCCTGAGCAGCAGTGTCACCGCCTCTCTGGTCTCCAGGAGGTCACTCCAGGTCTCTCCTGCACCCAGCTCTGCAGCTGGAACCCAGCTGTGGGGCCCAGGGCCCAAAGGCTTCCCTGGTGACCGATGGTTCAGAGAGGACCAAAGAGTTCCTGCTGCCCTGTCAGTGCTGGGCAGAGCCTCCCCATCCCGGGGCCGGGTGAGGAGAGCTGTTTTCCTGGGAGAAGGTGCTGCTGGACAAGGGGAAGGAGTCTCCAGCAGTCTGGCAGCCCTGCGAAGTGATGGAGCTGTCCGGGAGCGGGCAGGTGAGCAGGCGCACCTCCACCTGCTGCAGCCTACCTGCTGCATCCCGGCCAGGCCGCTCGGGTTCCTCCGCTGCCGCCGGCCCGGAGCAGCCCCTCTGCTCTCTGCCTGGCTCTAGGAGGGCACTTCCAACCCTCCCGGGCCCCGCCGGGCTCTCCAGGCGGGAGCTGCTGCCGTGGATGGTGCGAGCAGGGCTGGCCGCCAGCCTCCAGCGGGGCACGGGGACACGCCCGCATGTCCCCACTGAAGCCGGGGGGCTCAGGAGCCCACCGTGTGCCACAGCCCGTGCACAGAGCAGGGAGCCGGCAGTGCCAGGAGCTGTCGCCTGCAGTTCAGGGGAAAATTTTTCCGCCCTCCCACTCCGGCGGCTGCAATCCACCAACCACAGCATTTACTGCTTTTTTTCGCCCCAGCACCGCTCCAGCCATATTGGGCTGTGGGGAGAAAGCGGCTCTAATGTTCTATGTCACCTGCAAATAACCCGGGCGTTCGAAAAAGCACCTCCACCACCTCCACAATCCACACCAACACCACGTCCTCTCCACACACAAAAGTCCGGCACAATGAGCCCGGAAGCCTGGCTCCCGCAGCCCACCTTGTTCCTCACTGGTCTCACCTTGCTCCTCTCGCTGGGTAAGTGTCAGCTTGAGCCCCCTTGCATGTGCCCAGGTGGGGAGACACCCGTGTCCCCGGCCAGGAGCCCCCTGCCCGGTGCCAGCCGTGCCGCAGGGATGGGGACGGAGGTGGTCTGGCGTGCGCCCTGCCGAGAGCCACCAGCCAGGGTGACCTGCTTTGGGGCGGGGTGGGGGTACGGTGCCGCTGCATCTCCTCCTAAAATCGCCCTGCATCGCGGGTGCGGAGCACGGAGCCCTTTGCATGCCAGGCGGAGGAGCGGGCTGGCGTGGGGACGGGGCCGGGAGGGCGCTGCCGGGTGGGCTGTGCTGCCGTGTGGCTGTCCTTTAGGCTGCTGGCAGGTGGGCTCTGCTGCCTCGCGGCCGTCCTGCGGGTGCTGGCAGGGGTGCTGTGGCCGTCCCTGTGGCTGTCCCCGGGCCGGTGGCCGCGCTGGGGGCCGTGGTCCGTGCGCGCTGCCCGGCCCCCGCTGTGTCAGCGGCCGCATCGATCGCGCCGGGAGCGCAGCGCTCCTCGGAGGCGCTGTCCCGCAGCTCCCGATGGGCTGCTTTCCCTCGAGGAGAGAGCCTGGGAAAGGAGCGTACAACACCTGGTCAGGGCCGCTGTAGGCTGCTGTGCTCGTCCCCCCAGCCCGAGTGCAGCATGACGGAGCGTTTGGGAGCCTGCGCGGCGCCGCAGGACGCGGCCTGGACGGTCCCTGGGGTTTTGGGGGTTTCTTCCCCCAACTCTGTTGTCCCCCAGGGCTGAATGCCTGCCCAGTGGCAAAGTCTGCACCCCCTTGGGTGCTCCTAAGTCCTGCCAGGCAGTGGTGTCCCTGCTCGGGGTTGCAGGTTTGCTGCTGGTGGCACCTCATCCCTCTGTAGAGCCCTGGGGACACGGGACAAGGCCACCTCACCCACCTGCAGGCACACAGGGCACCGTGTGAGGGGCACTCAGACAATGATTCCATGCAGGGATCTCCTCCAGCCATTCTTCTGGGACAGGCTGGCCCCTGGCTCCTCTCTCCCATCCCTGCAAGGTTTTCTTGGAGGCAGCGAAGGTGCTGGCTTGCCACGGGGCAGCAAGGCTGCGACACTGGCACCAGCTGTGCCCATCCCCGTGTCCCCGAGCCCTGTGGGAGCCCTCCCTGCACTGGGGCTGGATGGAGGGTGTCCTCCACGGCTGCCAGCACAGCAAGGAGCCGTCCCCAGGGCTTGGCCATACCCGAGGGCATCGCTCTGCCCCAGGGAGCTCCAGGGCGCTGCTGGGTCACAGCTGGCAGTGGGAGCTGGGGCTCAGCACAGCTCTCCTGCAGCTCGGGCAAGGCTCCTGTCCCTGGCTGCAGAGCCTGGCCCCTTTCCTGCCCTGCTTGCAGGCGGAGCGCAGCGGCCAGCGGAGCGGCCCTGACACGCACCCAGCTTGGCCTCGGGAAGAAGGTTTGAGAGCCAAGAGCAGCAGCCCAAGGGGAGAGGTGAGGTGATCCTAAAGCGCCTGGTGGCAGTGTCACTGTGCCTGCCCTGTAGGGTGTCACGGCCCCCCAGTACACTCTGGTCCCTCCCAGGGCTCGCTGTCCCCATGTCCTCGTGCTTCTCGGGGCCTGGCCTCATGTTTGCAGCCAGCTTGGCTGCACAGGAGCCTGTTCCTGCTCCCCTGGCCCAGCCTGGGCACAGTGCTGCATGCAGGCGCTGGGTTTGGCTGCTGCTCAGGGGAGCTGCAGGGAAGGAGTGGAGGAGGGAGCAGGGCACAGACTCCCCATCCCTGCCCTCTCCCCAGGTGAGTCCTGCCCTGTGAGCTGCACCAGGTACTGCCCCTCCTTCTCAGCCAGGCCGGGGATCAGGGACTGGCCTCGTTCCCCCAGCACAGACCTGGGTCTTGCTCTGGTCATTCCCAGCTGGAGAATCCTTGCGTGGGCACTGCTGGCAGGGGAAAGCATCTGCATTCCCCCGGAGCCCCGGGGCTGGCCCTGGCTGCCGTGGCCGTGTCCCGCTGGGAATGCAGTGTGATGAGTTCAGCCATAATCTGCGTGCGGCTGTGGCGCCGGCCCCGCTGCTGACGCTGCAGCCTCGCACAGCGCCATCGATCCCGCGGCAGCACAGCCTCGGGGGACGGCCGGCAGCGGGGCTGGCCTGCAGTCAGCAGCTTTCGGCACCGCGGTGGCACAGGAGGGTCATCAGCCCTGGCAGAGCAGGGACGATGCTCCTCCTGTCCAGCCCAGGGACGGTGCCAGGGCTGGGGCTGCTCCCCTTGCTCCTGCTGGGCAGGGAAACTCCTCACCTGGCCGGATGCAGAGCATGTGGATGTTCCTGGAAGGCAATGCCAGGCCCCAGGGAGAGCTCTGTGCAGGCAGGGCAGCTTGGGGACATGGGCTCAGCTGCCAGGGTGGCTGCCTGTGACACCCCCAAATCCATCTGCATTCGGCAGCACCTCCGAGACTGGGCATGGAGGTCATGGCCCCTGCCACCATCAATGCCCTGAATGGCTCCTCTGTGAAGCTCTCCTGCACCTTCAACTCCTGCTACAAGGTGGAGAACAAGCAGTTTTCCCTCAACTGGACGTACCAGGAGTGCAGTAACTGCTCGGAGGAGCTGGTGAGTCTCTGGGGATGTGCTGGGCTCCTGGGGCCAGCTCAAAGGCTGCTGCTCGGGGTTTCTTACAGGGCAGCAGGGAGGGGGTGCCTGGCTGGGAAATGAGCCCGTGGAGTGCCAAACGCTGCCTCACCTGCTGTCCCCACGGCTGCCCAGTTCCTGCAGTTCCGCACCAAGATCATGAACAAGCAGCTGGACCGCTTCGGCAACCGCGTGGAGTTCACCGGCAACCCCGCCAAGTACGACGTGTCCTTCACCCTCAAAAACGTGCAGCTGGAGGACGAGGGCACCTACAACTGCTACGTGCTGAACCCCCCGGACCGGCACCGGGGCCACGGCAAGATCAGCCTGAAGGTGCTCACCAAAGGTCAGTGTTCCCCCGTGGTGCTGCGGGGCACCCACGGCTGCAGGGTTTGCTCCCGGAGCCCTGCCCGTTCCCACGGCCACTGCGTGCCCTGAGCTGTGCCCTGTGTCCCCAGAGCCCCCGAAGCACGACTCGACGGTGGCTGTGATCGTGGGCGCCTCCGTGGGCGGCTTCCTGGCCGTGGTGATCCTGGTGCTGATGGTGGTGAAATGCGTGCGCCGGAAAAAGCAGCAGAGGCTCAACACGGACGACCAGAAGACAGAGGAGGAAGGAAAGACGGACGGCGAAGGCAACCCGGACGAGGGCACCAAGTAAAGCCCCCCTGCCCACCCCTCCCTCCTGTCCCCTGTACAGTGTGACCCTCTTGATGTGCTTCCCAGAGCAAGGATTTCTGTCTCCCCAGAGCATCCCTCCTTCCATCCAAGCACCCAACCCAGCCTGGAGCAGGGCACAGAGGGAAGGTCCCTGGAGCCTGGCTGTGCTGGGCAGGGCTGGGGACGGGGGCTGAAGCCCCTGAGGCTGAGCTGGGACCGGCCTGTCCCCTGCTCTGAGTGCCAGAGGGTTGTGAGGAGGTGCTGGGGACAGGCTGGGGTGGGTGAGGGGGGACTGTGCAGTCCCCACACACGGAGGGGCTGATGCCAGGAGGGGCAGAGGGGTCTGGGCAGCCCCGGGCCCCATTGTCTGCTCTCTGTCCCAGTAGAAAATGCGAGCAGGGGCCAGCAGTCTGCCCTTGGGGCCACGGCTCATCCTGAGGTGCTCCTGCTGTGCCTGGGCCGCTGGCACTGGTGTTCCCATCCCCAGGGATCCCCGTAGCTGCCAGTCTCCTCCTTGCAAGCTCGTGCTCCTCAGGGACTGTCCCGGGCTGCTCAGAAGTCACTGGCCCAGGCCGTGAGCCCAGCCAATGTCTTGGAGCTTTGTGGTGTTTTGGAACCACCAACAGCTCTTGGTGTGTAAGGGATGGACCTTTCTGCCTCTCGGGCTGTTTTTGGGTCTGAGCATCTCAGCCCAAGGTGCTGGGCTGACTTTTTTGTGCTCTTTTCCTTCTTGGGGAGGGTGATTGTGGTGGAAAATGTCCTGCTGATGTGTCAAACTGGGGTGGTGGGGAGTGCTGGGGTGAGGCTGCTCGGGACGAGGAGCTGCTGAAAGGGAGAGGAGCCTTTGGGCACTTGCTGGGAAGGACTGGGCACAACAGCAGGCCCAGAGTTAGGACAGCTCTGTCACCCTGGAGCAGCCCTGCGATGCTGAGATTGCCTCCTCCAGCCTCCCTGCAGAGCACTGCACACTCTAACTGCCATGGCAATGCACTGCCAGCGTGCCCAGCCCCGTGTGCCACCTGCCTCACCTGGCAGGTGAGCTGTGCTGGCTGCAGCACCGGGGCTTCAGGCAGGGAATGACCCGGGGCAGTATCCCCTGTGCCACCGGGCCTGAGCTTTTCTTGTCCCGTGGCTGCCAGGACGGGGACAGTGCCCGGAGCCACAGGGGACACTGCCCAGGGGCAGGTGATGGAGGTCCCGTCACCCACGAGCAGTCCTGCCAGGGGAGAAGGGACACCTTTGCAGCGTCCCTGTGCAGAGAAGGGACACCTCCACCGTGTCCCTGTGTAGGCGCCACCCCTGCAGCGCCACCAGGCCCCAGGGACGGCGGGACAGCTGTGCCCTCCCCGCTCTGCCCCATGGCTTTCCCCCCCGGCCCCACGTGCCCTGTCCATCCCACCGGACCCCGCTGGGCCCCACCTCTGCCGCTCCCCTCCCACCCGCAGCAGGAATGTGCCGTGTCCCACGCGTGCCTCCCTCCCCCGGGCCCTGCTGCCCGGGGAGGGCCGGGCTGTCCCCACCCCCGCACGGTGCCGGCGGTGCCGCAGGGCTCCCGCACCGCGTTCTGCCGGAGCCGGGCTGTCCCCGGCTCCTGGCGGGACTGAGCCAGCGCCTCGGGGGCGCAGAGGCCTCCGAGTGTTGCACACCACCGGTCTTGCACCCGCCTTTCATTTCTTTTCGTGCACTGTCCTTGGATTGCAGCTCGCCAATGCACCTGTCTGTACATTGCTGTGCACAGCAGAGAGCCGACAAATACAGATCTGTACCCACGGGAGGAGCTGCCGTGGCTCGTGCTGTGGCCTCGGTGTGCGCCTGCCCCTGGGCTTCTCTCGCCAAGCACTCTGCCGAGCGTGGGATGTTTTTATTGCTCTTTGTACAGTCAAACAAACGAAAGAACAACAAAACACCGACTGTGCCCTCGATGCTTTTGTGCCGCAGCCCGGAGGGGCAGGAGACGCCCCTCATCTGCTCTGCCTGGGGGGATGAGCCCGCTCCGGAGCGGAGCTTGGTCCTGCTGAGGTGCTTTGGGTGCCGAGGGAGCCCAGGGCACCCCGTGTGTCCACAGCTCTGTCCCCGGAGCTGCCACAGAGCCAGGGCAGTGCTGGGGGTGGGAGCGTGGCCGGTGCTGCCCCAGCCTTCCCACGGGGAGGTTTCAGGGGTGCTCCACACCCACTGTGGGGCCTCCAGGACCTGTGGCCTGTGAGCCTCTGCACCTGTGCTTCTCAGAGAGCTGGGATTGATGGCTGCTCACGGCAGGTAAGGCTCAGCAGGCTCCAGCAGAGCCCAGGCACGCGCCGGGTGATGAACACCCGTACCCAGCTGTTCTCCCGGTCCAGCAACGCCGTGGGATGCTCCGGAGCAGCACGACACAACTGGGGCACAGTTAACAGGCACATCCATCAGCTCAGGCACCGTGGAGACACGAGGGAAGCTCTGACAGCCACCCTGCACCGTGCCTCTCCCTGCTGCCCTTCACTCCGGGCCGGTGCATCCCAATTCCTCACACACACAGGGTCTGGCCACACACTGCCCCGAGGCACTGCCACCACCTCTTTCCACCTTCCAGCCCTGCCTTGCCCCCTCCCCAGCCCCCTGCCTTGCTCAGGCCACCACTGTTCCCAGCAGTGTCAGTGGGATGAGCTCTCCTGGTGTCCCTGTCCCTGTCCCTGCCCTGGGCACCTCAGCGTGGGGTCAGAGCTGCGGAAAACTTCCAGCTCCCCATGGCACCTCTCCCTCACTGAGGAAGGGCACCCAAATCACCTCCACTGTCCTGCTGGCACACTCCTGCAGCTCTGGGCTGCTGCGGGGAGTGCAGCAAATCGATCACTGGCCCGTGGCAGGGAACAGCTTGGTTGTTCCCCGGAGGAGGACGTGGGGTTATCCCCACCCAGCTTCAGGGGGTCAAGTGCAGCCATGGGCAAAGGGGATGGGGGACCCCTTGGCACTTTTGGGATGCTCGATAGAACGTTGCTGGCAAAAATCTTGAGGAGAGCAGTGAGATCACAGAGGAGACCCCGTGGGACACAACAAGGGTGAGTTCTCCTCACTGCAGGGGACTGAGGGCAGTGACAGCAACCCCTCAGCACCGGGGCTTCACGGATTCTCCAGAACCGTGGACATTCCTTGTTACAGAGCACTAAAATTTCCTTGGGCCAGGTGGGATTACAGGTGTTAAAGAGCAAGAGAGGGGGTGGGAGGTGGCGGGGACCTCTGCCTGATCCTGTGCAGAGTCACAGGGGACTGCTGGGGTGTCTCAGGAGAGTCCAGAGCCACAGTCCCTGCAGTGCTGCCCTGCTCCTGGGGCTGGGAAGCAAAGAGGGGGCACCTGGAAAGGGAACAGCCTGGGGCAGTGAGGTCCGGGGCAGTGAGGGCTGGGAAGGGCAGCTCTGGAACAGGGAGGGTTCGGTGGAGGTGGCCTCGGGCTGTGCCGGGTCAGGATCAAACTTTCTCCTGGGATGCAGCAGGGCTGCCTCAGCGATCCTTGCAGATGCTCTGCAGTGGCTGCCGGGGGACACGGCCGCTCTTCCCTGCGTGTTTAAAGGGCCCGTGGGAGGGGGTGAGGAACCTGTGCGCTCCGGAGGGCAGGCAGCTCCGCGGGCGGGGGCGAGCAGGCAGCGGCAGCGCAGGGAGGGGAGAAAGCACCGCTCCGAGGGAGAGCTGCGGGCAGCCGAGAGCTGGAATGACAAAAGCAGCCAGGTACTCACCCGCAGTCTGTGCCCGGGACCTCTCGCTCGGCTGCCAGCCCGGCCAGTCCGTCCCAGCCGGTACCGTCCTGCAGAGCCTGATCCCTGCGGTGCCTCCTGCCCACTGCCAGCTGCCGGCATGCCAGGCCACCTTGTCTCTTAAAGGTCACAGCCGGAGGACCTTGCAGTAAATATAAGGTGCTGATGGGAAGCTCTGTTCCAGCGTTGCCACCTCCTCCTCCCCCTCCATCGGCAGGAGCGCTCTGCCTGCTCCGGGTCCGGGAGCGCAGCATCGTCTGCCTCGGGGAGGTGTGGGAGGAGGCTGGCACTGTCCTCGGGGGCAGCCCCTGGCAGGATGCTCCAGGGCGGCCGGGGCCAGCGCTGCGCCTGCTGCGTTGGAGCTGCATACCTGGTCGGCACCCACGTGTAGGGAGGCAGGAGCCCTCCTCGGAGAGCGGCAGCCTGGCATTTTAACCCTCCCAGCTCCGCCAGTGCGAGGTGAGACGGACTGAGGGTACAGAGGCAGCCGCTGTGCCCCCCCACAGGCTGCGAGCCAGCTGGCAGCAGACCTGAGCCCTCCTTCCTGTCCCCCGGGGAGGTGACAGTGTCCGAGCACAGGGTGCTCGCCTTCTCTGAAACCAGAGGCAGCAGCCTGGTGCTGGGCTCAGCAGAACAAGTTTCCGCTGAGCCGCAGGAATCCCGGATCCCACGCCGGACATCTGCGTCCTGCCGAAATGCCAGGGCCAGCTGCTGCCGCTGCCCTTCCCGGCCACGGCGCCGGCCGGGTGGGGACAGCAGAGCCCTGTCCGGGCCCGCGGCAGTGGCAGATGTCTCACGGGATCGGCCGGCCGAGGAGACCGGCTGGAGCTGCCGAGTGTGACAGCTCCATCAGGCGCTGGTGACAGCCCGCGTCCCGCTGCCAGCCCTGGGGCTGTGCGGGCACGGCTGCCCCGGGCGTGCGGGGGAGCGGGCACGGGGATGCCAGGCTGTCACCTCTGCGGGGACACTCAGCACGGAGACGTGGCTGCAGGGCCATGTCAGCACGGAATAAGCTGGGTCCCCACCTGCCCGGTGCACCCCGTTTGTGGCAGTGCCCACGGGAGCTCTGTCAGATTTACCGGCCAACCCTTGCAGCCAGGTTTCCCAATCTTCCTGCCTCCAGGAGGATTTAGGGCTCTGCTGGCAAGATTCTCAGTGGCAGTTTAGCCAAATGCATCCCAACTTGCATCCCAAACGCAAGCAAACTTGGCAGGCACCTGAGCATCCCAGGAGGGGCTCCTCCACCTTCCTCTGCACCAGGGTAGGGGTGCTGCTGCTCCAGGGTCCTGTGTGCTGCATGCTGGCCTCAAACTCACCTGCACCTGTGCCTCTGGCCCCAGCAGCCACCAGGCACCCCTGCAGGGGTGACAGGCGTCCCTGCACCCCGAGGATCTCTCCGCCTGCCCTCTCACAATTAGCGATGCTCCAGCAAACGCTGCGCTCCTCCTCCCGTCCCCACCCAGCGCCTGCGGCTCCGCTCCCTTCGCTGTATCCATCACCTCGCTGTACCCATTAGCTCCCTGAATCCATCCCCTCCCTGAATCCATCCCAGCCGCCCGCCGAGGCACCTTCTGCTGCATCAGCAGAGCCGCGCACGCCGCTCCCGCAGCGCCGGCTGCCAGCGCTGCCCTGCCCGCTCCGCCGGTATTTTTCCTGCCTCTCTTGCCAGCTCTGCAGCCCTAACGCCTCAACCCACAGGCGCTGCTGGCATCCTCTCAGGCTCCCCTGGGATGTCCCCGTGCCCCGCAAAGCCTCCTGCTTTCCCTCCTCTCTGCTGCTTCATGCTGCTGGCCAGGAAAGCTGCAGAGGGGGCTGGATGGGGATGAGGAGCCTTAACGTGCCCTGAAGGTGACAGGCTGTGGCACTTTAGGCGTGCAGGCAGCATCCCTGCCGGTGAGCTGCTCTCCCACCCGAAAACCAATCAATCCGGTTCGCGGAAGCCCTGCCTGGTCCCTGGGGTGAGCTTTGCCGGGACGCGCGCCCCGTGTCACTGCAGCCCAGAGAACGAGTCAGCGCCGTTCCTGCTCCGGGAGTGTGGCAGCGCCTCCTCCCCTTCCCGCCATGGCTCTTTCGTCCCGCAGACGCCGCTCTCGGCGCAGGGCTCGCTGGCTAATGGGCCTGGGCTCGGAGGTGAGGCTCTGCCTGCCCACACCGCGCCCCGGGGCTTCCATCAGGGATGCGCTGTGCCTGTGCCGAGAGCAGCCTAATGGACGCCAGGGGAAGGTGACCGAGACAAGAACTTTTGTGCAGCCAATTATCCGGGAACAAGACCACGGTGAGAAAAATAAGTTCTCAGAGTGTTCCCTGCGGCCCTGGGCGGGTCCCTGTGCAGCCATCGGGGTCTGGCTTTGCATCCCAGCTGTGCCTGCTGTCTGTTTTCGGGGTGGAGGGCAGGGACACCTGGTGTCACGCTGCTGAGGTGCCCCGAATGAGAGCTGAGCCCCAGCCTTGTCCTGTTTTCCCTTCCTGGGAAGCCACCAGCCTCAGGGGCACTTTTGCCTCTTCCCAAGGTGGCCCAGGGCAGCACCAGCCCAGTGTTCCCAGGCCACCACAGAATCACTGAGGCTGGAAAAAACCTCTAAGATCAAGTCCAACTATTAACTCAGCACTGCCAAGGCCGTCACTAAACCATGTCCCCAAGTGCCACAGCCATCCGTTTTCTGAACTCTTCCAGGGTTTGGTGACTCCACCACTGCCCTGAGCAGCCTGTGCCAGGACTGGACAAACCTTTCAGTGAAGAAATCTTTCCTAAAATCCAACGTAAACCTCCCCCGGCACAGCTTGAGGCCGTTGCCTTTTGTCCTGTCATTTGTTACCTGGGAGAAAAGCCCGACCCCCACCTGGCTCCACCCTCATGTCAGGGAGTTGACGAGAGCGTCAAGGTCCCCTCGAGCCTCCTTCTCTCCAGTTTAAACCCCCCAGCTCCCCCGGCCTCTCCTCATCCGAGTGATTCTCCAGCCCCTTCTCTGGACACACTCCAGCNAAGGGGCGCGGAGGGCTGCGGGGACCCCTCCGGGTACCGCCCGCGTCCTGTGTCCCCCCACCGCGGCTCCCCGGCGGGGACCCTGCCCCGAGGACCCGCGGCAGCCCGAGGCGGGGGGCCCCGCTCCGCGCCCATCCCCTGCGCCCCGCCCGCCGCGCCCGGGGACGCCGCCCGCGGGCGCTAACGCCGCTCTCCGCTCTGCAGACGGACGGTCCGGAGCGCCGGGGATAAGTCACTTGGCCAAGGNTCCGAGGCGCCCAAAACCGCACCCAGGATTCGGGATGCGGCTTCGTCAGTGCCGAGCACAGAGGGACGGTCACTGCTCCGGCCCGGGGAGCGCGGCCCGATTCCCGGGGAGGGCGGACGTGCGGAGGGACGCGCGGGGGATGCAGAGGAGCGCGGAGGAGCGCGGAGGAGCGCGGAGNGACTTCGCAGCCGAGCCCCAGCTCCGAAGTCCCGGCTCCAGCCCCTGCCCTGCCCGCACCGGCGCTGCCGTCGCCAGCGCTTCTCCTGCGAGCACTGCGGCTGCACCCCGCTTTGCCCCGCTCCTGCGCTGCCCGGCGAGCGGGGACCGCGCTGCCTGCCTGCCCGGGACCGGGGGATGGCCGCGGGGAGGCCGTGCACTGCTTCAGCGCCAGCACGCCCGCCGACAGGTCATTGTCTTACAGTTCGTTTGGTACAACGACCGTTCGCATGTGCTTGTCCCTGGCGCGGGGACCGACCCGCGCTGCAGGGCCGCTGCTTGGAGCATGATGCCCGGCCCCGTGGCCAGGGGTGCCCGAGAGCCCCCGCCACAGGATGCAGGGAGGGGCTGGCAGCCGCTCCCTCCCCACTGCACACCTGGGCAGGCTCCGGCCACCTGCATCAGCCTCACGCACCCGCTGCACTCCTGCTCCCGTGGGTCATGCTCGGGTCAGCCTGGAACCGAGGGCTGGCTGTGCAGTGCTTGCTGCTGGGGCGCTGCCGTGGGAGGCGTTTTAGAGGGCAAAGTTCTTAAGTTAAAGGATGCTGGAGACACAAAAAAGCACGTAAGTACCTGATCCCCTGCAAGATTTGGGTGCCAGCACCTGAGCTGGCAGTGGGGTGGTAGGAGAGACTCGGAGATGCTTGAGACCACTCAGGGGTCTGGGGTCCAGGGCGTGGAGGTGGGAACCTGGTCCCACAAGTCGCTGAGGTGGGCTGGGAGCCGGAGAGGGCGGTGGGCAGGGAGCGCAGGGCGGGTCTCTCTGTGCCTGGAGGTTTTGGGGATGCCGCGCTCCGCAGGGAGAGGCAGAGGGCTCCGGGCCGCAGCACGGGGCCACGGCACAGCCCCTCCCACGGGAGAGGTGAGGGCCGTGTGTCCTGTCCCGGAGCGCACCGCACCTGGCCGAGGAGCTCCTCTTTTGGAACCCCTGTGGAGAGGAGCCCGGCCAGCCTGCCAGGCATGGCTTGCTGCCTGCGCCAGGATGTCACGCTGACTTTTATGGGCAGTGAAAGTTTTTCTAGAGCAGCTTTCCCACAGATGGCAGACCGGGGCGAGCACAGTGCTCGGCGAGCCCCCTCGCTGTGGGGGGCTCTCCCTCTGCAAGAGCAAAGCGCAGGCAGCCAAGGCTCTGGCAGCAGCAGGAGTGGCTGCTCCCTGCTTCCCTGGGCTGCCTCTTGGAAAATCCCGGTGCCTGCAGGCATGGGAGGGAGCCTGGAGCCCCCAGGGGAGCGGCCCTGATGGTCGGGGGTCTGGTGGTGCAAAGTGCAGCAGCTTTGGGAGGGTATGGGAAGCAGTGCTGAGAGCTGATGTGCAGCAGGCTCAGTCAGTGCTCCCCAGCGTGTTTTCCTCGGTGCTTTATTTAGTGGTAACGTATCAATTTTGCCTTCCTGAGAGCACAGGATGACAGGAACAAGGTCAGCCTCGATTTACCCCACACGTTCAATTCAGATTACGTTCTAAGGGTGGCAGACAGGTTTTAAAGTGTTGCAAGCTGCAAGGAATCATCTTTCCTGTGAGAGAGTGTCCGCTTGCAGCGCGCTGCAGGCTCAGACATACCTGCAGAGCCAGGCATCCCTCTGCCAACTCCTGCTCCAGGGGGACATCTCCTGTCCCCTGGGACATTCCTGCCGGTGAAGTCCCCTCTGTAGCATCCCCAGGGCTGCTCTAGGAGCCTGGCAGCTGCAGGAGATTCCATCTGCCGGGAGCCACTCCCTGACGTTAGCTCCGGCCTCTCGAGCAAAACGAGGAGTGCTTCTGTGTAAAGTTAAATAACTCCTCGCCTGCAGTGCTTGCAATGCAGCACTGCAGCAGGGCCCGGAGCCCAGGATGCAGGGCTCTCGGGCTTGGCTCCGGCTGCGACGTGCCTGGGGAGTTGTTAGCATCGGCTTGTGTGGGAGAATAAATCAGCAGCTGAGGCGGCTGCAGGGAGAGGCAAACCCCAGACTGAGGGCAGCATGTCCGAGTTAAGGCGCTGGGGCAGCCTTGTAGCCGTGGGAAAAGCCGTGTCCCCTGGATTTTGCGCTCAGGGAAAGCTCTGCAGGCGTGCCTGAGGAGTGGGAAAGGGGAGGACAGTGCTTTGCGGGGCCGTGTCACATCTCAGCCACCCACATCACACGAACGGGACGGGGCAGTGCTGGGATGGGGATGGGGAGCGGGGCTGCTCCTCTGGCCCGGAGCAGAGCATCTCTGTGCTTCCAGAAAGGATCTGCGGGGACAGCGGTGGCCCAGCCCAGCGCAGTGCCAGTCCCTGCACCCCGGGAGTGCTCAGCTGCAGCTGGGCTCCTACCTGCTCCTCTCTCCCTGCTCGCGGGGAGCCGAGCAGCAGTTTGAAGGTCATCTGGCAGCTCGGAGGGAGCCGGGGCTCTCGCTGCTGGGTGTGAGGGGTGGCTCCAGAGGGCAGGACAGGGCTGCAGGAGGGCCAGCGGGTGGCAGGCGGCCAGGACAGCCACGCTAATTACTGCTCCAGCTCCCGCCTGAAGAACAGAGCTCTGCTTCGCCTTGGCTTTTTTCTCCCCCTTGAAGGTCTAGCTGGAGGCCTGTGGATAACATGCAAATCAGGGCTCTCATTTGCACGCTTTATTCGTGGGGATATTCTGGTTCCCTTTGGACCCGCGCTGTCTCTGTGGGTGATCCAGCCCCGGTTCCTGCAGGTCCCCTCTGTCACCCAGCAGTTCTAGGGCTGGGGACAGGCGCTTTTGCTCCTGCCGTGGCAGCCTGGTGTGCCAAAGGGGACAAGGGGTGACAAAGCCTTGGCCTCACTCTGTCCTCCCCTCTCCCTGCCAGGTCTGCACATCTTCGCCATCGCCTTCGCCCTGGAGGTGTCGGTGGGGAAGACCAACACGGTGACAGCTCTGAATAACTCCAATGTCCTGCTGCCCTGCATCTTCTCCACCTGCATAGGCTTCCAGGACCTGGTCTTCACATGGTATTTCAACTCGACAGAGCTGGTGGGTGGCTCTCTGGGCTCTGCCTCTGCTTTCCTGGCAGGTCCTGTTGTGTTTCCCCGGTGCAGCTCGGCACTGCAGTTCCCGCAGTTCCCTTTCTCCTTGTGCAGGATGTCCTTCTCTCCGAGTGTCACCAACTCTGGGGGGGACAAGGCTGTGCCAAGGGGTGACTCAAATACCCCAGAACACTATGCTTTTGGCACAAAGCTGTTCTAGATTTGCTGCTGCCCACAGGTTCATTTGTTTTCATAAATCGGCTGTTCAGGTGCGAATCTGCACTTAGGGCAGAATATGGTTCATTTCATCCTCCTGCACTTGCTCTGAAATATGAAAGGTTCTGTATAGATTTGCTTCCTGCTGGGAATATTTGGCTCCTCAATTCCTCAGCGGGAGGGCTGGTTTGGAGCAGTTCAGGCCAGCAAAGGAGCTCACTTTCCCTGGGGATTTCCCATTTTTTTGCATGGTCTGTTCCATTTCTTCAGGGCAGGTCGGATCTGCTGCTTCCCAGCAGGATGTGCATCAGGTTCCTCTCCGTGGCCATTCCTGCTTTAATGGGCTGTAACGGGACACTTGGTGGGGATGTCTGTGCGTGCAGAGCTGAGCCTGGGCACCATCAGGAGAGCGTGAGCCTTTCCCCCACCCAGCTGATCCTGCCCCCCTGCCTCTGCAGATTTTCCAAGGCAAGATAAAGAACAAAGCCACGGAGCCCACCCCCATCTGGCACAACCCGCGGGTGGACTTTGTCGGCTCCACCACCAAGAAGGACAACAACATCTCCATCGTGCTGAACAGCGTGGAGTTCAGCGATGCTGGCAAGTACACCTGCCACGTCAGGAACCCCAAGGAGAAGAACGCCCAGCACAACGCCACCATCTTCCTCACCGTGGTCCATAAGAGTGAGTGCTGGCCGGGGCACCGGGGAGCCACTGGGCTGCTGGAAACGCCCACACACCCTGACAGGCTCCTTGGTTCGCTGTTGTGGTGCACGGAGGTGGCTGGCGTCCCTGGAATTCTCGGGTGGAGGAGGTTGTGGGGTTTTGGGGCGGGATGTGCAGCTGGGAGCTCCCCGCTCCCCTCCCGAGCCCCCTCAGCACCTTCTCTCCCGCAGTGGTGGAGACGGACAACACCGTGACACTCATCATCGTGGGCGTGGTGGGGGGGCTCATCGGCCTCCTCATCCTCTTCATGCTCATCAAGAGGGTGGTCCTGTTCATCATCAAGAAGACGCAGGACGGGAAGTGAGTGCGGGGCGCTGCCGCGGGGTGGCGGTGAGCGGGGCCGGGCTCGGGGGGCTGTCCGCTGCCCGTGCGCTCTGCCCGTGCAGGAAGGAGTGTCTGGTGAGCTCGTCCGGGAACGACAACACCGAGAACGGCCTGGCCGGCTCCAAGGCGGAACAAAAAGCACCACCAAAGGCATGAACGAAGCGGCGGCGCCCCGCGCCCGCCCCGCCCCGCCGCGGGAGCCCGGGCACGGGACGAGCCTTCCCCTTTTGTTTTCTTTCCGAACTGCCAGCGCTTGAGACATGTTTCTATTACACACGTGCCTGCAACCTGCACTGCTTCTCGGACAAGGCTGCGGCTGCCGGGGGGACTGGGAGCTTCTCGCGGACTCGGACTGGGAGGCTGCTGGGGCAGAGGGAGCCGCCGGCTCCGCTCTGAGCGCAGGCGAGAGGGTGCCGGGCAGGCAGGGCAGGGGCAGGAGCCAGGGCCGGGTGGGTGCCGTGGCTGGGGCCGGGTGCTGGGCACCGGGGGTCCCGGCGTGCCCGGAGGGTGGAGCGGGGAGTGGCACGCTGGGCTGAGCTGAGGTGGCTGGGAGCTGCCTGCTGCATCCAGAAGGTTTCTGGAGCAGGACAGGGATGCTCAGAGCCGGCCGTGCAGATGGGGTGGCGCAGGGAGGAAGCCGGGCTGTGATAAGCACACTGGAGAACCAAATCAGTGACACGCCCCTGGCTGTGCCTCGGTCCCTCCCTCAGCTGGGCTGGGGGGCTGGCCGTGTCCCGGGGTCACTGCTGGCCCGGGATGGGGTGAGGTGCCACAGTTCAGCCTGGCTTTGTCCCCGCGCAGGGCCATCCCTGGGAGCAGGGGGGCTTCTCCCCAGGCAGGCATCCCGGGAGCGCTCCCTGGCTTTGTGCTGCCCCCTCCCCTCTCTCTGGAGCTCGGCACTCGGAGCAGCGATGCTTTTGATGCTGGAGCCAAGGCTGAACTCGTTACGTGGATGTTTTTGTATGAGATTCCAGGGGGAAAGCAGCCAGTTGCGTTTCTCTTTTGCTGTGGTGCCCGTGGCCATGCAGGGAGGGAGAACAGCCCAGCCCTGGCTGTGCCACTGGCCCGCTGGGCAACCCTGGGCAAGTTGCTCTGCCTCTCCATGCCTCAGTTTCCCCGTCTGTAAAATGGGGACAAAAATACTGCTCTACCTCACGGGGTGGGTGTGAGGTTTCCTTGGCTGTGATGGTGAAGGGCTTTGGGATGAGGGGTGCTGCAGAAAGCCAGGGGGGCTTTGTGAGTGGGCTCACAAGGATGTGAGACACAAAGTGAAAGAGCTACAACTGAGGCTGACATTTCCTTTAAAGTGGGATTGTTCCCTGTTTCTCCAATTTGTGGGTGTCTGACAGTGCAGCTGCAGGACAGGCAGCTCCCCTGTCCCCACAGTAAACTGGGATCCACAGCTGAGCCATGGCTTGCTGTGGGGGCTTGTGCCTTGGCAGAGGTGCCGGAGTGGGAGGTCAGCGAGGATTTGGTGGCCAAGGTGAACCAGGAAAGGCTGGATGCTGCTTTCTCTGGAGATGCTGGTGCATAGCGGGCTGGGCACCCCGGCTGGGCTCGGGGGCACCCACTGGAGCAGGGCTGTGTGCCCAGGACAGGGGACAGGTACTGGCACCCGGCCCCAGGCAGGTTCCCTTGGCTATCCTGTTGATAAGACAGGCAAGTGGGAGTCAGGATCTTGATCTTCGCTCTGAGGGTCTGTGGGACCCTCAGGCCAACCACTTGTCCTCTCTGTGCTTCGGTGTCCCCATCTGTAAGCTGGGCACCGTGAGTCTGAGCTACCTCTGAGGAGGCGTGGGGCGCCCTGCACGGCTCTGCCACAGCCCCGGGGGAAGGCGCTCTGGTGCCAGGTGTTGTCACATGCCACCGGCACCTGTGACAGCCCGGGAGGAGGCCTGAGACCCCCCAGTCACCCCGAGAGACCCCCGGCCCGCCCTTGGAGGAGCCCTCCCGCGGGAGGGGGCAGCGAGGCGAGGAAGGGAGTTTTTTAAAGATCTATTTTTAGCTGTCCTAACCTGTTGGCCTTTTGGAGCCGGCGCGTGGACGCAGCTCCACTCCCCGCCGGACATGCAATGCTGCACTCTGCATGGATTACTCCTCTGGCTTGACGGGAAACGTCCACGTGAGCGGTTTTGGGAATGCAACCCCGCGTGCTCCGGGGGAGCGGGCTGCCTCGGGGGCTTGTGCCAGCACCGGCGGGGTCCCCGCTGTCCCCGGGGCTTTGGGGGGCTGCAGAGGCTTCCCGGGGTGTTTCGGGGAGGGGCCCCCCGGGGTGTGTGCTGCCACAGACACGTGTGTGTCCAAGCAAACGGAAATGTGCGTGGGAGGAACCCGCGTGTAAGCACAGGGGGTGCGTGCGCCGGGCTGTGTGATGACTTACAGCACATCTTTGCACTCTAGAGGTTTAGTTAGCTTTGCCTTGAATGAAATAAAGTTTACATTTACTAGAGAAACTCGCCGTGCTTTGGGGTTGCTGTGGGCGTCTGTTTAGGTCTGGACTGAGTAAAAACAACCCTGTGAGGAAGCAGGACAAAGGCTCGGGAGGCTGCGTGAAAAAACAAATCTTTTCCTTTAATGGGAATAGGGGGAGGCTGTAGAGCACAAACATCGTTTCTCTCTGTACAACGGGAGGGAGCTGACAGCAGCTTGGCCCCCCAGGAGCCATCCTGCCGCAGCGGGGTCAGCACAGGGCAATAAATTAATCTTCCTCCGGAAGGGAGTTGAGCCAGTGAGATTCCTTCATGGGATCAGTGGCCGGCACTCCGAGTCACCCTTTGCCTCCTTGGCTGGGCTCTGGCCCCTAAATCACAACTGCCAGCGAGGGTTTGGGAGCCTCTGCTCAGCTTCCGTGGCTGGAGATCCATGTCCCTGTTGCTGCCAGAGCAAGGGCAGAGGGATGGGAAGGGAGGCTCGGGGCGAGGAGCGACCTGTTCCGGCAGGTTTCAGAGCTCCGACTGCGAGGAGAGAGGGAATTGAAAGCTTTGAAGGGGCAGCCAAAAGCAAGAGGACAGTAGCTGTGTCCTTAAGGAGGCAGCTGAGCCCCAGGGAGCCGCCCGTCCCCCCGGGCAGGGCGGCACTGACCCTGCGCACGGCGTAGATCCAGTCGAGGTAGGCTCGGACGCTGGTGTAGACGCCGGGGGTGCTGGGGGTCCCGCAGCCCTGGCCCCAGCTGACGATGCCCACGACCTGCCAGTGCCCGCCCGAGTACAGCAGGGGCCCGCCGCTGTCCCCCTGGCAAGGACAGACCTCAGGATGGCCCCGCAGAGCCACAGCCCTCGCAGTGCCGTTCCCGAAACAGCTGTTCCCTCAAAGGAGCCGTGTCACCGTGTCACGGTGGGTACGGACCCGTGTCCCGCCCAGGCCCCCACCTGGCAGGTGTCCACGCCGCCCTGGGGCAGGCCGGCACACAGCATCCTGTCGGTGACATCGCCGTGGTAGGCGGCCAGGTTGCAGCTCTGCTCGTCGATGAGCTCCACCTCAGCCTGCTGCAGGCGCTCCGACAGCTTCCCTGGGAGACACACGGCCTCTCAGAGGAAACAGAAACTGTGCTGCGGGGCTCTGCCTTGTCCCTGTCGCCCGCAGGCTGTGCCACTCACCGTGCTCCTCTGTGTAGCCCCAGCCGATCACCCACAGGGGTGTGCCCGGCAGCAGCTCCTCATCAAAATAGGGCAGGCAGATGGGCTTGGTGCTGTCTGGAAAGGAGATGTGAGGGGGGCTCACGGGGACAGGGCCCAGGCTGGCTGGGGACAGCCACCAGCTGGGCACCCCACTCCCTGCTCCAACGCTCGATGCCCACGAGTGGAATGCTGCCACGCCGGGCAGCACCGTCCCAGCCCAGGGCTCAGTGCCATCAGGGGACACTTGTGACTCCTGCCGCGGGCAGGGCTTTGCCAGGCCCACCTGAGTGATGCAGGGGCGAGCGCAGCTTCACCAGCGCGATGTCGTTGTCCTTGGGGGACGCAGGCGTCACCTCCGCCAGGAACACCTTCTCCACGGCGAAGGTGGCGGCGCCCGACAGGAGGTCGGAGCCGGCCTTCACACGCCAGCTCTGGATGATGGGGTTGTTCCTGTGCACGGACAGCGCTGTCACCGCCTGTCCCGCCGCGGGGCCCCGTGCGAACTGTTAATTTCGGGGCATTCCAGCGGCACAGCGAGCCGGCGGGCCGGTGCCCACTCACTTGAAGCAGTGCGCGGCCGTCAGCACCCAGCCGGGCCCGATGATGCTGCCCCCGCAGATGTGCTCCTTCCTGTACTGCAGACTGACCTGCCAGGGCCACGCCTCGATGGCAGCCGGGCTGCCCCCCAGCACCCGCGGCGTCCGCACGCTCTGCCCGCAGTCTGTGAGGGGACACGAGGGACACAGCCGATGGAGGCTCCCGGGGGCAGGAGCGTGGCCAGGGTGCCTCATCCCCACAGCGCTGCTGTCACCCCTCATCCCCAGGCTCGCTGGAAGGGGTCCAGCCACCCCCTGCCTGCTCCGCCCCCCCGGGATAATTAGTTTAATCAGGGTAATTCGCCGGTAAAAGTAAAGCCTTGCAGGCAGCTGGGTAAGCTTCCCTCAGGTGTTTCATTGCTGGGAGGTGTGTGCTGGCTTAACGAGGTGAGCAGTAATTAAATCCATCTTTCCTCGTGCAAACACTGCAGAACGGGCTTGGGATGGAGCCACGCTCCCACGGGGCCGCGCCAGGAGCAGGGACCCGGAGCAGGACGAGGCCCCCGTGCCCACAAGGTTCAGGCTCCGCCACGGTACTTACTGGAACAAAAGAGTGACACGACCAACCCCGAGAGGCATTTCCTGCGAGAGGAGGAAGGAAAAGAGCTGGAACTGGCTCCTCTGCCAAGCAGCACAGGCTCCTCCTCAGGTCCTCACAGTCCCCACTCACCTGCCCGGCTCAAGCACCTGGAGGCTCCCGTTGCTCAGCACGACCTCGCGGGGGGGCAGGGGCTGCCCCGCGCTCGCCTCCACGCCCTGGAACGCTGGAGTGCTGGGAGACACGGAGGGACAGGGCTTCAGGTGAGGGGGAGGACAGGCACTGTGCCTCAGTGCCTCGGGAGCCTGGATCCCATAGGAAAAAGGGGCTCCCGTGGGACAGGGATGCCAAAGTGGGGATGTCACAGCCCTGGAGGGCCGGGATACCGAGCCCAGGAACGGGGACAGGAGCAGCTGAAGGAGGGGAGAGCATTCCCTGCTATGCAGAGGAGTGAGCAGGGGGCTCCTTGCTGTTGTGACATTTGGGACCTGTGTTCAAAGCCTCAGTCACCGACTTTTTGGGCCTGGAAAATGCCAGGTTTGACTCAGTCTGGGCTCTTACAGTGGCTCAAACACCAGAACCCATCTTAAAAGGGAAGTGCAGGGCCCTGAGCCTCCCTCCTCAGGTGAGCTGTGTTGGCAGGGTGACCCTGGGCTGCTCTGGAGAGGGCAGGGCTGCAGGTAGGGGGGATGGAGACAGAGCAGGAGCCGGGCAGGGTGCCCGTGGGCTGTGACAGAGGAGGGCACAGCGCTCTGCCCTCACAGGAGGCTGCCAGGGCTCCGAGCCAGCTCCTGGGGACTCACAGAGTGCTCTGCCTGCTGGGGATGGGCTGAAACCATTAGTGCAGGGCTCTGAGTGCTCCACAGACAAGCAGAGCCCAGCTCCAGAAGAGCTTTTAAGGAAGAGGGAAGGGGAAGCAGGGGGAGCAGCCGGGTACCTGCTGTAGCCCATCTGCTCACAGGCAGCTCTGGCCAGCACCAGGGTGAAGTGGTCATGGCACACACAGGACCAGGTTCCAGTGTGGCTCTGGAGCACCTGCAGGATGGATCTGTCTTTGGAAACGCGGGCTGGAGGCAGACACAAAGTCAGCTTTGGCGCGGGGTGGCCGCAGCAGCCCAGCCCCCGAGCTCTGGCGGGGTGTCCTGCACTCACCCCGGGCTGGTGGCCCCTCGGAGAACCACTGGGGACAGTTGGCCTCGTCCTCGCCCTGCAGGCAGTCCAGCTGCCCGTCACACACCCGCTTCAGCGGCACCAGCTTCAGGGGCTGCTTGCAGAACAGGTAGTGGTGGTCCAGGTAAATCTTCACTAGAGGGAGAGGGAGGCTCAGAGCAGAGCTCCAGCTCCTGGGCAGGCTCGGGGCTGGCACGGGAGGGTCAGCAACGAGCTGGGGCTGAGTTTGCTGAGCCGTGGTCGTGGGAAAGGAGGGGGAGAGACATCAGGAGCTGTACCCAGGAACCCGATGGCCACCAGGCAGGCGAGGGTGAGCACCACGGCCAGGACGAGGATCCCGACCCGCTTGAAGGACTCTGATGCCCCGGAGGATTTGGGTCTCGTGCGGGGACCTGTGACACAGAGGAGTGTGGCCCTGCATGGCCGGGCTCAGCCTGGCACCGCTCGTCTCTCCCAGCTCCCCCCGGTGTTACCTCTGCCGTTGAGCCGCTCCGAGGCCGAGTCCTGCAAACCAGAGAGGAAAACCTGCCATGAGCTGAAACTGCAGGAAAAAGCAGCTGGAAGGTAGGAGGATCAGCTGAAATCAGGGCAGTTGGCTCAGTGAGCTCACAGCCCAGGGAGGGCAGCCGGGACGAGCAGGGAAACTGCCCCGACCTTCACCTGAGGTGGCTTTAGAGCTGCTGGGAATGGGGGTGGCTGGTCCTGTCGTGACAACGCCCGGCTCTGGGCCACCCAGGGTCACCTGCTACCTTGTTCCCATAGACACCACCTGTGCAATTCCAGTAACTGGTTCTCAGCGGCTTAGCGTTACCGTCATTAACACACCAGAGGCTTAAAAAGTCACAGATGTTATGAAAGAGGCGTTTTGTGATGTGCAGGGACACCCTGAGTCAAAATCCACACGCCCGCGGGGCTGTGGCACACGGGCATGTCACGACGGGGGTTGTGGCTTCGGCAGGGTCAGGAGCGGGGTGGCACAGCCCGAGTGCTCCCTGCCGGGCTGCGGGAGCACAGGAGGAACCAGCCCGAGCCAGGGGAGCCAGCACTCCCAGGGCGGGGACGGAGCGAGGCTGTGCCGCAGCTAAGAGACGGGGTAAACACAGCCGGGCTGGAGCGGGGATGACTCAGGCATCGATCCGCTTGAGCTCCTCAAAATTGTACTCCTGTAACAATTCCTCGTACGAGAAAGCCCCGGCGATGGGAGGGCAGGTGCTGTGAGCCCGTGCTCGGTGGGTGGGGGTGGGCTGAAGCTCAGGGCCCCTTCGGGAGGCTTCAGGTCTGTTCCGTGTTTTCCAGCCGTGGCTGTGCCGTGCCACAGGGCAGCTGTTTGGAAAGGTGTTCCTGCTCCACTGAGCCTGCTCCTTCCATGCTTTGCCAGCTTCAGTGAGCTCTTCTCTTTTGCTGTCGCTTCTGGACTCTGCCACCACAGGTAAGAGAAGATTTTTGCATGGACAGAGGTAAGGAAGGCAAAACTTGCTGTGATAAACCCACAGATCCAGGTGCACGATCCAAGAGGGTTCATGCTTTGGAAGCCTTTGCTCCAAGTGCTGAACTCCAAGAGCAGCACAGCTCTGGGGATGATGGTGTTTGTCACACCAAACTCCACAGCTCTGGGGATGATGGCGTTTGTCACACCAAACTCCACAGCTCTGGGGTTGGTGGTGTTTGTCACACCAAACTCCACAGCTCTGGAGATGGTGGTGTTTGTCACACCAAACTCCACAGCTCTGGGGTTGGTGGCGTTTGTCACACCGAACTCCACAGCTCTGGGGATGATGGCGTTTGTCACACCAAACTCCACAGCTCTGGGGATGATGGCGTTTGTCACACCAAACTCCACAGCTCTGGGGATGATGGTGTTTGTCACACCAAACTCCACAGCTCTGGAGATGATGGCGTTTGTCACACCAAACTCCACAGCTCTGGGGATGATGGTGTTTGTCACACCAGATGGGAGCAGAGGTCCCTGTGTCATCCCAGGGCTCAGAGGCTGGGACTTGGCACAGCAGCGTGGAGGCACTGAGGATGTGGCACAGCTGAAGGGGACTGGGTGCCAAGGTCAGAGGAGAGGTGAGCCCTCCCTGCCCGGGTCACTGTGCATGTTTAGCCGTGCTCTTCCAGCAGGATTTTACAGCCAGTGCCAAGCCATTATCCCTGGGTTAGCTCACAAAGGCAGGCTGGCTTCGTGAGCCAGGAGCTGCTGCCTCCCTGACTGTCCCTGCAGCATGGCTGGGGCTGCTGCTTTTGGGAACAAGCAGTGACCTGTGCAGGGGAGGACTGATCCTGCCTGGTGCCATGTGGCTGTGTCCCAGCACGCTGGTGTCTGGCTCTGAGGAAATGCCAGCAGCCTTTCTCCCAAAGCCAGGCTCAGCTGGCACCTGTGCCAAGTGTGGGCAGCTTGTGCCAAATTCCCCACCCCTGGACGGGCTCTGCTCAGCTCCTGGGGTGAGAGCCTGTTTCCTGGTGGCAGGGAGCTGCTGGGAGCAGGAGGACAGGATGGGCAGGGGAACCTGGGTCCTGCATCTCCCACCTCGGCTGCCTTTCCTGAGCCGCTTCTCTGCGGAGAAGGGAAGAGCTCCCGGAGGCCTGGGAGTTTTGTAAGGCTGCACCAACATCTGCCAGCCCAGGGCACGTGGGGCTGGTCCTTCCTCATGCTGACCTCCTGTGTCACCGCGGGCCTGGCCCGGGCACCACCTGGATAATGGGATCCTAACGGTTCCCTGCGGGAACGGTCCCAGGTCGTGATGGATCCTCCAGGCCCCACTGCAGCAGCACGGCTGCCCCTCTGTCCCCACACTGCCCACACTTGTTCCCATCATGTCATCCACTGCTGGGCTCCTTTCCAAGATGCCAGGTCTGGTGTGCATGCAGACGAGATGGGTGATTATTGGGTTTTTTTGGGTTTTTTTTTTTTGCGTTTTCTTCAGTCCATGAACCTCTTCTGTTTCGAAGGGATTCAGAGCATGGAGCTGCCTCTCCATGACTCCTCTCAAAGCCACACCACGAGCAAGAGCTGCACTGGTTAAATCCAAAGCAAGGCGAGGGCTGCGCTCGCTCCTGCGTGGAGTGCAGGCACACGATTTCCTGCAGAACTCCGTGCTACCGTGACTAATTGAGCTCCCTTGCTGTGTTCCTGTGTTCTTCTCAGAGCACTCCATGCCACCGTGGCCTTTCCAGGCTCCAGCTGTGCCAGAGCCAGCCCAAGAGCCGTGGAGTTCTGCTGAACCTCTTCACCCCTTTCAACAGGGAATCCGTGCTGGGGGCTGCAGGGTGTGCTGAGCTGGGCTTTATCCATCCCTCAGGAGCAGCTGGGACGTTCCCTCACCAAACCAAGCTTGCAGGGTGATCAGATCCTGAGGGTCACTCCGTGGCTGCAGGGATTTAACCCGTGGGTGTGTGCAGACGTTGCAGGGAGTGAGTTCCCCACCCTGGAGGGGATGATGTCCCGGTGTGGAGAGTTTTGGTGGAGGGTTTTGGTGGAGAGTTTTGCAGTGCCTGGCGAGCTTGGTCATACGTGTCTGCCCTCTCAGGGAAGTGTCTCCCTCCCAGGGAGGAACTGCATGCCAGCCTGGGGTTTGGTGGCCATGGCTTTTCCTGTACAGGGTGCCACAGGTGTGTCCCCTGTGCCGAGCAGAGGGACCAGCAGTGCCGCGGTGGCAGCTGCACCACTGGGGGCTGGGAGGGCCTGGCTCCCACCCAGGCGGTGCCCAGGAGTGGGATAAGACCCTTCAGAAGGTCCTGTTCCCCTTGGCATGGGGGACACCGTCTTGCTTGTCTGTTCCCTCGGCCAGGAGAAGGAAAGGCAGCCCCAGAAATGCGGGAGTGAGAGCTCGGGGGCACCCAAGCACCGCGTCCAGGCACGGAGGGGTGTGAGGAACAGCGGGAAAACCCTTCCTTGGCTGCTGCCAGGGCCGCGGAGCAGCAGCTCCTCGGGTGTGGGCTGCCCCATCCCCTCAGCACCGCCCCGGGCTGGGAGTGCGGTCGGGCACGGGGTGTGCGGGGGGCCGGTGCCCGTCCCGGGCCGGGGGCTGGGGGCAGCGCGGCCACTGACTCACCATGTCCGTCCGGCTCCGGCGCGGTCCCTCCGCCTGCGGAAACGCGGCAGGTGTCCCCGGTGCGGGACACGGCGAGGCTGCGGCTGCCCCGCTGCCCTGGAGCCGGCCGGCGATGCTCCCGCTGCCCGTGCCTGTGCTCCGTGCCCACGCCGCGCTCGCACTGGGGCAGGACCGCCCCGGCCCTCCTTAAAACCCACAAGGGGAGTTGTGAAACAGGAATTCTGGTTTGTATTGTAATACAACACCGGTCTATCAGCAGCACCATCACCTGCGGTAACCTCCCGAGCATCTGCCACTGCAGGTGAGTCACCTGCGGGGCTGCTGTCACCAAATAGCTTATCAGAAGTGAACGGACTGATTTTTCCTGCTCCTCCTGATGATAAGAGGATCCACTGCCATCCCGCTCTTTGTCCGGCTCTTCCGCGTTGCGCTGGGCTGTTGTCAAACCCAGGCTGGAGTAGGTGGAGGAGGAAAGGAGGAGAGTTTGTGCTCTGGGTCACTCGGGCTGTGTGTCCCTGCCAGGGCCGGGTCATGGCTGGCAGGGGTGGGGGAAGTTAAAGGGAAAGCAAGTGGGTGCCCCTGGAAGGTTACCCCAGGCTGCAAGGGAGGGACCGTGGGGTGATCTCAGGGATGGCTGAGGGTCGTGGATCCGTGACTATCCAGGAATAACCAATCCCTCTGGGGTGGAGCTGTTTGCCTTAGCCTGGCAGGATGGGAGGGAGGTTGAGGTGTGCAGGAGGCACTGGCCCAGCAGGGTGGGGGGGCCCGGGAGTGGGCTGGGGTCGAGGAGGCTGCTGTGCCCTCTGCACGCCCGTGCTGGAGGTGCTGGGTGTGCAGGATGTCTCAAGCAGCTAATTACCCCCTTCTCCTGTGGAAATGCAGCTTTCCCAACGGCCCTGCTGCTGCAGAGCACCCACGACCTGCAACTGCTCAGGGAGCCGTGCCATCGCTGTGCCAGCTCACCCCTGCCAGCAGGGATCCTGCCCGCTCCCACAGCCTGGCTGGGGATCCACCTGTGGCTCTGCAGGTAAGGGGCACCCTCCCCACGCTCCCACTGAGGATCCAGGCCCTTGGGAGGTCTGGGGACCTCGTCTGGCTGCATCCTCACCCCTTGTGGTCTGTGCAATGCCCGGAGAACGTGGGATGTAGGGTCCAGCCAGGGGCTGCCTGTGCTACTGTGGCAGATTTCAGCTTGAAAAGTGTTTTACGGGCTGCAGCAGTGGAGACTGGGCAGGACTTGGGTCCCTGCTGCACCTGGCAGGTCCTGGCAGCCTCCCCAGAGCATCCCAGTGCCAGCCCTTCTCCCTGCTGGAAGGGAGAGCAGCCCAGGAGCGGCACGGCAGGAGCAGCCAGTCCTCCTTGGAGGATCCGAAGGCTCTGAGGAAGCACTCAGGTCTGCAGGTGTGCAGGTGTTGTGTCACAGCCCCCGGGGCTTGGCTTCCTGGAGTGCGGCTGTCACCCTTCCCTGTTCCCGGGACCTGCCATGGCACGGGTTTCCGGGCATCTGGCTCTGCTGGGGTCAGGCAGAGGTCAGGCCGGGCTGGCCCAGGGCTCCGAGTGACCATCCCCGAGGCACACGGACACACCCCGTCCCTGTCCTCTCCGCTGTGCGGCAAGGAGCGCTCCCGGCCACTGGGGGCTGCCATTCCCGTTGTCCCCTGAGTGTCCTGCTGGCTCTGCCGCTCCGCAGGGCCCAGGCATCACCGCTGCTCTTGGCACCGAGGTGCTCACCTGGGCAGGGCTGCTCAGGGCTTGGCTCCTGCCCTGGCCGCCCACTGCCACCGATGTGGGGCACGGCAGGGTTGGAGGCTGTGCCTGGCAAAGCAGCACGAAGCAGGGAGGGGTTTTGCCCAGTTTCCAGCTGTTAAGGGTCACATCTGTTTGTCACTTTTCCCCGCAGCCACAGGAGGTGGTTTTCCCTCTTTCTACAAACAGGAGTTGGTTCCCAAGTGATGCTCTGGTTTGGGACTCTGAGGAGATGACCCAATAGAGCTGTAAGTGCATCATTCTGGGACGTGGCTGACTGGGGGCAGCTGCTGAGAGTCACCCCTGTCCTTCCCTGTCCCCTGGGTCCTGCCTGAGGTGCCAAGCCTGGGTTCTGCATGGGCCTCTGCCACCTTCCTGGCTGCTGGTCTTTGCCAGCAGGTGGCAATCAGAGGACACGGCCGCTCGAGCACCTTGCCAGAGCTGGACACACCTGTGTCCAGGGTGTCCCTGCCCCTCAGGCTCCCAGTATTCCCAGTTCAGCCTCCTCCAGCAGCGGGAGGGCAGAGCTGCCCACACAGGCAGGCTGGGCACGGCAATGTGCCGTCGGTTGTGTCTCCTCTGCTTTCTCCCCGCAAGCCAGTCGGACCAGTGGGCCAGGACTGGTGCCCAGCCTTGCTGCAGGGAGGCAGCTGTGTCACCAGGAGACGGGGGACAGGCAGGACGTGCCGAGCTCCAGCAGCAGCCTGCAGCCCAGGATAAGCGAGAGCAGCTCCCGTGGCACAGCACCGGGACATGGACCCCCGGCCAGGTGAGCGGGTGGTGGCCTTTTCCCCTCACGGGGCAGAGGTGGCATGTCCATGGCACGGGCAGCAGTGCTTTGGTGACATTCCTCCCCTGTGCCCCATGGGCTGGGGCTCACTGCTGGTGCTGCTCGGAGCCGTCCTCTGGCATGTGGGGCTCTCTGCTCCCGGGGGTGCCAGGGTAGGGACGCCTCCCGGGCACGGGGCAGGGCCTGGGCACGACGCCGTCATCCTCCCACGGGCAGTGGGCGTGGGGACGGGGCGGTTTCGGCAGCCGGCTGATTCAGGGAGCTGTTGCACCACGTTCCTCCTGCCCGCGGCTCCTGCCGTGAGTCACGGCTGCTGCGGCTCCCTGACCTCGCCCTCACCGGGGGTCCCGGGGCTGCAGCTCGCCCCGGCCCCAGCAGAAACACTGGCCACCCACGTATCCTGAGCCCTGCCACGAGGGCCGGCTGGAAGAGAAAGGAAGGGGCAGGGCAGGTCCTGCTCCTCCGCGGCGAGCCCTGGGAGCTGTGACCGACGCACTGCGGCCCCCGGCTGTTTGTCCGTCCCACCCGGCGGAGCGGGTGCTGCGGGCTGCAGGCGCCCCGGGACGGTGCTCACCGTGTAAACACTGTGACCACGGGGGAAGTGTTCTCACTCCGCTGGCATCTGCCTAAATTTAGCTGCTCTTAGGTCATCACTTTCCGCCGTCTCCGGTGCCGCACTGAATCCCCTCGCTGTGCCCTCCGCCGGCCGTGCCGCGGGGCAGTGCCAAAGCCCCCGTGCCCGCCTGGCACGGCCCCAGCAGAGCTGTCCGCACAGCAGTCGATGCTCAGGGGCTGTGCCGGGCACCTCGGTGTCCTGACAATTCCGGGAGCATTGAGCGGTCTGGATTTTGCCAGGCCCCGCGGCACGGAGTGGGGATGGAGCGGTGCAGAGCCCGCACAGGTCCCGCACAGCCCCGCCCGTGTGCCGTCCCAGCCTGGCGCTGGCCGCGGCGGCTGCCCGTCCTGACAAAAGCATCCTCTAGAGGGAACTGCCAGCCCAGAAATGGCTCCAGCGCCACCAGGAAAGGAGCATCGCCCCACGAGGGCGTGAGTGGGACCAGCAGTGGAGGTACAGCACGGTCAGGGTGGCCACCTCCCCTCCCAGTGACCGTGCCACCTGCCAGCTCACCTGGGGACAGCGGTGGTCTCCGTCACGGGGCTTTGGAGGCAGCAGGAATCTCTGTGCCACGGTCCTGGCAGCCCTGCCGGGTGCAGTTCCTCCCCGCAGTGGGGACAGCACATGCCTGAGAGTTGTACCCCGCTGCCAGGTGTCCTGTGCCCTGCAGGGGACAGTCGGGACCCCCAGCCTCCCCGAGGTCTGTCTGCAGAGCCCCTCCTCCCTCTGCTTTCCAGGACAAGAGCCCGTCAAGGTGATCGGCGTTGTCTTGGGCATCGGGCTGGCCCTGCTGATCCTGGCGAGTTTTGGCTACACCTTCATCCGGTGGTACCGGAGGGGCCACTCCCAGCGCCGTGAGTACGGGCGGGACAGGGGGACAAGGGACAGGGCAGGGGGGCTCAGAGCACGGGGCTGCAGGGACTGGAGCGTGGGGAACACGGGAGATGGGAACGCTTGGTGCAGGGGGCTCTGGGCCAAGCTGGGGGCACTCTGAGGCGAGGAGGGGGATGCGCAGTGATGTCCTGGTGCTGTCCTCCTGCCTGTCCTGCTTGTCCCCACCCTGCCACTCACGGCAAAGCAAAGGTGGGTTCACGGCAACACACGGCTCTGACACCTCTCCCTCCTCTTCCTCGTGCCTCCCCAGGGCCTGACTTTGTCTTCAGCCTCTACCACTCGCGGTGAGTGACACCGTGGGGGGACCACGGCCAGGCTGGCAGCTCCCCCTGTGCAGTGCCAAGCTGTCGCACCCCTCCCCAGTCCCGAATCCACCCGGTCCTGCTGCTGGCAGGAGGCTGGCAGAGCTGCAGGAGGACAGGCAGCTTGGTGACCTCTCTGCTTTCCCTGCAGCGGGCTGGGGTCGGTGGCACTGGAGCTGGTGCCACCGTTCAGCATCAGTGGCTCGCTGGGCACCTCGGGCAGTGGCTATGAGCCCTTCCACAACCAGGGGCCATGAGGTGAGAGTTGGGCTCGTGAGCAGGTAGGACATCCCCTTGTGGCCCCCTGCCCCCCAGTGCTGTGCCCCAAAGCCTCCCTGCTGCCTTGTAGGGCATCACAGCTTTCCTCAGGACAGCCCCAAGGGTTTTCCAGCAAAAGTCCTGCCTGTGGCTCTGGGGTTTCAGAGGCTTCCCCTGAGCTCTGGTTTTGGTTTCTCCTCTCACAGGCTTTGGTTTGTGTTTCCTTCTCTGCTGTCCCTGGGATGGGGCTGGAGCCCGGGTGCTCTTGCAGAGCTTCCTCTCGCTGCCTCTTACTCACAGCCCTGCACCAACAGAAAAAGCAACCAGAACTGGCCGGGGGAATTCCTCCGTTTTCACTTCTGCGAGAAACAGCTCCTGGATTTGTTGGATTTCAACCGAAATGGCAACGGTGCAGTTTTTTGTTGCTAAAAAAGCTTCCCAGAATCACAGAGGAGTTGAGGTTGGAAGGGACCTCTGGAGACCATCTGGTCCAACCCCTTCCTGCCCAAGGTCACTGGGAGCAGGTGACCCAGGAATGCACCCAGGTGGGTTTGGAATGTCTCCAGAGAGGGAAACTCCACGAATCCCCTGGGCATCTCCTCCACCTGCAGTTTTCTGGCTGGCCCTCTGCAGCCACGGGTGCACAGGAGGTGCCTGGACCAGCACTGGTGCAGCCTCGCCTTGCTTGGGATGGAGGAAGAGGATGCAGCCTCATCCCAGGGTTCCTCAGCACTGATCCTGGAGAAAACAGCCACGTTCCCCCTGGCTCAGAGACCTCCCAGCCTCCTGCACTCCCAGAGACCTGGCACCAGCCTATTCCTTAGGGAGCCAGCTGAGGAGGAGCCCCAGAACTGGATGACTGGATTTATGCAACTGCAGAAAACACCACGAGGAAACAGGAAATCTGTCCCAGACAAACTCCTCCTCCATCCAATACCTGCACCAACATAAAAGCTGGTTCTCCACACTCCCAGTGCAAGGAAATGCCTCAGAAAGCCCCTGGGGAAGTTCCTCCTGGATTTTTTGTGCCAGTTACTTTCGGTCTCAGCAGAACAAGCAGCTGTGGAAGTGTCTGGAGCACAGGAACAGCCATGGGGAGATTCTGTGGCCACAGAGAGGGGCCCTGCTTGGCCAGCAGGGGCTGGCGAGGCACAGAGGGCCTTGGGACCATTTCTTTGCAGGTTTCTCTCAAAAGAAAAACAAAGAAAAACTCATGAGAGCCACGTGGTCACATGTAGGGAAACCAGGGAGGACAGAGTGGGATTTCCAGAGAGTCACAGGGACCATCTGTGCTCTCAGCTATCGAAGCTAAACCCTGTGGTCTGCGGCTTTCTCCTGGCTGAAAGGAGATCTCTGACTGCTCGTGGAGAGGAGAAAATGCCACCTCCTGTGGCCTGAGAGCCCTCGGTGGTGAGCAGAGCCCTGCATGACGCAGGATCCGGCCGTGGGGTCTGACGTCAGCAGCGTTTAAAAGACAAACAACAAAAAAAAGCCAAGCTTTTGATGACTCCGTTTTCCAGAGGATGTTGAAAAAAATAAAAAAGAAAGCAAAAAGCTCTAACCGCCAAAATACACAGAGGCAGAAGAGGTGGGGCCAGTGGAGGGGCAGGAGGAGGCTCCCAGTGCCCTCCACATCCCTGTGGGATGCAGGGATGGATCTCACGTGTGAGCAGCGCCATATGAGGTGTAAGAGAAGGAAGCACAGCGAGGATCAGCCCCCTTCTCCTGCCTGCGCTAGAAGCCACATTCCCCGAAGAGGGTTTCTGCCAGCAGTTTTACTTCCCACTGTGGAGGTTCCTGGAAATGGAGTGACTTTTGGAAAAACTTCCCTGCAACCTGGAAGGTGACCCAGGCTGAGCCGTTGGGTCTCATCCTGTTTCCATTCTGATGACAGCTGTTCCCAGCATCACAGAATTAATTAGTTTGGAAACGACCTCTGAGATCATCGAGCCCAACCTATGACTGAGCACCACGTTGCTGAGCAGAGCCCTGATTGTTGTCTTTCCTCCACCCCGGGGTTTGATTCATTCTGCTCCTGGTGGTGTCCCACGGGATGTGCATCCCTGTGGGATCACTGTGAGCAGCCCAGCTCCTTTTCCCTGCTGCTCCTCTGGTGATTTATCCCACTAGTTCACCAGGGACAACCACCTAGGAACTCGGGTGCGTGAGGAGCTCTTGGAGAGCTGGCTTGGTTCTCCTTTTTCCCAGCTGTGATGTGGAAATGCTCTTCCCCACGTGAGGCAAAGGCACACTGCCTCCTGCTGATGGGGAGCAGAAAATCTGGAAACAGAAAGCTCATGAACAAACAAATGGACCAAATAAACAACACCATATCCTTTCTGTATTTAGAAATTAAATGCAATAAATAACATCTGTATCCAACAGTGGCAGAACACAGGCCATAGTGTGGGTAGGACTGCCCTGGCTCATGCTGGGCTTGTAGGTGCATCCCATACCCTGCCCTGGGGCTCTCCCAGAGGGGCTGGATGCTGAAAGGTCTCTGTAGGGTCAGGAAAGTCTCTGGGTCTGTCCGTGTGGGGTCAGGCAGGGCAGGAGCCCTGTGCTGCCAGCAGCAGGGTGCTGATGTCAGCCTGACATCTGCTTTCGGTCTCTGTGTTGTGAAAGGCTGGGAAGGCAGCAGGAGTGTGGACGTCAGCAGTAGGAGCCCAGCTGGCCCAGGAAAGGGGGAAGTGGAAGCACAGGACTACCCCAGGCCCTGAGGGTAGCCCTGCACCCTGTGCTGGGCTGCTGAGGATGGCAGACAAGGCAGAGGTGTCCTGGAGTGTATCCTTGGTGGCCCAAGGAGGTTGGGATGAGCCCTTCCAGCACAGCTGATCCCTGTCTCCCGTTAGCTGGGGTGGCTGGAGGGCTGCACTGGGGGCTGCCCACAGCAGGACTGAGGCTAAGCAGCCCCACCAGAGCTGGTGCTCCTGGGCCACGGCTGGGCCTGGTGCCATGGACATTCAGGGGTCGGGGGTAGCTTATCCAGTGGCAGGCGAGGTAGTTGGGTCAGAGCGCAGGGCTGGCGGCCCCCAGGGGACAGTCACAGGCGGCTGTCCTTGCTGTCCCCGCTGAGCCAGCTCAGGGGCCTGATGGGCGGTCTGATCCAGCTGGAACTGAGGCTGGAGACGAGGGGCAGCGTCCCCAGGAAGGCAGTGTTGTTGAAGACGTTCAGGTCGACGGCAGTTTTCTGATCAGGGCTGGCTTTGCAGGTCAGTGGAGCACCTGGAGCTGCCCAGCTCAGCAGAGCGGGGGCTTGGGGCCCCAGCTGGCTGGAGAAGCCGCAGGCAGGAGCTCCCCAGGGAGCGAGGCCCTGCGTGAGGGGACGCTGGGGCGAGGACTGCTTCAAATACCCTTTGGACACAGCCAGCTCGGGGCACCCCGTGTCCAGCACGGTGTGGGCGCTGCCCAGGCCCTGCACAGAGCCTGCCCAGCCCGGGAGGGGCACTCCCTCACCCGGGGCCCGCCCCGGCTGCACGGTGCCCTTGGACTGCTGCAGGTAGCCCCGGAACTCCACATCTTCCCGGGCGGCGGCGGGGCAGAGCCCGGCCTGCTCTGGGCCTGCGTTCCCGCTGCCAGAGGAGCGGCCAGGAGCAGGGCAGGGGCTCTCCAGGCCCACCCCACTGTCCTCGGCCGTGGGCAGCTGCTGCCTGTAGCCCTGGGGCTCGGGGCCCGCGGAGCAGCTCTGGGAGGAGGAGGAGGAGGAGGAAGAGGAGGGGATGTGCAGGCAGATGCCGCTGTCGGTGCTGATGCCGCTGCTGTCTCTGCTCCCCGCGGGTCCCGGCAGGCCCGGCTGGTCCTTGGGCCACGCTGGGAGCTTCCAGCCCTGCTCCAGGGGCAGCTGGGCTGCGCTGGTGCGGCCGTCAGGGCTGCTGCCCGGCTGGGGCTCCTTCTGGCACAGGAAGAGTTGCTGGATGGGGTCTGCGTCCAGGCTGCCTGAGGATGGGGGCTCGTGCTCCACCCAGAGCGAGCTCTGCTTCATGAGGGACTTCTGGGAGGGAGAGGAAGAGGGGAGTGAGCTGCGCTTCATCCCTGCTTGGTGCCTGCCTCTCCCAGCACGCCCCACGCCTGCACCCTTGCTGTGGCCCCAAAGGCACTGTCCCTGCCTTACCAGGGCAGACGGAGTCCTCACAGGTTTCTTGACGTAGGCACGAGCCAGCAGAGTCCCCAGGAGGCCCAGCAAGGAGAGGATGATGAAGGAGGAGCTGAGGATGCCTGGGAGAAACGCTGCGCTCCCTGCGGGAGAGGACGTGACCAGGTGAGGGGGAGAGGGGCATTCCTCAGTGCACACAGCGCCGAGAGGCTGCCCTGGCGTGGACCCCCACACTCCCAGAGCCAGGAGGCTTGTGGGGGGTCTGCCCCCCGTGATTCCCCCCTTCCCTGGGTGCCACTTACTGTCCCTGTGGCCGGTGGTGACGCACTGCTCGCCGGTGCGTGCGGTGGGGCTGGGCCTGTTGGCCATGCTGGGCTCCACGCTCAGGCAGTACTCTGTGACCCAGAACAGCTCACTGATGGTGAACTCTGTGCTGTTCTTCACCACTGTGATCTGCAACAAACGGCACAGGCTGGCACCTGAGAGCCCCCAGCTCCTGCTTCCCTCTCTCCTCCTCCTCCTCTGTCCCCCTGGGAAAGTCCCCAGGGTGTGTTGCGATAATGATGACAGCAGCTAAATCCAAAATCCCCACAAGAGGTGGAAAACTCTGCCATAAAACACATAGAGAAGCCTCTTTGTGCTGCTGTGGGCGTGAGAAAGCTCAGCATTTACTCCTAGAGGAGACTGTGCCTTAACAGTCTGTTTTTCCACTTGAGCAGCACCCTGTGGGACAGATGGGGACTACAGGGGAACAGCAACTCATCTCACCGTGTGGTTGTCCCGTGTCCTCCTGACGTACACGTGGTACTGGGTCACTTCTTTCTGGTAGTCGCTGTACTCCACAGTGGTGGTCCCGGAGCAGAGGAGCAGCTGTAGCCGCACCTGGATGGAGTTGCCCATCACAGAGAGGCTCTGACCCACCAGGCGCAGGCCAGCTGGAAGCAAAACAGTCACAACAGCAGGTCAGGGCTGTTTCCTGTTCACAGCTCTCAGCCCCTGCAGCGCCAGGCTGAGCTGTGACCGTCCCACCCAGCCTCAGCTTGTCCCATCCCGCTGCGCAGCCTGCCTGCCCCCAGGAAGGCGTGGAGGGAAATATCCCTGCTCTCATTCATCCCACAGCTCTTTCCAAGCACTTTGGCACTCTGACCCCCCAACTCCAGCGCAGGGTGGAGACAGAACCCAACCCACCTTCCTGTGGGAAGAAGCTGCTGGTCCTTTGCCAGGAGGACGTGTGGTTCCCGCACACGGCCCTGACCTGCACGTGGTAGCGCTGCTCTGGGTCCGAGGTGTAGCAGGTGAGGTCACAGGAGTGCTCCGAGGTGTTCCTGCACTCCGGGATGGCTGTCCAGGGGATACCTGAGCCATAGCTGTGGGGAGAAGCACCAGGGGTGAGCAGAGAGCTGGAATCAGACCCCGGGCAGGGCAGTTGCCCCTCGCTGTTACTCACACTATGTACTCCACGTCGTAGCGGGCGTTGCTGGGGCAGCCGTGCCCCGGCTCCCACCTCAGCAGGTGCCGTGCCATCTCCACGGTGAAGCGCAGGGACCGGGGCCTCGCCAGCTCCTCACCTGGGGGACACGGTGAGCTCAGCTGGGGCTGCACAGCCCCTGTCCCACCTCAGCCCCACAGGAGCCCTAGGATGAACTCCTGCAGCATCACCCCGTGATGGGTGACGTAACAGCACTGACCCCCTGAAACGTGCAAGCCTGCCCAGATTTCTCTTTCCAGCTTCCAGGATTTGCTCAACCCCTCTTCTCCTTCCTCTTTCTTTTTTGGGCCAGCCCAGCTGGGGCTTCTCGATACTTTTCAGCCCCAGGAAAGGAGCTGTATTTGCGTCCCCCATCCCCTGCTGTTTGCTACCAGCTCTGTTTGGACTCGTCTTTCCTGTTTTGCTCATCTGCTGCCTGGGTGAAACCAGACTTTTTCACACCTCCTGCCTGATCTCTGTGTTGTCACCTGGCAGAAAAGCCCCGATGATAACACCTGCCACCTTTCCCTGGCAACTGCTGCCTGCTGGCAAACCCCCAGCCCAGCACTGTGTCCCCAGTGACCATGGCCCCTCGCGGTCACACCAGTGGGGACAAGCGAGGCTGGTCCCCTCGCTGGCCCCTCGCTGAGCCTTTGGGCTCCCAACCAGCAGTGAAAGGCAAGCGGTGAGCAGGGAGCCCTGGCCATGCCCCGCTCCCAAGCGCTGACCTGAGGGCTGAGCACCCAGCAGAGGTGTCCAGGCTGCGGCTCCAGTCTTATCCCCCATCCCAAGGAGCCCACCCGGAGCCGTGAGGCTCAGCCCCGGCCGGCAGGGAGGTGAAAACGGCAGGAGAGACTCACCGTGCGCCGGGCAGGCGAGGAGCAGCGCCAGGCACAGCGCCAGGGCGGTGGCAGAGGGGACCATGGCCACTCAGCATCCTCCGTGGCGGCGGGGCGAGCGCGGGGCCGGGCTGTGCCCCGGCGGGAGCTGAGCGCTCGTTTTTCCCCCAGGGGCTGGCTCAGTGACGTCTTGGAGGCGTTCAAACAGCGCCAGGAAAGTCACCGAGCAGCCACTTCCACTTCTCTTCGCTGTCCACCCACTCACCCCCAGCCTAAGCCTCAGCCTGGGCCGGGCTTTTCCGACAGAGCTTGAAAGGAAGAATTCTGGGGGCTTTTCTGAGCAAAGCGGGGCCGTGCTGAGAAAGGCAAGTCCGAGTGAGTGATGTCTCTGCCTTTGTTGTGAAATGAGATGTTAAAAGCACGGCACAGGTGAGTGTTAGCACCGAGGGTAACCTGCCACAGGGCTTTTCCTGAGCACACCACCGTGTCCTGTCCTGCCAGCAGCTGAATCCAGCCAGCTTCTAACCAGCCCTGGAGCCCCAGGAGGGGCTTCTGGCTCTCCTTTGGCCTCAGCCTCCTGCCTCAGCCTAAAATTCCCCCTTCTCCATTTCTGGGGCCGAGTGAGAACCTGTGTCCTGCAAACACCCTCACACAGGAGTGACATTGGAAATCCAGAGTGACACAGGGGCTGCCACTGGTCCCAGGGCTCTGGAAGCCCCCCAGGTATGTCTGTGATCCCGTGGCTGTGGGGTCTGGCCCCACAGAGATGTCCTGCCTGCCTGCTGGTGCTGGGACCTGAATCACCAGCCAGCAGACTGTGTGTGAGTGCTCTGCTTTGCCTCAGAGCTTGCGTGAGGGCTTTCCTGGGGTCCTCATGTGATGGAGCGTGATTTTCCTCAAAAAGAGGAATTTCCCACTGGGGAATTGGTGGAAAGGACACAGATAAAAAAGAGAAACCAAAAGTGCTATGGACAGAGTCAGAGAGCCCCATGGAGGGCACACACGTGCAGGCTCCTCTTTAAGATCGTTCTTTAAAGGCCTGAAGTGGGAGATTTCTCCTGTTTTCCCAGACTTATCCTTCCTGACGAAGGCCAGGGGCTTCCACAAGCTCACAACCTGGCCTGAGCACCAGCAGCAGATCCCCTCCCTGCCCTGGCTTTATTCCCAGACCAGCTGATGTCCTGCCACTCTGCTCTTGGCCCCCGAGTCACACCTGGCAGCCACTGAGCTGAGGACTCCCGAGATGAAGCACAGCCAGTCTCACACAAAGCCACAGACTGTGTTTTGTGTAAGGTAATGACAATGAAAAGCAGTGGGACCAAAGCCCAGGAAAGGGGGAGTTCTGTGGAAAAGCCACCGTGGGGCTGGCCCTGTGGGTGAGGCGGTTCAGAGAAGTGGGAGAAGTGGTTGGCAATTTAGAGGAAAAAATGAAAGAGGCTGAGGAGGAACCAGAGTTCTGCAGAATGCTTGGATGGCAAAGGGGACTCGTGGTGGGACCTGAGCTCTGCAGGGAGGGCACTGCCAGGGGTGAGGGGACAGCTGGGGGGGATGTGGCTGACCCTGAAATGCCTCCCTGTGGACACACCACAGAGAAACCCAGCCCAGGAGCACCTGGGTCTGTGCGTTTCCCTCGCTGCTGTCCCTCGGGAGGCTTTCCCAGGGTGACAGCAGGGTCAGACAGGTGGTGCTGCACTGAGCAGGGCAGGGATGGGGCCCGAGGGCTGGTTCTGCACAGCCCTGCCGCGGGACAGAGCGGAGCACGGGGATCCTCATCCCAATTCCCTCGTGCCTGGAGGCTGGAGCAGCTCTCTTGGGCTGGTGGAGCCAGCTCTGGCTGTGTGTTTAACTCCTCTGCAATGGCTGGGAGGGCAAGAGGGTGCAGGGAGGGCTCGCAGCAGCATTGCCAGCAGGAAAGGTGAGGATTTCAGCCGGGAGCTGTGTGCATGCTGACATTTACCATCAGGCTGCTGGGGTCAAGGCACACACCCTGTTCTCTGGAACTTGCTCTCTGTAGGTGGCTTTGTAGCAGGCAATGAACGATTCCTGGAGCTGTTTTCTGAGAATCCCTTTCTGGAGTGGATGCAGCAGCTTAAGAGGGCACGGCTGGCTCAGGGCTGCCTGGGGGTGCAGCTCAGTGCTTGGCGACCCCTGACACTCAGCAGGCACAGCCTGCAGCGGCACAAAAAGCAAACAAAAAACCCCAGAAACCACTTCTGCCTATGAAAACTACAGAGGAGTGCGCTGTGGAGTGGAGGCTGGCTCAGAACCCCTCTGTGGGGTGGGATCCAGCCCAAGCTTTGCAGACTCAAAGAGAAGGGGCTTTGCAGCAGGGCTCCTCCAAGCCTGGATGTCCCCGCTTGTCTCCTGCCCTTCTGATGAGCAGGTGTGGGTGGGGGGCTGGATGAATGAGGGACTTACACTAACAATAATGCCAGGAGAGACCTGTGTCACTGAGGGTCATGGGTCTGCCTGTTAGAAAGCACAGGATGAAGCCTTTCTCATTTAATCCGGGTATTTTCACCTGTTTCCACCTGAGTTCTTGGTTCAGCAGAGCATCCCCAGGCTGTGCCAGCAGGGGAGGCAGGAGGCTGTGCTGGCTCCTTGGAGAAGCATCGCTCTATCAGCAAAGGAATAAAAAGGCCTCTAGAGAAACTACCGGGAAATGGCATTTCATTTCCTCTGGAACGAGGAATTCCTGACTCCTGGGTCACAGCAGCGAGGTTCTCCTGGGGCTGGGCAGGGCTGTGCATCCCCTCCCCTGCGCTGGGCAGGAGAGCTGTGGGTGAGTGAGAAGGGGGCACAGAGGGGAGCAAGGGGGGCTGAGGTGGGCAGGCAGCCAGGAGAGCAGCGGGGAACCCCGGGATGGCTCCCTGGGGCCAGGTCTCACCTGCTCCCGGACTCGCAGGGCCCCGCCGGCCCTGCCCCGCATCCCTGGGCCGGCCGGCACAGCGCAGGTGTTTTGCAGGCTGCGCCTGGAGCAGTTGGGAAACCGGCGGCGCCGGGGCCGGCCGGCAGGTCCGACAGGTTTGCTCCTGGCGCTGCACTGACGTGCGAGCCCGCTCGCCAAACACCTCCTGCCGCGGCCCCGCGGAGCTGGCCCTGCTCGGCACCGCGCTGCTGGCATGGCCGTGCCGCAGCTCTGAGCCCAGCCCAGCCCCGACCCCGGCCCATGGACGGTAAAACCTCCCCGGTAAGTGCGGGCGGCTCCCGGCTCGGGCCCGGCGGGGGCTCGATGGACTCGCTCCCCTCGGGGTTGGTGGAGGGACCGGTGTCTGCCTCCTGCGCTCCGGGGTGTTCCTTCACAGCCGCCGGAGGGAGAAGGAGCCGGGGGAGCTGCCCGAGGAGCCGCTGCCTCCGGCACCCCTTGGCACGTGGAGGGAGGGCAGCCAGCAGCATCCCTGGTGCCCGCCCTGTGCTGGCACAGGTGTCGAGGCTCTCGGGTACTTTGCCACACTGGAGCTGTGACCTGCGGGGACCAGCTGGCGCTGTCAGAGGGATCCGGTGCCGCTTGGCACGCTCCTGAGCCCTCCGGCACTTTCCAGCAGCGCTGCACCGGTGGGCACAGCCCTGCTGCTCCCCTCGCCTGCTCTCCAGGCACTTTTCCCTGCGCCCTTTTGGGGCTGGGCTGACTGGGACCTGCTCAGCCCTGGATGTGGGGCTTCGCTGAGCATCCTGTCATGAGGAAAACATCCATCCCGGCTGGGCACCGGGTGAGGCAGCGAGTAATTACCGAGCTGAGCAGCGCCGGCTGTGCCAGCGACATCCGGAACAAAGGCAGCCCTGACGGCCTGGATGGGGCTCCAGGGGAGGCAGAGCCAGCTCTGACACCCTCCTCTTCCTCCCCCTTGGCGTGGGGGTGCCGGCCAGGAGCGGGCACAGAGGGCTTGTGCTGGGTGTAGGCTGGCTCTGAGGAGATGCAGAGTGGTCCCAGCTCTGGATGGCCTCAAAGCAGGGTGGCATCACTGCATCTTGGTGATAGTGGGGCAGGAACTGGGATGGCCACACGCAGAGACGATTGCCCAATACTGGACAACCCCACTGGGCCACCTTGGCGTTGTCACTTGGGTTAAATGGGCCATCAGGAGTGGCAGGAGTCACCCTTGGCTCTGCTACGGCAGCAGCGTCTCTTTGTCTTTCCAGGCCTCTGTGGAGTGAGGTGAGCAGTGGTTACTCAGCCCCTGGAACATTTTGGGTCTGCGCCCAAAGGGTGCCCACACTGGCACAGGATGACCTGTCCCTGGCCACATCAGGCTGGCTCAACCGACAGTCGGTCACCTGCACTTGCAAAGTGACGCTGGCTGCTTTTGGGATTTCACTTTGCTGTGTGTATCAGGGTCTGGGCAGTGTCCTCCCAGCCTGTCCTGGTGCTGGGCTCTGTCCCCTCCCAGGTAGGCCCCACTCAGCAGTGGCACTTGAGCAGGACGTTGTGATGCAGAGAGACTAGGGGCTCTCACAGGCTGGGGACATCTCTGTCCCTGGCGAGGACAATGTCTCCATTGTGTGCTGGCTGAGCTGCTCTGCACAGACAATCGCTGCTTCACAGCCAGGTGAAGGAGTTCCCAGCCTGGACACGGGGCTGTGAGCTGCTGGAGCCGTGCTGAGGGCGGGCTCAGCTGGGGAGGAGGATCTGAGGCAGCCCCTTCCAGCTCATTTAAGCCCGGCTGCCTCCCTCTCTCCCCTCTTGATGCTCCGGATTTTTGGAGTTCTGTGTCCTGCTCCTCCAAGAGGCGGCTGGGCCCTGGCTCTGGTTGCAACACCCAGGTGTTCCCTGGCTTCCGCTTTCCCTCCCACTCCGAAACTGCAGGTGGCTGCTGGCTGGTTTCCCTGGGCGCTGAGCCTCCAGCCCAGCCTGGGTTGCCTTTCCCCTGCTGATTGTCCTCGCTGCCCTGGGTTTGGGGGCCTTCCCTCCCCATCAGGGTGTGGAGCTGCAGGTCAGTGCATGTGACAGCTCACGGTGCAAAGGGGACAGGCACCTCAGCGCTGCTGCTCTGGGTTTGAGTGCCTTGCGCAGCTCTGCTCAGAGCAGGGACAGGGTGTGAAGTGGAGCTTGCACTCCTGACAGGTTTACCAAAGGGCTCATGTTGCAGACAGGCAGCGTCCACCGTCTGCAAGGTGAGCAAAGCTGGCCAGGAGTGTCCCCAGGGTCCCTCCTGGATGTCCTGTGAAAGCAAGCCCTCTGTGCCACAGACAGGGGCTGGCTGTGCCCCCCTCCCCTGATCTGGCATGGATCACTCCTGCGGCTGGTGGAGCATTTGCAAAGAGGCCGTCGGGGAAAGGGCTCAAACCGCAGCGGTGCCTGTGATCCGGGCTCGGCTCTGCCTCTGACTTTTACTCAAAAGCCAGCAAAGGATGAGTAAAGGGTTTGTGGGCAGGAGCCATTGCTCGCTCACCGGGGTCACGCGCTCTCCTCTACAGAAACATCTCTGCAAAACCACCGCTGTTTTCTCTGCTGCAGTGGCCCCACGCTGCTTAGCCGTGGTAAGAGCTCTGTTACCTTTTCTGGCAGCCCACAAAACTATTTTGACTTTAGAGCTGTAAGGAAATAAGTAGCTGAAAGTTCACCTGAGTGTAAGAAAGGGCATGTGCTTCCTGCTGAGGAGCGCTCAGAGCAGCCTGACCTATGGCACGTTTCGGTGTTAATTTGATATATTTGCACACTGGAGGTGGGAGTGCTGTGGCATCCAGCCTTGCTGGCTCCCTGGGGAAGCTGGGCTGTGTTTTCTGCATGTGATGGAGAGGTTTCTCCCTTGGAGGATTGTAGTTCTGCTGGTCTGATAAGCGAAGGGTTACAGCGGCTGCAGGGTGAGTTGTACACAAAAGCCAGGGGAAAAGGGTATTTACAAAACCCTCATTTCAACGCAGGCAGGAGAAATTCTTTTCCCAGGAAGGGTTCTGGCACCCCCACATTGCTTTGCTCAGGACCTGCCACAGCTCTGGCTGTCACCCAGGGCAGGCACTGAGGGTACCCGGGGATGCCCCATGATGTGGGCACATGAGAACTGAAATCCCATCAGTGTTGTGACTGCTCAGGCTCATTCGGGGAGGGCACTGCAGGGCACCCTCCAGCCCTCCCAGCTTCAAGGAGAAAATTGAGGGGCTCTCCTGGGCTCCCTGGCACCTTTGGGACAGGGCAAGGCTGCAGCACTGCTGGGAAATGCGGGTGTAGGAGAACCTGGAGCAGACCCAGGCTTGTTCCTGCTGTCTGGCAGGGAAGGGGTGAGAGTGGGGCTGATGCAGTGAAACAGAAAGTGCCTCTGCCCTGGAAAGTGCCTCTCTCCGCTCCTCCCCTGCACAGGAGCCCGGGGAGCTCCACACGAGTGGGGAGGTGGCTCCCCATGGCCGGGGGACATCAGCGGTGCCGTGCCAAGCGCCCGCGGGGGTGGGAGGAGGTTCGTGCCGGGGGATGGCCCCGCACACGCCGCTGCTGGCCAGGGCGGGTGGCCGGGCCGCTCCCGGAGCCCGGGGTGCTGTGGCCGCCGGCTCTGCGGGGATGAGCTCGGCAGGCACAGCCCGAGCGGCGCAGGTGTGTCCCCGGTGTGCAGGGCAGGTGTGTAGGTGTGTCCCCGGTGTGCGGCGCGGGGATGTCCGAAAGACTCTGAAAGGCTCCGACCCTGCGCGGGACGCGTGGCCACGCCGGGGCCGTGACTCACAGATAATGCCCAGGAAGTTACAGCAGCGCACCGCCAGGGAGGGAGGGAGGGCACAGCCGCCTTTACAAAGCATCAGCCTGAGCAGCCTCACCACCTGCTCATTGGGGCTCCCGGCTCCCGGCAGGGGACACCAGGGGACAGAAAAGCCACCTGGAAGGGCGAGGGCCAGCTGTGCCCGTGTCCCCATCCTGCCCGTTCCAGGGCTGTGCTCCATCCTGAGCGCTCCTCGCTGGCCAGGCAGGGAAAGGGAAGATTTCTGCTCATGGAGACAGGTGATCTCTAGCAGTGCAGGGCCAAAAACCAGAGACAGGCTCCCCGGGGGATGTGTTAGAGCCCGTTTCTGGATGGTACGTGGTCCCTGCAGGGCGGTGGCTCCACTTCTCCCTGGGTTCCCCTTCAGAAGTGCTGTGACAGAATCCCAGAATGGTTTGGATGAAAAGGGATTGAAAGCTCACCCAGCTCCAGCCCCCTTCCGTGGGCAGGGATGCCTCCCACTGGATCGGGTTGCTCCAAGCCTCATCCATCCTACAAAAGGTAGAGGAAGCAGCATTTATTCTGGGATTTGTTTGCAGGTCCTCTCTGGAGGAAAATGAGACTCTCTGGCTTCTGTCACCAAAGGAGCATTTGGAAGAGTGTATTTTGAGGAAAGGAAGCAGATACACATTCTTTTGTGAATTCACGGATCAGGAGTGACACAACTGCAGAGCAGCATTCCAGGGTGCAGGATGTTTCAGGGCTTGGAAAACACTGATTATTAAGTATTACTAAATGACAGCTGGAAATTGCACTGTATTTTTCAAATGGCTAATTAAGGATAGATGCATAAATTGGGGCACTGGCCCCGTGGAACTGGGCCACAGCGTGACTGTCACAATGCCAAATACCCAGGTGATTGCTCGGCTCACAGTGATGGCTTCGGGAAGTTCAGCCACCCAAAGGGGAAAAACCCAGTGACAATGAGGGTTTTGGCCTTCCTGGATGGGATATGGCTCAGGTTCTGGTACAGAGAAGGGCACTGTGGTGGTGGCTCTCCCTGAGGCTCATGGTTCTGTGAGGAACAGGCTCGTTGTGGTGCCGGGCGGCTCAGCTCCGTCTCTGTGTTGCTTTCACCTTCACAGCTGGCAGGGTGGCAGCTGGGGGACTTCTGGTGGGCAGCAGTCACTGCTGGTGACAGTCCCCTCTGCCCACAGACCACTGCCTCGTCCAGCAGTGTCCCTCCCAGCCTCCTCCATGTCTCCACGGTCAGCAGCATCTTCGGTGCCCGACCTCCACAGCCTCGAGAGAACGTCCTGGGCATCAGCTTCAAACCCTACAGCCCCGAGTCCGGCCCGGCCTCGAGCCCCTGCTCGGCCTGCGAGAGCACACGTAAGGGTGGGCCCGGGGTGATCCACGGCTCTGGGCCCTCCCAGGACCGGGAGGGATGGAGGGAGGCTGGGATGTCACCGACAGCCCTGGGGTGTGAGGGGTGTGGGGGGCAAGGGAGAGCGCAGTGACCACAGAGCAGGTTGGGGTGTGCCCTGCCCTGCTCTCCCACAGCCCAGAGGTGGGCAGCACGGTCCCGAGGAGGCAGCTGCCCCCTGACCTTGTCTCTGCCCTCCTGCCAGGATCCTCCATGTTCAGAGCTCCCTGCATGAGCCAGCGGCGGCTCGCGCTCATCTTCTGCGTCTCCGTCCTCATCGTGCTGCTCATCGCCCTCATCCTGCTGTGTGAGTGGGGCCCCAGCCCGGGGTGGCTCCAGGCTCCTGCAGGGGACCTCAGAGGAGCTGGGAGTCAGCACAGTCTGGGGATATCCACACTGGGAATTGCCAGAGGGAAATCCCTGGCACAGAGACAGGGATAGGTTCTTCCCATTCCCTGAGTGCTCCTGACATCTGCTGGAGAGACAGGAGCTGGGGAAGAAGAGGAGATCTGCTGCCTGGGCTGCTGCCAGTGTTTGGGGGGTTGGGGCTGCAGTGTGCTTTCCTTCTGCTGGGCAGCAGGGCACCCAGCAGCACCCACTCCACAGTTGCCCACCCCAAGACAAATCATGGTCCGCACTCACAGGCTGAATGCTTTTCCTGTGGGTGAAGGGAGAGGGGCTTGCAGCAGCTGGGCAGCACAGGGGAGTGCTCGGGGTGGCCAGTTCTCCCCCAGCCCTGTGTCCAGCAGCTCCTCACCCTTGCTCAAACACACCTAACGCTCACACCCGGTGATGGGGAACGCTCCTGTGCCTGGCACGCCTCCAGATGCCCACCCAGGTGGGTCACAGCCCGTCACCCATGGCCAGCCCTGCACTCAGCGTGGCATTCTCCTGCTTCCAGTCATGTTCTGGAGGTCGCAGACGGGCATCGTGTACAAGGAACCAGCAGAGAGCTGCAGGGACAGCGCCGTGCGCTGTGACGGCATCGTCGACTGCTCCCAGAGGAGCGACGAGCTGGGCTGTGGTGAGGCACGGCAGCTGGGATGGGGGGAATGAGGGGAGCCCCGGGAGCACCCCTGACCCTCCTGCTCCACCCCACAGTGCGCTTCTCATCCGAGGAGTCCTTGCTCCACGTCTACTCCAGCACCGAGAGCCAGTGGCTGCCGGTGTGCAGCAGTGACTGGGACGAGTCCTTCTCCAGGAAAACCTGCCGGCAGCTGGGGTTTCAGAAGTAATTCCCGGAGGATGGGTTGTTCTTCTTGGGTGCTGGGGCCCTGCCAGAGCCCTGCCCTGACTGAGCGCAGGGTCTGCTGGGCTGTTTGCCCTGCTGGAAGGCGGCGTGTCCAGCGCTGCTGTGGGCATAAAGCAGGGACCAAGCAGTCAGTGCCCGGACAGGGGGACGCTCACTGCCTGTCCTGTCCTGTCCCCTCCCAGTGCGTCACAGACCGAGTACATCCCTCTGCGTGTCTCTGGCAAGAGCCTCACGGTGACTGATGAGCGAGAGACCATCCAGCAGAGCCTCAACAGGTACCAGGGTCACCTCCTGCCCTGCTGCTGCCCTGGAGCCACAGGAACGGGGCTAAGGCTGGGTCTCCTCCTCTCTCCTCAGCTCCCAGTGTCCCACAGGAAAGTACGTCTCCCTGCGATGCACAAGTAAGGAGCTGGCTAGGACACAGCCGAGGGTGGGTCCCCTTTTCACAGGCTTGGGAGCGCTTTCCCCCCTTCTCAGCACAGGGGTGGGCAAAGGGGATGTCTTCCAGCAAATTTTCTGGGTAACAGAAAACTGCTATGATTGCATTCCCTGCAATAAGTGTGGTTCCTGTGGGTGGTGGGGATGCTGTGTGTGTCCCCCTCCATGCTCCCCTTGCCCCCGAGCCTTTCTCCCAGCCCTGCTGTCCCCTCCAGCCTGCGGGCAGAGGATTTCTGGCCGGATCATCGGTGGGAAGGAGACCTCTGTGAACAAGTGGCCCTGGCAGGTCAGCGTGCAGTACGGGCCCATCCACATCTGCGGCGGCACCATCATCGACGCTCAGTGGGTGCTCACCGCTGCCCACTGCTTCTTCATGTGAGTGCTGCTGCCAGCCCGGGCCCCCAGCCCAGCCCCACAGCCCGCCTCTCACTCCCTCCTGCCCCATCTGGCCCTGCCAGGAACAGCATGAAGATCCTGGACGACTGGAAGGTGTACGGAGGCGTGTCGGACCTGAAGCAGCCCATGGAGGGCATCGCCGTGTCCCAGGTCATCATCAACTCCAACTACAGCGACGACCACGACGACTACGACATCGCCCTCATGAAGCTCTCCAGGCCGCTGACGCTCTCAGGTGAGGACTCTCAGCTCACCTGGGCCTGCCTGGGTGGTGTTTGGAGGACAGCGAGATGGACAGGACAGAGAGGCCGCTCGGGTGCCCTGGGAACCACGGGGTGTGCGGGGCTGCTGCCAGCTGGAGCATCCAGCTCCGCTGTGGCCACCTTGCTTGTCCCATGGCCAGGAAGGGTCTGGCCCCCGCAGCCGTGGGCACAGCAGTGCCACCAGCCCCACGTGGGCCCGGTGAGATGGGCAGAGAGGGGAGCCTTTGCTGCGCCCCGCGCTCCTCCCTGGCTGCGGGGCTGTGCCCATTTCTGTCCCGGTGACTCACCCTCGCTCCTCTCGGCTCCCGTCCCGTCTCCTCCAGCCCAGGTGCGCCCCGCCTGCCTGCCCACGTACGGCCAGCGATTCCAGACCGGCAGGTCCTGCTTCATCACCGGCTTCGGGAAGACCAGGGAGAATGAAGGTGAGGGAGGACCGCGGCTCCCCGCGGGCAGCTCCTGCCCCGCACACAGCCCTGCTGCGGCCCTGCAGGGCTTTCCCGCAGGGACAGCTCTCGGGATCGCCCTCCCGGCTGCGAGGCTTTGCAGAGACGAGACCTGTGAGAAACAGCCGCTTCCTCCCTCGCTGCCGAGGGGCCGGGGGCGGTGGGGGATGACGAGGCCCCCCCTGCCCCACAGCTCTTCCTGCCTTGCAGATAACACGTCCCCCAAGCTGCGGGAGGCCGAGGTGAAGCTGATTGACTACAAGATCTGCAACAGCGACAAGGTGTACGAGGGCTACCTGACCCCCCGCATGATGTGCGCCGGCTACCTGCAGGGAGGGAAGGACGCCTGTCAGGTGAGCGGGGGCACACCAGGCAGAGCTGCCCCATTTTGGGTACCCGCAGAGCGACGTCTCCTGTCTCCCCTCCTCACTGCTCTGCCCCTCTGAGCCAGGGTGACAGCGGAGGGCCCCTGGTCTGCGAGGACGACGGCCGCTGGTACGTGGCCGGGGTGACGAGCTGGGGGACAGGATGTGGCCAGAAGAACAAGCCCGGAGTGTACACACGTGTGACAAAGCTCCTCGGCTGGATATACAGCAAAATGGAGGTGAGGTGGCAGGGCTGTGCCCGGCCAGGGTGGCCCCGGAGAGGGGCTGCACCTCCAGCCCAGCCCCTGGCACCTCACCCTGCTCTCCTCTCTGTCCCTTGCAGAGCGAGAACGACTAAGGGCAGGACGGACACTTGCCTGGGCTGTGCCTCTCCGGCTGGCACGGGCCACTGCCCCAGGCCGCTGCCAGGGCACGATGCCACCAGCCAATCCCCGCCTCTCTGGACTGTCCGTGCAGCCAGGGACCTGTGGTTGCCCCCGAACTCTGAAAACAGCACCTGCAAAGCCACCCTGCCCTCGCCTGGTGCCAGGGGTGGCGTGGTGGTGGCACAGCACCCGGCCGGGCCCGGGGGCACACAGCCCGTGCCAGCGGCGGGCCGTGCTGGCTGGGGACACCTCCTTGCCGCGTGTCTGTGGCTCTGCCGGTGTAAATAGACCTGTCTGGACAGGCTGTGCGAGTGCTTCCTGCCAGGCCCGCGGCACACTCAGCGGGCGAGGGGCTGCCGGCAGTGCCCGCGGAGAGGGAGCTCTCTCCTCTTGCCGGTCACAGCTGTGCCACCTTAGGGTGCAGGACGTGGCAGCCGTGCCCACGCTGCCCGCACCCCCGGGGCCACGCTGGCCGCTCGGTGGCGAACGGGAGCCGCGAGGTGCGGATATTCCGCCCTCTGGGAGGGGCGGCCGCTGCTCTGTGCTTGCGGAGGGCTTTAGGAAGTGCCTTTCACAAAACGTCCCTCCCTGCGAGAGAAGTGCCTGCTTGTTTGTTTTTCCATGCCGCGGCCCCGGTCGGAGCCAGCTCTCGGTCCCAGCACCGCCGCCGCTCTCAGTCCGCCCCGGGGCGGGTTTGGCAGCGGCGTGGGGAGCTCCGCGCCCTGGGAGGGCTGTGGGAGCTGGGACAGAAGCCAGCGGCACCAAAGGCCACGCTGGAGCGTGGTTCAGAGCCGTCACCCCAGGGTGAGCCGGCCCTGGGTCGCCCTGCCGGAGCTCCGCGGTGCCCGGCGCTGCCTCCTCCCTGCCTGCGGGGATGGCACAGCCAGCCTGTCCTCCCTGCCCGCGCCCCAGCAGGGACGTTTGCCTTGCCTGCGTCTTCTGGTGGATGCTGGGGCACACAAGGAGATCCCCAGGGGGAGCAGAGGCTGCCTGCTCCCCTCCCCAGCCCTGTGGTCAGCTGCAGGGGGGGCCCTGTGGAGCCTGGCCACCCTGCACTCTTGAATAAATGTTTTGGTAGTGTCCCAGGTGGAGATGGCTCTTTGGGATGGGCTGGAAAGGAAGCAGCGACATGCCAAGGATCCCTGGGGAGCGGGCATGTGGGGCTTGTGATGGAGTGGCCCTGCCTGTCACCCTCTGGGCTACTGCTCGTGGCTGGGGGAAAAGGGATAGTTTTGGTTGCTCAGGTCCTGGGAACATCCCCCGGGTTCCCAGCACTGACCACTTCCCCTGGAAAAGGTTGTGGGCAGCTGTGGTTTGTGTTGGGGCTTTGGGACAGCAGCTCTGGTGTGGTTCTGGGTGTGCAGAAAGCACCTGGGGCAGCCGATGGGAAGGGGTGGGTGAATTCCTGCCTGTGCTTCACTTCCCGTGGGTTTGGAGCAGGGCTGGGTGGCTGCCCCGGGCCTGAGCTGAGCTGAAACAAAGGGAGGGAGTCGGTGCCTTTTGGGACAGCCTGACCTCAAACCCCTTTGCAGAGCAGCAGCCCACACGCCTCCCACGAGGCAGGAGCTGCCCGTGGAGGACGGAGTGTGCAGGGCCCAGGGACTGTTCCCACTTCATACCCTGGACAAGGGCCCTGGGCAGCCCTGCTGGGCTCCAGCGAGGCCTGGGGGCTCTGCTCCCCCCACACAGGCTGTGCCTGCTGCAGGGACTGCCCTGAGTGTGCAGGGCAACACAACTTTCCATAACAGAGGCAGCTGATCCTGAGTTAGCAACGGGGCCTTGACTTCCTTGTTTTGTTTTGGTCTGGTTAAAGTGGGAATTCAGTGGGCCTTAAGTCACAGACCCAGCTTATGTGTGTCCAGAGGCGGGCTGGGGGTTTCTGTGGCTAAGTCAGAGAGGAATAGCAGCTCCTAGTGGTTCATTACTGGAGAAATTGATCTTTTGAAAAGGAATAACCCAAAAATTGGAACCCAGTAAGAGCTGATCTTGCTGGAGCTGTGTTCCTGGGACCAGTAATGGTAACATTTCAGCACGTGTGGGACCTTCTCCTCTGCTGTGGATTTCTCCTCCTCAGGGGTTATTGCTCTTCTGAAAGTCTCTCACAGCAGAGAAACACTTTCAGCCCCTAATACAAATTCAATTTATTTATTTTAAACCTGCCATCCAGCAGTGTCTCCCCCCAGGCCCACAGGCAGGTGTGCAGTGCTTTCCCAAGGGATGAAGTTTTCTAAGCAGATTAGGAGTGATTATTTTCCCGTGAAGCCTGGCCACGGCTGTCGTGCTGTTGCCAAACGCTGTGCAGATGAAGCAGACGCCTTGGACATCACTTTGCCTCCACTCCTGAGGGAGCAGAGTTGTGGTGGGTGCCAGCCCAGCCCCGAGCAGCACTGGCCATCACCTGTGGCTCCTGTAAAGCCCTTTGCTTGTCCCATGTCCTGCTCCAGAGCATCTTCCGAGACAAGGGGTGCTGAGCATCGCCCCACATCTGGCTGGGCTGTTCCCAAGTTCCTCTGTGCTCTGGAAATCATGGGCCAGCATCCCAAAGGGACACAAATTACAAAAATACAGCCTGGCAGGCACCACGTGAATTACCGCCCATTAGCCGTGGTTTTCCCGATCTCTCCTTTTATAGCTCTTTGTTCTGCTGTGTCAAAACAGATTTGTTTATAGGGTTTCAGCGATGATGTTCCTCTGCAAAAATGTTTTTCCTCTAGCTGGGGATTGGTTCCCTCCCATGGCCAGTAACATCATCCCTTGGCACGGAGTCGCTGGGTTCAGCTGGAGCTGTGCTGGACGGGGCAGTGCAGGAGCTGCAGCGCAGCCTCTGCTCCAACCCTGCTGTTATTTACCATAGAATGAGGAGAAAGACTCTGAAATTCTAAAGAATCAGAATTATTTTAACAATTTATTCTTTTTTTATAGGGTCTTTTGCTAACAGTTACTTGGTTGGTTAAATGACATAATGTTTTTCTACTACTGTTGGATGAGATAGAGAGAGCATGTTTTGAAAACACAAGAAAAGAACAAACTAAAGTGAAAAACAGCACCTGTTATTTTGAGAACAAGAGATTTATGAAACTTTCATCAATCTTTTCTTGAGAATATGAGATTCTTATAGAACTGATCTCATGGAAGGTAAGCTGTTTTTCCTTGGGAAAATTCAGGCTTGGTGTTGGGCCTCTCTAAGATTCACTGAGTGTCAGCCCCACAGATCCCTGCTCCTGCAGGGATTCAGGGCACAGGGAATGACTGGACCTGATGGAAAATGAAGTTATTGGGGTAAACCCAGCATTATGGCTGCACACAGCTTTTGTGATTGTTCTGTTGCCACTGAACAGGCAATTTCCAAGCTTGGCACCACAGGGAGAGACCGTAAAATTGGAGGAGAAAGTTCTGGAGCGCAAGTGGCTCTGTCCCTGCCCCGAGCCCACGGGGAGGAGACGCCTGCTCCAGGGTAAGGGACACAGATGAAATCATGCCCTGCTGGAGCTGCTGGCAGTGCTCCTTTCTCTCAGACAGCTGAGGAGACCAGCCCAGCCCCCTTGTTAGCATAAATCAGCGTCTCCTGCCTGGCCTCCACAGTACTTTTGGCCCAGTTTCTCCAGAAGAGGAGCTGGAGCTCAGTACAGCCTGTCCAGCAGCACAGCTCCGGGGAGCAGATGTTTACCGTGAGTGACTGTTTACCATGAGGAGCTGCTTGTCCTCTTCCCTTCCCACATTCACATTGGGATCTCTATTTTACCTGAGCTTATGCGGGAAAAAAATAATTCTGCTGATTTTTTTTTTATTCTACTCACTTTGGGCAGATACTTAGGAATTTGTAAACAAAGAACCAAGGGAAGGAGAGCACGGAGCACATCCAGCCACATCCAGCTGTGTCCTGCTGCTGCTGCATGGGGCATCTGTGCTTAGGGCTCTGCAGAGCCCCCAGGGCATGGTCATGCCTGTGTGTTTTACTGTGTGCTGTGGATAATGACAGCCGAGAAGCAGATAAGGTCAGAGAAGCCCAAAACTTGATTATAATGGCTTGATCCCTGCCTCCCTCTCTGCAGAGTAACTGAAAGCCTTATCCTGTTATCCTTCTGCATTAGAGGGACTTGATGTTTTCCAGCTCCTCAGTGTTGGTCTGTATCTCTTGGCCCTCTGAATAATTGCCTTGAAATGCCAGTGCTGGTTTGTTTTCTTTTTATGTTTTACTGGAACTGGGGAGGCGGCTGTGGAACGGCGCCATCACTGCCTGATTTCCATCTCAGATGCGTTGGAGTTAACAGGGGATGAGCCAGCTCGGTGGTGACAGCATTGCTGAGGTGTTTTTCCAAGAAGAAATGGCTCTCCAGGGCAGCAGCAGGAGCCAGGCAGACAGGGATGGGACAGTCTGGCCTGGGACAGAGCGGTGCCCGTGGCTGCCAGCTGCTGCCTGGCAGTGCCCCCAGCACCTGTTCCCATCTGACAGCCTGTCCTGAACAAGGATCTCCCTGCCCATCTCGCTCCTCCCGACACGCCTGGCTGGCTGGGGGGAACGAGCTGCCACAAAGCTCTGTGGCAGGGCTTTGGGAGCTTCCCACGGGGCTTCTTGTCCAGCCCTTCTGTCACATAGCGTTTTGCCCTGGCTGGCTGAAGCGTGCCCTGGTTCCTGACCTGCCCTGGGTGACTCCCAGCAGGTCTGGTTTCCTGCAGCTGCCAAATGCTGCTGGATTCAGGGCAGGCAATGCAGGTGCCAGGTCCTGGTGTGCCTGGAACTGAGCCAGGCCAGGCTGGAAGTGGCCCCGCTGCCCACCCTGACCTGGGTGGACCCTGAGATTGGCTGAGTGACGGGACTGAAACCCTGTGAGCTGGGCCACCTGGCCTGGCAGCCCCTGTCCCAGCTCTCAGGAGGCAGCAGCACAGCAGTGTGCCGTGTTTGCCGATCCATCTGTGTGCTTTCTGAGCTCCCCCACGCCTGGAGCACGGCTCAGGGCAGAGTCCAGGCCTGCTGTGCTGTGGGAAGGGATGTTTCACAGCCAGGTGAGCGCTTCCCCTCCACACCTGCACTCTGACTTCTGCAGAACCACAGAATCACTGAATGGTTCGGGCTGAAGGGATCTTCAAGGCCATCAAGTTCCAAATCCCTGACACACCTTCCACTATTCCAGGCTGCTCCAAGCTCCACCCAATTTGGCCTTGGACCCTTCCAGGGACGGGGCACCCACAGCTTCTCTGGGCACCCTGTGCTAGAGCCTCACCGTCCACACAGGGAAGAATTTCCTCCCCATATCCCATTTAACCCTGCCCTCTGGCAGTGGAAGCCATTCCCTCCTGTCTCTCCAATCCATCCCTTGTCCAAAGTCCTTCTCCAGCTCTCCTGGAGGCCCTTTAGGCGCTGGAAGGGGATCTGAGCTCTGCCTGGAGCTTCTCTTCTGCAGGCTGGACACCCCCAGCGGCGGCCAGAGCAGAGGAACTCTATCCCCGGGAGCATCCCCGTGCCTTCCTCTGGGGGGATCTGGGAGCCGCCAGGGGCCGGGCCGTGCTG
>VWZV01008541.1:375390-395573 GCA_013397155.1 Irena cyanogastra
CCCCGCTGCCCCGGGGCATCGCCCCTCGCCCCGACCCGCTCGCATCCCGGCCCCGGCGGCTGCCATGGCAACGCCGGGTACCGCGGTTTCCCTCATCCCACCGTTGCCTGGTTACCAGCCCCCCGTGCTGGGGAGGATGTCCCCCGGACCCCACCCGAGAGCAGCGCGGGGAGAGCCGGAGCACGGCCGGTGCTTCGCAGGCTGGCAGGGCTGGCGGAGCGGGGGGATCCCGGGGAGCGGGGGGATCCTGGGGAGCCGGGGGATGCCGCTCTCGCAGCCCTTGGCAGCGCTCTGGCTCCTGTTGTTCGGTGTTGTAGTAACACCGTGCGTAAACAGCCGAGCGCCTCGTCCGGGAAGGCGTACGGAGGAAGGGAAGAGCGTGTCTCTCAGGGTGTGTAGTTAATGCTTCCAAAGAAACGGGTTTTGGAGTCCATGTGGTGGAACTTGGATCTCGCAGGGATATTTCTGTGGGAGAGAAAGTGACAGGTGGTTTGTGTGGATGTGAATAAGCAGCGTGAAGGAGCAGCCTCTCGGGGAAAGCCGTGTGTGGATTAGAGTGGAGCACCCATTTTGGCAAGCCCACAGCGCTCCAAGATGCTGGTGGGTCCCGCTGGGATTTTCAGTCCCGCTGGGTGGTTTTGCTCCCAGTTTGAAACAAAGACAAACCCGGAGAATTCCTGCTCACACACAACTGGACCGTGGTTCCAAGGCGGAGTGAAGTGGAGAGCTGCCAGCGTGAAGTGCCATGGCTGCCAAGCCAGGCCACCTGTTAGAGCATGTTTGGAACCTGCAGGAGGAGATCCTGCAAGGTGTGAGTCTGCCTGCACCTTCCTCCCAGCAGCCTCATGGCTGACACTCACCTGGAAATTTTATCTGCTTCGTCTCAACGTACTCATTCAGGTAAAACACCGGGGGGAAGCACGGCTTTGGCAGGTGTGGGGGACACTCCCTGGCACAGCAAACCAGCAGCTCTGTAAGCAGCTGTTCCCCTGTTTGCTTTGCAGGCTGTCTGTGTGTTTGCAAGGTGTAAAGAGGCTGCTGAGCTCTGCAGCTGTTGTGGCCCCGAGCATGGAGAAGGCACCGTTGGCACTGGCAGCATGGACCTGACCTGTCCTGTCCTGTCCCACCCAGGAACTGGGCCGCCTGCCCAGCACTCTGTGCCTGGGGACAATAGCTGTGCTGCTGGGCTCTGCTGTCTGCCTGGTGCTCACGGTGGTCGTGGCTGATGGTGACAGCAGAGGAGAGAAGGGAGAAAATGTCCGCTCTGCTGTGCTGCGGAGCGTGGCAGTGCTGTGTACCCAGCACACTCAGGAGCCCCAAACAGCTCCACACGCCGCTGTGTCAGGGTGTTCTGATAGTCTGGGGTGCTCTCACCACCAGGATCCCCCAGGGAACCTCTCCTTGGGCTCACCTGTGGGATTCTCGTGGCCAATGCCCCTGCAGAGCTCGGGCTCATTCAGCTGGTGTGTGGCCAAACGAGGATGTGGTGGGAGGAGGGGATGTGCACAGCCAGGTTTGCAGCCTTTGGTTGTCTGTTAATCAAATAAGGAGGGATCAGGAGCAGCAGACTCCTGTGGGAGGTGATGTTTTCTGCCTGCTGGAGCCCAGGCTGGGTTCCCTGGCCAGGCAGCTTTAGGTTCAGCAGGGTTTGCACTGGAGGTTTGCCCCAGTGAAGGACGGGCCTCACTGCTTCATTGGGGTGTCATCAGGGGGCTGGGGACTGTGCTGAGCCACACAAGGCCAGGCAGTCTTTACTGAGGCTCCTCAATGGTTTAGGGTCAGTTCCATGAGGCTGGAAGAAGCCCTGCAGGAGGCAGGTGGAATTCTGGGGTACAGGGGAGGGATGGTGTGCTCAGAGACACCCCGAACCAGCAAAAGAGACAATCAGACTGCAGTAAAGCGTGTCTCCCATCCAGTCAGCCTCTGAATCAGCACCGGATTTGGGAAGGGCCATCCACACCAGAATGGCGAGGGCTGGAAATCTCCTCTCCTCTCTCATGTAGAAGCACGAGGCACAACAACAGGCACATTAATGGCCAGATTGATGCTGACGTGAAATGGCAGAAGAGCACATCTATGCAGAGCTGGAAATGTCCATTCACACATGCACGCTCCTAAACGCCCCGGGCAACGGAGCGCTGCTGTCACGGTCTGGGGGGCTTTGCACAGAAACCGGAGATTTTAACTAGGTCTGATCTTCGGGAGATGCCCTGAGGACTCCTGACGGAAGGCGGAGGCTGCCCGGAATCGCGCTGTGATGGCTGAGACTTGACAGGGCAGAGCTATGCAAAACAATGAAAAGGAAAAGGGGACTCGGAGATCCAACGGCATGACACATTCACCTGCCTTGCTCTGGCAGGATTTGCTGTGCTGCCGAGAGCCGAGCCAGGCAGGAGAGGCTGGCTCTGTCTGCCCGGATTTGCCTGCTCCTGTCCCTCGCCCGGGCTCCATGCACGCACACGCACCGAGCCAGCGGGAATGGGCAAGGAGGGATTATCCAGGAGGCAGGAGAGGCTGCGGAGGAGCCGTGGCTGCGCTCTGCACGGAGGGAGTGGTGGCTGTGCGCGTGGCAGGGCGGCGGCGCGGCTCTGAATCATCCGGGCGCGGGTGGCTCCCAGCTCCTGGTGCCAGGGTGCCACCCCGCACTGCCACCCTGCCTCGCTGGTGTCACCGCTGGCTGCGCTGGGCAGGGGGAATGACCCTCAGCATGGAGCCAATGCAGCCCTGGCTGCCTCTGGCAGCGCTGGGTTAATCCCCCAACCCTCTCTCATCCACACCCTCCCGGCGAGCAGCCAACTCCCTGTGCTTCCTCACTCGCTGTGGCTGCTTCCCCCATCTCGAGCCTCTCACAAATTCCTCCTGCCACCGGCTCTTCTGTGGGCATGCGGATGGTGGGAAGATGTCTGTTTTCCCTCACAAAGCAGCAGGTTGAGCTGGGATGAGAGGGAAGGCGAGTTCTGGACGCCGCTGCTCGGCTCCCGTGCTGCTCCGCCTCTCTCCGTGTTTTGCCGGATCTCGCCGTTTTAACAGGAAACCCCCATGTTTTGGTTAAGTCACAGGCACTGCCACTGCCCGTGGCGTCCGGGGTGGTGACTCCAAACTTTGTGTCACCAATGGGGAGAAAACAAGGAAAGATTTGGGCTGTGGGACGTGGCAGCTGCTGGTTTTCCTCTCCTTTCCCGTGCCAAGGCACAGCTGGATTCAGCAGAGGGAAGGCAGGAGCAGGCAGAACAGCAAACCCTCGCCAGCACTCGCTCTTCTCACTTTATTTCAGCTTCAGGAAGAAGTGGGTGGGCCAGCTTGGAGCAACCCGAAAAACCTGTGGCTCTTTGCAAGGCATCTGCTTCCTTGGAGGAGAGCTGGGCTCGTTTGCACTGTGGAGCGCCGTGTTTGCCTTGGGAGCAGGGACACTGCCAATCCCGGCGGCTCGCTCGTGCCGAGATAACTTTGAGCGCGCAGAAGTGTGTGAATTCTAGGATTTGAGATAGAAAAACAAAGAACATATGTGTGCTGCGTGCTTGGCTCGGCCCAGCAGTGAACTCTGCCGCGCTGCGTGCGAGAAGCCAAATGCTGAGCAAAGGGTTGGAGGGTGTGTGTGCGGCTGGGGGGGGCCCAGCCCCACGTGGAGGGGCTCAGGGCAGGGAATGATGTGAAATTCCCTGAGTGTGTTCTTCAGGGAGTGATCCAGTGGCAGGCAAATAGCAGCAAACCAGTCAAAATCTGATTAATGACTTGTTTGAGAAATACGGGAGCCAATTAATACTGATCACGGCACGAGAGCATGAGCTGGGTCCCAGCCCTTGTGCGCACACGGAGCCCTCGGGGGGGTAAAATGACTGATTCTGCAGCCTGGTGGTGAGGAGATAGAGACCGTGAGAGAAAGGACATGTGCATCTCGAAGTGACTGTGTCACCAGCTGTGGGCTCTTTGTGTGCGTTTCTAAGACCTGGTAATTACCCCGAAATCTGCGTCTCAGCAAACGAGGGGGTTTGTCTGGGCGCACTCCGGTGCAGCCCCGCGCTGCACAATGGCCCAGCAGCTGCAGCAGAGGGGGACGAAACCCTCCAGTGTTCGGGTAAACACATCGCCTTCGGAATGGCGAACCGTGGGAGGGAGGGGAGTTATCCCGGGGTGCCTTGCTGAGATGGACAGGGCGGGTTCTGGGGGTGTCAGTGAGGCCGGCGCTGCCTCCTCCGTGGGTGCGGTGGGAATGGCTCCCGAGGGCAGCGCTGGCAAAGGCCACGGAGCCGAGCGCTGCTGGGGCCGGCACCACTGGGCATTGCTGAGCCTGCTCCGTGCGTGCCAGCCCTGGCAGCGTGGGGCACCAGCCGGGAGAAGGGCCGCGCCAGGGTCTGGGGGACCTCGGTGTCCCGGGGCGCTGAGCTGCCTGCCCCGAGGGTGGCAGCGGGCTGGGCTGGGCTGGAGGCTGCAGCGGAATCGGGTCAGGCTCGGCAGGGGCTGAATAGCGGCACGCCGGGCTCTGCGCCCGTCTGCGAGCTGAATTCCTGCTGTGTCGAGGGCCCCTTCCTTATCGGCACTAATCCAGCGCGGCAGCTGCAGCCGCTCTGTAGCACTCGGCGCTCTCGGGGCCGCGCGGGGCTCCCGATAACGCTCCTCGCACTCCCGAGCCAGCAGCGAGCCCGCTCCGTGCTCCCGACCATGTATGGCCACCACAGGGTGACAGCCTGGCACCGGTGACACCAGCAGGCAGAGCCCCGGGGCAGCGCGGGGACAGCGAGGCAGCGGCCAGCCTGCCACCACCCCTCGCAGGAGCTGCCCCGGCCAAGCCCTCTCCTCCTGGCCCGGGGTGTCTGCAGGGCCCCGTGCTAGCTGGCAGGACAGGGAGCAGCTCCCGCTGTCCCCGGCTGTCCCCTGGGAGCTGGAGAAGGGATGCTGGCAGCAGGCTGTGGGTAGCAATGCCCTCCCTTGGCAGAGCGCCGCTGCTGGGTGGGTCCCATCCCAAATGCAGCTGGGGACATGTCCCCCTGCCCGAGCTGGCAGGGAGCGTCCTCACACCCGGGGAGAAAGGTGCGTGCTCCGGCCGGGTGTCCCCAGTGAGGGGACAGGGACAGGCTCTGCTGGGAGGGGACACCGAGATTATTTATGGTCTCTCCTTGCTGCTGCAGGGAGCCCGGAGGGCAAGTGTGTCTTTGAGCTCAGGTCCCACCAGGGCCGCTGGCCTCATTGCGGGAGTGTAATTGCTCTGCTAATTGGGACAAATCATCCTCAAGGGCCGGGTCGGGGGCTGATGGCCGGGTGCCGTGCCTGCCGTGCTGAGAGGAGCCCTGGGATGCTCAAAACCAATGAAGTTTCAAGAGCAGATGCAGAAAGAGCAAACTAAAATTGTTCTTCTTGCCTCTTCTTGTGTGGTGTCTCTTAAGTCTTCTTGAGAAAGTTTTTAATTGAAGTGCACCACATTAAGAAAATAATCCCAAGTGCGAATGGAATCTGTCCCAGTTTAGGAGGCTGGAAATATTCAGCAAACTGGTTAAATTATGCCAACTTCTCCCAAAGACAGCGGGATTTAGGCTTGACTGTTTTAGCAAACTAGGGTAACTGTAAATCCAGCCTCTTTTTTTGTCTCTGTGGAGGTTTAGGTTGAATATTAGGAAAAGGTTCTTCCCCTAGAGGGTGCAGGGCACTCCCCAGGCTCCCCAGGGAATGGGCACAGCCCCGGGGCTGCCAGAGCTCCAGGAGCCTTTGGACACTGCTCTCAGGGATGCCCAGGGTGGGATTTTTGGGGTCTTGGCCCCATTGCTTGCAGACCAAACTTGAGACTGCACTGAGATTTATGCCAAGTGGAAATGGTCGAAAATACATCAGAGAACCCCACAAAAAAAGTCTGTCTGGCTGCTCAAATCCTTCCCTTCCTGGCTCTGAACTGCTGGGCTGGGCGCAGCGATGGCACCAGGTACCCTGGGTATTCCCTAGGACCAGCCTGGCTCCTTCTCCCGTGGCATGGGCTGGCCCTGCCTGCCCACACAGCCAGCCATGGGTTGTCTGTAGCTCTCCCGTGCTCCATGGCCTTGTCCCAGTGCCCTCCTGAGGCACCTGGGTGCTGACACCCTCCTCTCCCCTCTCTCACAGCAGCCATGGAGGCAGCGCTCCTCGTCCTGTGCTCCCTGCTGGTTCCAGCGGCCGTGGCAGACGGTAGGTGCCCGTGCTTCCCCCACACACCTCAGGAACAGGCTGGGAGCCCCGGGAACAGCCTCCACGGGGATCCAAGGGGGCTGGAGTGGGGCGTGGGGCAGCAGCCACGAGAGCCCAGAGTTTGTGGGGAGCTGCCAGGGCTCAGCCAGGGCTCACTCACCTCACACCCCCTTGTCTGCTCATTTCCAGTGGCCACCCAGGAGAAGGAGGAGGAGGATCCCTTTAACTATGGTGAGTGAGCGTGGGGGTGGGTGTGGGTGTGCCGTCCCCTCCCTGAGCCCAGCAGGAATGAGCCCTGTGTGTCCCCCTCCCAGACTACCAGAGCCTGAGGATCGGGGGGCTGGTGTTCGCCGTGGTCCTGTTCACCGTGGGCATTCTCCTCATCCTCAGTAAGTTGGGGATCTGGTGGGTGCTGGGCTGCCAGGCTGGGGCAGCAGGGGCTGTTCCCAGGGTGGGGGGCACTGGGAAAGGCCTCATCCCATCCCCCCTCGGGCCACGCTCACGGAGCTTCTCTCCCGTTGCAGGCAGGAGGTGCAGGTGCAGTTTCAAGCAGAAGCCCAGGTGAGTGAGGGCAGCCTGGTGGGGAGCATCTCCCTTGGACAGCCCCTCTGCTCCCACCCAGCTGGCAGAGGGGCTGCACTCTCTGGGTGTCCCTTTGGGGTGCCCAAAACTGGGGGAGCAGCTCTGCTTGCTCCCAGTGCACCTTCCTGGCCATCCCACCACGCTGTTGGGCAACCCAGCCCCGGGGTGGGCACAGATCCCAGCTGTCCTCACCGTGCTCCTGTCCTTGCAGGGCTCCAGGGGACGAGGAGGCCCAGGCAGAGAACCTGATCACCTCGAACGGTAAGGTCACCGTGCTGTGGTCCCTGTGCCACCTCCCCGTGTCACAGCCCCGTGTCACAGCCCCGTGTCACAGCCCCCTGCCAGCGCTGGGCAGGCACCACAAACCCCTCTGCTCTTCCCTTTGCAGCAACGGCGGCACAGAAAGCAGAGAACTGAGCAGGAGCCAATGCTGTGAGTGCAGGCCAGGCTGGGTGGGGGCACCAGGGTGGGAGGGACAGCTGGGGCTGCCTGTGGGGGTGACTGAGCAGACCGGTGGGACTGGGCAGCTCTGCATCCCTGGGATGGGGTGGGGGCGAGCACTGCTGGGCTCCACAGCAAGGAAACTCAGTACTGGCGAGGTCCCAAGTGTCCACGGGCAGCCCAGCAGGAAAAGGAAGCATCTGTCCGGATTTTCCCTTGTGTTACACTTCCTTTTCTGGTGCTCCTCTACCCCTGAGTGGTTTTGGTTTTAGGCTGTTCAGAAAGCTGGGTGTGAACCCCTCAGGGTGTCTCACTCTGAGCTCCCCAACCTCCTGGGCTGTGTCCTGGTTTGGAGAGGGGCAGGGCTGGAGCCCGTGCTGGCAGCGTGTGCTGCTGGGGTGCAAGCCCTGTGTGTGGGGAGAGCCTGACCCGCTGCTGTGCTCCCCACGCAGAGCCAGGGACCCGAGGACGGACGCTCGGGGCGCAGACGGCCGCGGCCTGCGAGGAACTGAAAGCCCAGCAGCAGGTCCCTCGGGAGAGCAGAGCTGCCTGCCTGTGTCCCCTCTGTGCTCCAGCACCGGCTCTCTGGTTCCTAACCCGACTAAACTGCGCTCACTGTCCTCTCTGGCTCCCGTGCTGTGTAACGTCGCTGTGAGATGATCATTACCTCTAGGGCTAGTTGTTGCTGATGTTGTAATCGTGACTTTCTCCTCACCTTTCTCGTGCTGTGCGTGTGATTCGGGCTCTGTAGGACTGGCAGGCCGCCGCCCTTTGGGCTGCCCCCCAAGCCTGGGATCAGGGAGTGTGGGCTGTGGGGCAGGGACCCCCATTTCCTGCCCAGTGCCAGCAGCACAGCCCCCCTGGCTTTGGGCAGGGCCTGGGGACCTGCAGTGCCCTGGGGACCTGCCCAGCCATTTCAGGGCCAACCATTCCCATTTCAGCAATAACCCCTGCATGCCCCCAGCCTAAAAACAGCCATGGTGGGGGGTGAGTCAGGCACGGACATCCCATGGCTCAACCCTCCTGGCTGGGGTCACTGGGGTGCTGGATTCAAGGCTGAAGGGAGCTCTCCTGCTTGGCACTCCCCGTTTCTGTCCCTGGTTAAACCTGTGGGACACTGCTTTACATGTGAGGCAAGGCCGTGGTGGCAGAGAAGCCCGTGAGGTCCCCAGCACGGTGACACTGTGGATGAGGGCAGCAGCACAGCAGTGACCTCAGTAACCAGCACAAACCAGCTCCTGCCTGCGAGCCAGAGCTGGGCGGGTGACACAGTCTGAGGGCTAAAGAGAAACAGAGATCCTGTCTGTGCTTGTCTCTGGCAGGGAAGGGGCAGCGGCGTCTCCTCCTGGTGCTCCTGCCCCTGCTGACACCTTGTCACTCCCCACGCCACCTGTGTCAGTGCTGTGTGTTGTCCCGTGGTGGTTCCGTGTCACCCCCGGTGCCAGCTGTCCCCTCTCCCCGTGGAGCAGCAGTGAGTGGCACTGAGTGATTCTCGGGGCTTTTGCACACCTGAGCTTGCACTGTGACAACGTGCTGAGCCCAGAGGCCATTGTCACCCTGTGTCCTCTCATGGGTCAGAGGCAAATCTGTGATATTTGGCTCTTCCCCAAGTCCATGGGCAGGAAAAACCTCGGCTGGGGCTAGGGACTGCCAGCTTGGGTGGGGACAGCAGTGGGGGGTCCCCAGGGCTTCACTGAAACACCTCAGGATGGCACCCCCACACCGGGAGGGGGATCTTGTCCCCAGGTTGGTTTCGAGAGGAGTTTCTGCTGTGCCCATCCCGCCGTGGTGGCCCTGCCTCCGGCATGGTCTGTGTCCCTGCATGCTTGGCATCCCTTGGTGGCACCGGGAAGCTCTGTCCCATCTGTGCCAGGCAGAGGGACCGTGTCTCTCGTGTGGTGTCCCTTCCCTCCGTCCTGGCTGTTGCAGAGAGCTCCCGGGCAGAGCAGACCCCGGGCCGCCCCCGAGTGTCACGGTGTGTGTCCCGTCAGAGTGCCCGTGCTGTCCCCAGTGTGCCGTCGGTGTTACCACGAAACAAAGAGCTCCTGTGGTGTGTGAAATGGCCAAACCCTGACTGTTGTAAAATAAACTGAGCTATTGTGTCTCCTTTTAAATAGGCGAGTGTGCTGCTGTGCTGGAGGGCTGGTGTGCTCTGTGCTGTGACCTAAGGGGGAAGGAATAAAATATCGTTTCTATCGGTGCCTGCCTGCCTTGTCTCGAGGGCCGCGGCGTTCCCAGGGCAGCCTGGCAGCTTCCCACGCCGTCCCATTGTGGCCGGCTGGGGCCAGGGGAGCAGGGGCAGCGCCCCGGGCAGCACAGCCGGGCTTTGTGCCGGCCGAGCCCCCTCCCGCTCCCTTCTGCAGCTCAGCAAGAGCAGAGCCCGTGGGATGGGAGCGCGGGGGCGCGGCCGCGGACGCTTTTGTCCCTCGGCTTTTTGGGAGCCGCTGCGCCGGGGTGCTGGCGCGCCGGTCCGGCGGATGCTGAGCGCTGCCAGGGCACCGTGACAGCGGTGACAGCAGAGCCGCTGTGACGGCCCCACGCGGCACCCTCCCGGGGCTTGGCTGCACCCCGTGGCGGCACCGGGGCCGGGCTGCCGCGGGCTCCCGGTGCCTGCGCTCCCCAGCCCTGCCCTGCCCTGCCAAGGGGAGCGTCCCTCGGGGCCGGCTCCCTCCCGGCCGCCGCGGCGTTAATCGGCTTGTGCGCGTGACTCCCGCTCGCCGATGGCGAGATTAGAGCAAACTGGATTGCACAGCCCTCCTGGCAGCTGGCCACGCCGGGCCCGGGGCTGGCACTGCCCGGGGAGGGGCGCGGCATCCCGGTGCCCGCGGCCGGCAGGGATGCGCCCCGGACATCGCGGTGCTGCTGGGCCCCGCATGGCTCGGAGCTGGCGCGGAGGTGCTGTCCCGGCCGAGGGACACCCTCGGTGCCAGGCTGGGAGGACGGGGCGTGCTGCCCGCTCCTCTCCAGCCAAAGGCAGCCACAGGCTGTATCTGAGCCCATCCCTCGGCTCGTCACCGCCGCAGGAGGTGAAGCCCGGCGGGGCTGACAATGGGAAGGGGAAGGGAGGGCTGCGACAAGGACGCGCAGCTCGGGGTGCCCAGCCCTCCCCACCGGCTGGCACGGTGGGCGCTGCCCCTGCCCTTCCCTCCCCTCCCTCCTTCCCAAAGGCGGGCGGGAGCCCTGTGCCTCCCCTCGTGACTGCGATAAACATTACACCGAGGCCATTAATGTTTAATGAGGTTTGTCTCCCAATTAATGCGCTTTCCCGTGGGTGCCCACTCGCAGAGCGCGGCGCCCGCCGGACGACACGCCGAGGCCATGGGTGACGGTAAGGACAGACGCCTCCACGGGGACACCTCCGTGCGAGGAGCAGCGCTGGTCCCTCCCACCGCGGGGGAAGCTCTCGGTGAGGATTCGGGGTGGGCAAACGTGGGGTTGGATCCTCAAAGCTCCACAGCCCTGTGGCACATCCGTGCCAGCTGGTGTTTGGCTTCTCCTCGGGGAGATTTCTCCTTCCAAGCTGCTCCCGGCAGAGGGCCGTGCAGTCAGGTAAGGCGGCTGCAGCGGTGACACGGTGACGAGCTGCCTGGCATGGAGGGGGGTTGTTGGGGGGCAGCTGGTGCGAGGTGTGAGCCTGAAGGGTGGCTCAGTCCTGTGCGCTGAGGGGACAGGGCCACTGTTGGAGTCCTGCAGGCAGTGGCACTTCCCGAGGGCAGTGGGGCTGAGTCCCTGCCTGCAGCTTCACCTGGAGCTCAAGGCTCCCTCGAGCATCCTGCGAATGCAGCCTGCGAGGGCGCCCCGTGAATTTGCCGAGGACGTTAACCCTCCTGGGGTGAGACCCAGGGGTTTCCTGGCTCAGCTGCGTGCCAAGGAGGTCACAGCACTCTCACTTGCAGTCCTCGGCCCTGGTGTCTCCCACCTCCACCTTGTGAGGCCGTGGCTCTCACTGGAGTTTCTCCTCTTTTCAGAACAAGTGCCCGAGCAGGGCCAGGACAGGTTCAGCTACGGTGAGTGTGTGCCCCGGGCGGGCCGGGGGCTGCGGGCAGGGACGGGCCAGCTCTGCCACTCTGCCGTGGGCTCTGTGCTGCGGGCTCAGCCCCACCCTGGGGCTGGCCTGACACCTCCTGGCTCTCCTCCTCCCCAGACTATGACACCATCCGCAACGGGGGGCTGATCTTCGCCGTCGTGGCTTTTGTGATCGGGCTCCTCATCATCCTCAGTAAGTGCCTGGGTGTCCCGGGCACCCCTCGGCTCTGCTCCGTGCTCCTCTCAGCCCCCTCCTCTGGCCGAGAGGGGTCTGGGGGGTCACCAACCCTGCCCCCACAGCACCAGGGGTGGGCACAGCCTGCCCCGGGACTGCCTGGGAACTTTCCATCCAGGCACGCTCCCAGCGCAGGGTGAGTTGGGAGGGAGACCACGTAAATATTTAGTGTTTCCCTGCCAGCGCCAGGGCTTCGGAGGGAAGGTCACCCATTAAAAATAGCAGAGAAAACTCTGACATTTCCAGAGAGAGGAGTCAGCGTTCCCAGAGCCCTCGAAGCTCGGCGGCTCCCAGACTGACTCGATGCTGTGCAGGGCACCCCGTGGCCCTGCCGGGGTGTTGTGGCACTGCTCTGTACCGGCACCGCTTTGTGCTGCAGCCACAGCTGCTGCAAGGACAGTGCCCACTCATTTTAGGGAGAAAACCCTGAAAACCAGCAGCATTTGCAATCGTGGGGCAGCTTGAGCAGCAGCCTGTGGGCAGTGCCAGGGCTGCAGGGGTGGGTGTGATGGGGCAGGAGGAGGCTCAGCCTCAGTCGCTCCTCTCGCCCCCAGGCCAGCGGTTCCACTGCGGAGGGAGGAAGAAGAGGAGGTGGGTATGGCGCGGTTTTCATGCAGCCTCATCTCTGCTGCCTGTTCCAGTCGTGCCAGCTGGCAGGGCCAGGGTTCAGCCCATGTTCCCCCCTCTCTCAGCCACTTTGCCCAGTGTAAGACGTCTCCCTTTGCTTTTTGTCCCACAGACAAGGGAACGAGGAAGAGCTGTAGGGGCAGGTAGGAGGTGCAGCCAGCAGCCAGGCTCCCTGTGCTGGGCAGCGATGCTTTGGGGTGCTTCAGGGAGTGTCCCGGGAGGAGAGGGGCTGGGACACGCTGGCCATGTCACCCTCCCTCTCTCGGGTTCCAGAGCTGCAATGCCGCCGCGGAAGCTGAGCCCCAGCCGAAGCCCAGGAGCCCTGGCCGGTGGCCACCCCTCACCCCGCTCCAGTGGATCCATTACCCCGCAAGGCCAGAACGCAAATTACCCTCGTGCTTCCCCCTCTCTTAGACCCAGCAAGAGTTTCTTGGCTAATAAAGTTCAAGCTCCGAGAGGTTAAACTGTGTGCCCCAGGCGTTTGAATCGCCCACTCTCCTGGCCCGGCGCCAATCACTTTTCTGCCCTGCAGGCGTCTTCCACCACAGACCCAGGAAAGGTTCCCGCTGGCTCCTCCGCAGCCCGAGGCACGGAGCAGGCAGCCGCCTCTGCCCTGGGTTTACTCCGGATGTTTCTTCTCTCAGCTGCAGCTCCTGGATCCTGCGGCACTTGCCTTTCCCTTGGGATGCCCGAGCAGCCCTGTGGGGCTCTTAGTGTGCTCGTGTCTGGCTGGGATGGGGTTCATTCTCGCCCTCGCGGTGCTGGGCTGTGTGCTGGGAGCCGGGAAGGTGTTGGGAACGCTCCAGTTCTGGCTCCTGCTGCTCCCGCAGCAGCAGAGCTGTCCCTTCACCACCCCCCTCAGCAGCACCCCGGGGTGGGCAGATCCTGGCAGGGGACAGGGGACAGGACAGCCCCAAAGTGACCGAAGGGATATTCCACACCAGGTGACACCTGCTCGGGTACAGAAGAAAAGGGAAGGGAGGAGAAAGGGGGGTGTTCATGAGTTACAATATTTGCCTTACAGAACAATCCTGATTTCCCGGGAGGGGGCTGGGCATCCCCTGCGGATGGCAACTGGAGAATTTCAGCCTTCTGGGTTTCCTCTTTTTCCCTTTTCTTGTGCTCACGCTCCCTCTGCTTTCACTTTATAAACTGCCTTTATCTTGACCCACGCGTTTGGGGGATTTTCCCTCCTTTTAATCCCTCCCTGCCCCGCTGGGGAGGGCAGTGGCGGAGCAGCTCAGAGGGCAGCTGGTGTCCAGCCGAGGTCAACCCAGCACAGCACCACGGAGCGTGTTCCTCCTCGGTCAGGAGCGGGGCTCGGGGGAAGCACGGAGCTCTGTGTGAGCTCCCGGCCTCCCTCAGCTTCAGATTCAGCCAGAAACGCCTCTTTCAAAAAGAAGGAAAAAAAAAAAAAAAAAAAAAAAGCAGAACTCTCCCGCAATTGGGCGGTGAGAGAGGAGGGAGGGAGGTTCGCTCTGTGCGCGGAGAGCTGGCCCGACACAGACACCTAGTGACGGCAGGGCACAGGGCTGCCTGTCCCCACCGCTGTCCCCCACCCCTGCCGGCCTGGGGCCAGAGGGGACCTCGGGGCACCCCAAACAAGCAGAGGAGGTGGGGTTCAGGGAGGGATGCAGCGCGGAGCTCACTCCCAGCCTCGTCCGTCTGGGGGTTGCTCGACCAGGGAATGGTTTGGATGAGAAACCCCAACTCAGGGGGTTTCCTCCCCTCACCTGCAGCCACTGTGGTTGTTCAGGTGTGCAAGGGGCTGCCTTCAGTGATCCCGACCATCCCAGCACCACCGGGATGGAGAAACCACCCCCCGGGTTTGTTTGGGCTTCCATCGAGGTCAGACATTGACAGAAAAATAGGATTAGCTGGGGGAAGGTTATTAGGCAAAATCCGTGCAATTTGTCTAATCTGAGGTGCTTATTTAACACAGTAAGGAGATTATTTTGGAATATAATTTTGACTTGACAGTGACCCACTAATAAAGACTCGTTGCAGCTTTGCACAGCTCAAGCAGGAATAGGTGTCCTTCGACCAAGGGAGAAAATGGTTAATGGTTAAGCTCGATTGGTCTTAGAGGTGTTATTCAAACTAAATGATCCTGAGATTCTATGAAAATTGCCTGTTTAACAGCACAGAAGGGTTTGGCCACAGCAGAACTGCCCTGCCCGTGCCTCACTGAGCGTGGCGGGGCTCTGTCCCCCGAAAGGTCCCAGCAGGCAGGCAGGAAGGCAGCAGAGTGTGAACGAGCCCGTCCTCAGCAAGGTTCCAGAGCCCTGAGCCCCAGGGCTCCCCTCCTTCCCGGCTCCGAGCGTGCCGGGGCTGCAGCCGTGCCCTCCCCTCCCGGCCAGCCCCGACCGGAACCCCCGCGGCTCTGGGCCCGGGGATTAGGGGAGAGAAGAGCCGTGTCTGGCTCCCGCGCGGCATCTCCGTCTCGGCACCAGATGGCATTAATGGCATTATTGTGCACGGCTTGGGGACACCCACGTGTGCCCGCACCTGCACAGCCCCACGCCCCAGCCCGGGGTGAGCCGGGGCTGGGGACACTGACAGCGGGGACAGTGACACCCTGCACTGGGTGTGGCATTTGGCGGGCAGGCTCTCCTCAGAGCTCGGCTGTGAGCAGCCCAGCTCCGCGCTCCTGCAGGATGGAGCCGGGAACAGGGGACAGGCACAGACCAGGGACAGGATGCACAGGAATCGAGGCCGCTCTGAGCTGGGCTGGAGGGGCTGCCAGCAGCTCTCCAGGCCTCCACAGTCATTTGTTTTGGATGTTGAGCCCTGGAGCTTTGGGAGAGGGGAGCTGGGGCCGCCCCGGGAAAAGGCCCCTGTGTCTCCTTCCTCCTGCCGCTGCCCCGAGAGAGGATCCTGCTCTGCCCGGGGTGAGTCACTGTCCCCATCAGAGGGTGTCGCACGGACAAGGCCAGCCCCTCAGCCCTTTCCCTGTGCTGCGTGGCCTTGGCTGGAGGTGTTTGCCTTCTCCCCTGAACCAGGCAATCTCGGAGGATTTCTCTCACAGCCTCTTGAGCCATTAATCTTCTCAAAGCAAATCTTTTCTGCGGCACAAAGGGGATTGAGTAAATAATACAGTGGGCAACTGGAGTGCCCTTTTCCTCTGGGCAGGCTTCCAGACCCAAACAGCTTCCCCTTGGCGCTGGCTATTCCCTGTTTGCTTGGCCGGGCTCTGGATGGACAGGTAGGAGGGAGAGGGGCTCTGGCCGGCTGTGGCTTGGCCCGTGCCTGTGCTTCATCCCTGACTGAGAGCGAGGAGATGAGGCAGAGGGGCCGGAACCGAGCAGGGAGGAGCTGCCAGCCCTGCCAGGAACGCATCTGCCCATGAGGAAACGCGAATGCAAAATGTCTCCTCGTTAGTTTAAAGAGCAGAGCAGCAAATGGTGACTCAGGGAGCCGGAGAGGAATGCTGGAGAGAGGAGAGATGGGCCGGGCTGGCGAGGAGCCAGCCGCATGCCCCGGCCTCCCTCTGCTCCGCTCCCGCAAACGCAGCGCATCCCCAGCAGCAGCAGCTCTGCAGGACCAGCGGCGCTCCGCGGGCTGGAATTGCCCTCCAGCCCCAGGAAATGGCATTCCAGCCCCTTTTCCATGTCATACGTGCCCCGAGGCGGAGGCGATAAGGCAGTAACCGCTCGCATGCGGACGGCCGGGGCAGCGGTGCTGTAGGAGGACAGCCCAGGGATGGACAGGCCGGGTCTGCCCGGTGGGACTTACAGCGGGATCCACAGTGGGACGCGGCTGGAAGCAAAGGAGGGTCCCCGTGAGCCCAGTCCATGTGCCTCAGGACCGTGCCTTGGAGTCACAGAGGTTGGAAAACCCCTCTAAGATCATCCAAGTCCATTAACCACCGCTGCCACGGCCAGCACTAAACCACGTCCCCAGAGGTCACATCTGCACACATCTGTCTTTTAAATCTCTGCTTTAAATCCCTCCACCGCTATCCTGGGCAGCCTATTTAGCCCCTGGAGCTTGCTAAAACTGTGCAAAGCCCCTGGAGCTGGCCAGGGCAGGGACCCCGCTCTCCTCCCCGCACGGGGCTCCCCTTGGCGAAGCCCCCTCGCCCCTGTCCCCGCTGCCCCGGTCCCCGCTCAGCAGCGGAGCGCGGCGACACTAGAGGGAACCAAATCCCAGCTTCTTGCCGGGAAAGAGGCTTTTCTTCGGGAAGCCGAGCATCCCCATCCCGGCTGCCCGGCGAGGGATTTGGGCTCTGGGCACGGGGGACGCGGAGCCCCTCGCAGAGAGCAGAACCACGGGATGGTTTGGGCTGGGAGATTAAAACTGTTTCCCGTTTTCTTGTCACTGTCTGTTCACAGTCAGGAGTGCCAGGGGTCCCTTATGGAAACGCAGCTGTTCCTGTAGTGCACGACCCAAAGGGCTCGAGTAGGATGTTGTTTTGGGGTACGTTAACCTGCTGGCACCTGTTTGTCCGGGGCTTTGCAGCCTTCCACTGAGGCACGAGCCCCTCGCCACCTTCAGGGCGTTTATCCTCCTGCCACTCCGTGTGGCAGCCGCTTGCTCCCCTCTGCCACTGGGGAAACTGAGGCACTGGGGGCTGCAGCCACAGGCCAGGCAGGGTCCTTCCCCACTCAGCACCCACACAGGGCGAGCCTTGGGGCTGGGGGCAACTGGGGAGGAGGGGCACGGGGTTGCAGGACAGGTTTTGCTGGGAGGAATCCTACCGGGCATGCTCAGCACTCTTCCACCTGGGTGTACCCAATAACCAGCTGAAACCCATCCTGCAGTTACCCCACAGCCCGACCCCCACGTTACTGGTGGGACTGGGCTGGCAGCGGTGCCTGTGCAGGACGCAGCTCTTTGTCCCTGTGGGCCAGGGTGTGCAGTGAGGGGTCACAGCGGGCTGGCCCTGCCCCGAGAGGTGCTGCCAGGGTAAGTTGGCGATGCGTGGGAAGCGCTTTGCGGCAATCGGCTCGGGACAGATAAGTAGCCCTGTTGTTTTAATGACCGCTTCCTCCGGGGATTTGTCTGCCAGGGCGGCTGAGGGCACGGGGCTGGGGCTCGGCGGGAGGTGCGGTGTGCCCTGGCCGGGGGCATGCGGGTGCAGCGCCTCTACCCAGCCCGGGGCACAGCCTGCGGCTGGGGCTGGCCCCGGGAGCTGAGGGCATGCTGTGCTCAGCCCCTCTTGGCTGTTTTCCTCTGCGTGCCGGCGAGGAGAGTGGGCTTTTCGAGTGTTAGTGGAAGAATTGCCTTTAGGGGGGAAATACCTCACTGGCTACCGGGGTGTGTGAGCACAGGACACTGCTGTAATCCCCAGGGCTCTGGGGTAGCCTGGAGCTGAGTCCAATTCTGCCCAGGGGCAGAACAAACGCCAGGGAAGGGGGAGATTGAAGGGGGGACTGTTTTCAAAGGGCTGCGGGATGTCCCGTGCCCTGAGGAGAGGCAGCAAGACTCCCCCTGTGCAATTTCTGCTGCGGTGAAGTGCAGAGGGTCCCTCCTCCCGCAGCCTGATGGGCTCAGAGCCGTTCGTGGGCATGCGTTGCTATCATTTCTCCTGTGTCTTGTGCGGAGTTTGGGCCAGGGAAGTAATTCCTCAGAGTGAGCTTCACCTTTGAACCGTGCAGCTGGGCTGGCTGCTGGCTCTGGCAGGCTGCTGGCCGCCTGTGGGCAGGGCGGTGGCTACAGGGGGCGTGAGACGGGCTTCTCACTGCTGGCCTGGCTTCCTGCGAGCCGCCGGCTCTGCCGAAGCTCAGGTCAGCGCTGCCCAAACCATCGCTGTGGAGATTTCCTGCCTTTCCTCAGCACAGCCACGCGGAGCACGCGGAGCAGTCCTGCTGGCTAGCAGGACACCAGCTTTCCGTGCTGAACGCGCACACAATGGTGACAAACGCTTCCTGTGCACATCCAAACGCGGGCCGTGGAGAGGCTGATGTCCCCAAGCGGTGGCTGGCTGCTGGGCGAGGGCTGAGCCCCAGGTGTGAGCTGGCAGCAGCTCCTGCTCCCGGAGCCCTGGCTGCGTGCCCGGCGCTGCCGGCCCCGCACGTGTGCCCGGGCTCGGCGAGCTGGCAAAGGGCCTGGGCTGAGCGAGCCGTGGAGGAGCAAACGGGGCCGGAGGGAACGGCACGGGCGGCTCAAGGACTCGCCAGGGCTCCCCGAGTGTGGCCCGGGCTGAGCACCCGCCCTGCCAGCCTGGAGTTTCGACTCTGGTGCTGCTCCCAGCAGCTCCCGTCCTGGAGGAAGGAGCCCTCGGTGGGGCAGGTCAGCGTGCTGGGTTGATTCTCTGAGCTGGGGATGGTGAGGAAACTCACGAGAGCTGCTGAACAGCCACGGGAGCTAAAAATGAGCGGGTGAGCAGCATTTACTCCCCCTGCTCACATGCCTCATATCTGTGGGGCCCCGTGGGTGCTGTGCCAGCGAGTGCCCTGCCAGCCCACGCATCCCCGCTCCATTCACTCCCAAGTGTAGGAGGGTTCCAATCACACCTGAGTCCGACGCGTTGTGTGCTGGTTTGCAAAGTGCAGTAGCGGGTTCCGGGGCTGGCAGCTCGCTGTGAGCAGCCTGGGCTGGGCTGTGCTGCCATCCTGCAGCAGCTGCCGGGGAGGGAAGGGGGCAGATGCCTGGCATGTGGCTGGGGCTCCCCAGAGCCCGGGCTTTGCTGGCTGCCTGGGTATGGGCTTGCATACCAATTTCCCTGCGAAGTGTCGGCGAACATCTGCACGGCGATGTAGGTGGCGATTGAAATGCACCTCGGCTCCTGGAGGGATGTGTGGGCACCGCGTGTGCATCAGCTGCCGCCTCTCGGGCCGCTGGTGGCGCGGCCAGGGGTGCGAGCGTGGGGCTGGCGAGCGGCACGTGCCCGCGTGGGAGGGCTGTGACACCCACGAGCCGCTGAGGTGGCCTGGGAACGGGCTGGGGAGGGGGCGGTGACGGCGCTACCGAGCTCGGCAGCACCGAGGAAGGGGAAGCACGTCCTTGGGGAGGAGGAGGAGGAGGAGGAGGGAAGGCTGTGGTGTGCCAGACCCGCACGGCACGGGCACGGTGTTTGGCCCTGTTTCTGCGGCTGGCACTGAGGGCTGGACGGGGGTTAGGTGGCAGTGGCCTCGCTGTGCTTGTCACTAAAGTGACAGCGTCTCTGGTGCGGGTGGCCTGGAGCAGCTTCTCCGTGTCCTTTGGCCGTGTCCCCGCTCTGAAATGGGAGCTTCCCACCCACGGGTACCCCCTCGGTGAGCTCTCCAGGGGATTTCTAGGTGGGAAGGCTTGCAGTGAATCCACGAGGGCTGGAAATGGCCATGGGGCTGTTGTTTTCCCAATTTCCGTGACGATAGTTGCATTTTCAATTAAATCTAAACAGCGCTTTTTAAAAAATCCAAACGTAATGTTTTTCCTGCTGGTTGTTTTGTTTGAAATCTGAATGCTTTAATCTTTCTTTCTGTTTATTTTCCAACAAATTGGGCTTGTAAAGGCTGTTTTGGAAAGCAAAGAAAACCTGCTATAATCACTTCAAGAAAAGATACTCTGAATGCTCTAACGGTCCAGACAGATTGGCTTAGGTGCGACTAAGTCTTGGGGAGTACAAGCTTCGGCTTGAGCTAAGCCTTGGATAAATACACCCCAAAGTAAAGCATTAGCTGGTATTTGTTTGTTAGTTGCTGGCTAGAGGGATGAATGTGTAATGAATCTGCTGGCCCTGCCTTGCTCGTGTCCCCTCTCATGGGAGCAGCACGGGCTGCCGGAGCCCTCATCTCCCATCCTCGGAGGTGTCCAAAGCCACCCTGGACAGGGCTCGGAGCAGCCTGCTCTGCTGGAAGGTGTCCCTGTGGTCTGTAGGGTCCCTTCCAACACAAACCACCGTATTGTTTTTGTCCCCGGGATGCTGGACGAGCGTGAGGGAGGCCCGGGGAGCCGGAGGAGTGCCAGCTGCGGGTCCCGGGTGGCCCGGCCGTGCTGCTGCACCCGCGGCCCTGCGGCCAGCACAGGGCTCACCTGGGGCAAGGCTCCGCCGTGCCGCTCTGCGGGGATGGGCGAGCGGGAACCGCGCTCCGGCCGCGGGGCTGATAGCCCGGGGGCGAGCGCAGCTCGGGGGCGGCCGGCGGGGGCCGGGGGCTCTGCCAGCCCTTGCGCACGCCGAGGAGGAGGAGGAAGAGGA
>VWZV01008543.1:3539-30470 GCA_013397155.1 Irena cyanogastra
TTTATACATTTAATAATTACTTCAAATTCCATCATGAGGGAAGACATTCGATTATGAATTTCTTGTAAGTTTTCATTTCCTTTTCTAGATAATAGCTACAGAATTTTATTTTGAATAGCAGCTTAGAGTAGAGGCTCATAAAGTATTCTCAAAGATCTACCAAGAAGTTCTCCAAAATTTTACAAACTTCACTGTATTTATTGTGGCAATTTAGCCAATCAGATTTCACTTTTAATTTATTTTATTAAAATTTTATTTTAAGTTAACTTCTAAATTTTTACCTTTTTTTTTTTTTTTGCTTTCCATGTTCGTGCAAGTTTCAAAGAAGCACATTATCAGCTAACAGATCTGCTGAAATTTGGTATCACAATTTGAAAGATCTTTTTCAGTATTCTGCTGCCTTTGTGTACAGTGGTTTCTTATCTTTTTAAGCTTTGTTTCAGCTTTTTTGGATAAGCTATCTTGGTAGCACGAAATTAAACACCTGTTTTCCTTGAGTAAGTCATAACAAGCACAAGGACAAAAGAAGGTAGTCTTTGAAATGAGAAGTCTTCATAAACTTCAGACAAAACCTGAATTTTCAACAACTTTGACACCTCTTTTGGTCCAGACTTGACACTTTTGGGATTTCCTTCTCTCTCTGCTCTGGTTGCTCTGAGGGATGGCCACATAATATCCTAAGGTATCAACTTCACATTTATGGCAAGTCTTATTAAGCTATTTTGAATACAGAAGTAGCCTTTCAATATGGAAGGTAACAAGTGTCATTCTGGAATGAGCACACTTGAAAAGAAGTTGCTAATCAGCTGTGGATCAGTTTTGTTAACTCATGGACAGGCAATCTAATGGAAATAAATGAAGACTAATTTTACCTCTCTGGTCTCCCCTGAAGTCTGTAAAACGCAGAGATGCCTATGTTGCATGCACAAATCCATGTTCACGGCTTAGATGTGTGATGCACCAGGGCTGTTTAGTAACAGACCAGAGCAGTGGGATGGGGGACAGTCAAGTGTGACTGTTTAAGCACAACAAACAGGAATCGGAGGAAGCCTAAATTCACTTGACTAAATATCTTTCCCATAAAAAAACAAACAAACAAACAAACAAAAAACCCACCCATCATCAACAGCCATCATTTACTGGAAGCATTGCACTTACATTCAAAATTCAGAATTATAATATATCTGAGTTAGTGGTAAAAAAACTGGATAATGTACCTACGCACAATGAGTATGCAATACAACACTTCAAGGAAAGTGTAATTCAACCAGAAAGTCATCGAAGGAGTCTTAACCCCTCAGAAAACTCCAGCTGTTGAACAGCAGAGGCAAACACCTTGAAGTGAAGGTTACAGCTGAACCATTCTGGATCCATCAGATACAGTGCCAATACTTATGAAGGACAGAAAAAATAAATTTTGCTTGTATTTTGAATGATGGCACAAAGCACTTACAAGCAGTAGGAAAGAAGTTTCACTTTGACCCATCTTCACCTTCCTCTTGATATTACAGGTTGTAACAGAGTACCTTGTATTTCTAAAAGCTAATACCAAACTTTTGAGGCAGGTAGATACCAAGAAGTGGTGGATCATCTTTCAGGGATATTTAATTTTTATTAAAGAATATTGTCTTTCATAAGTGCTGGAAAATAGCACTCTTTTATCAGGGCTTTTAATAGAATAAGTTTTTAAGAGCTGTAGAAGCTGTTAACATTCAAGAAAACACTTGAAACTAAGAACATCCTTGCACTCAAAGCAACAGAAATACTAGTGCTGTACTAATGAAGTGCACTACTGCATATAAGAGAATAATTTAGTAAGAATTGCTTCAAAAGAAAGTTCAGGTCTTAAGTTTTTGTAAAGTATGTACTGTTTATAATCAATACTCTTCCAGCACTTGTAATAACTTAATTTACAGTATTACAAGGTCACTAAAAATGTCATATTGATCTAAACTCACTTACATACAGAAATCACATGATACAACACATAAAATAAGAAATCAAGTTTTACTAACTCTGTTTGGCATTTATAGTCACCTTATAAATATTACAAAGGATATTGTTTTCCTTGTTCCCAATTATGTCTGTTAGTTGAAAAAAGAGTAATTACAAGATGAGACAGTAATCCATCTAACTTCATAACATGAAGTTAGAAAACCTCTTAATCCACTGAAGTTGCCCATATTGTTTTGAAAATATCTGAAAGTTTGCACTGCTTTCTCAATTTCTGCCAGTTACTGAAACCGTGGGCAAAAATTCCATTAGAACTGCTCTTCACCCAGCAGCCTTTCCAAACCTATAACAGTGTGCTATCTCATTCCACCAAAAGACCCAATCTCTCCCCCAGCTTTTAAGCTGTTTGGCCCAGATGACCACCGATGTGCTAGCACATCTGCTGGCCCAAACCATCAGACATCACAGGAGTAGTTTAGCAGAAGGTGCCTCTACAGTGAAGTTTAATTAGGGAAGCGTCAGGGTGAAAAAAGCTGCACTTCATTATGAAATGTACACACAAATGCTGAGGTCCAAATGGCACAACTGGGCAAACAAAACCCAATGTTAAAACGTGTGCAAGCACAGCTGGATCAACAGTGTTGATATGGTTGAAATTGTGCAGTCCCAGGCTATTATTTTATCCATGATGGAGCATCTCGCAGACGCTATTCATTTCTCAAACTGTTATAGACAGAAAACCAGAGCTACTATCTCTACTCATAAAATAAATCTATAATTCTTTTGATACTAAGTCCTAATTAGTTGCTGCTTTATAAGGCTTAACTAGTTCACCACTTCTATACATTTAGTCACTTTCATGTAGTAACAATATAAAGGGCTTTAACATGACTCAGGCCTTCTCAGCAGTACTGGTAACAGCATCCCAGATTTCTCAGCACTTGATGACCCCTGGGTGTTAGAGAAAACAAAGAATGCACACTACACACAACCCTAGTGGACAGCCAGCCACTTAAAAAATGCATCTTTTTCTTTCATGCTGGGAAAACACCCTCTTGCCAAAGGAAGGCTCTCCTAGATGCAGGTGGAAAGGTCACCTGTCAGGACTGATCTTGTTGCATGTATACTTTGCAGAAGAGGCCACACAAACCTTGAGCATGTTTTGCATTAATGAAGCCCTTCCACAAGTGCCCCAGCTAACACTTCAGTTCCCTCACAGGTATTGACAGATGTTCCTGGAACTCTTACTATTTACATACAAAAGGAACTAGTCCTCCACAAATGGCATGAGGCAGCTTCACAATTTTTCCTTTAGCTTTATAAAAGTTTACTACAGTAAGAAAAGTACTATCTATGTATAAGATGGTCAGCTACATAAAATCAAATTTGTATTTTTCAGCACTGACAGTTCCTCTGTGCAACTGCACTTAAAACTGCTAATTTTTAGCATTTCTCCTTGACAGCTGCCTTCTCTGCAGCACAAGAAGTTTTGATTTTAAACTGAAGACGTTTACATAAACATATTTTGTCCTCATTTTCATATAGCAAAATACTTAAACTATGGCTAGTTATGCTGTATGTAAACTGGTCTAAGTTGAGGACTAAAAGCTATCCTCCTGTGAAAGCTGAACATATGTATGTCCCTGCTGGAGTATGAACTCCATGTATATATAAATACATACATATATATACATATATATATACACATATCCTCATTTGCTGCCAAGTAGAGTGTCTTGCATCCTCTCATTACTCCAGCCATCCAAGTACATAACTATATAAAAAGCTACCAGCACACAACTATTTTCCTAAGTAGTCAATTTATCAACTATGATTGACATCTTGAGGTGCTATTATCTATGTGTGTAGTTCACAGACCCCACCATCCATGTAATTTCAATTCCACAACACTCTACTGTGATGCTCAACAACACTACTACTACCGAGGCTACTACGCAATTTTGTTTCAAAAATCTCACAGTAGAGATGAGAAATGAAAGGTGAAAGAAAACACTTTAAAAAAAAAAGCTACACTGCACAAGCCACTTTTGAAATTGTGTTCTCACTGATGGCAGCTCACTCTCATTCAACTGAGTGTGAAATAAGGTGTGTATGTACCTCAAAAGGGCAGAAGAAAGTTGAGTTGGCTAGCTTTTAATGATTTACTTGAAGTACTGGGAAAAGGAAAAACCCCCAAAAAACTATATCCAATTAATGGAGCCTAGAAATTAATTCAGTAACTGAATAACAAATTGACATAAAGAGTAAATCCTCCTCTCCCCCTGCACTTCATAAAAGCATAGAAAAACTAGGGTTGAAACCTGAGGATGGTTAACTGTTGCCAAGGAAAATAGCCCTGATGCAGGGACATCCTGAGGCAGAGCAGAGGATCAAGATGAGCAAGGCTGATTTCCAGAGCTGAGGAAACTGCATTTGGCTGAGCCAACAGCGATGGAACAGCAGTAGCAGCTGATTTAAACACAATTCTGTATTCTTCCCATGCTGACTTTCCTTGCTTTCACTCTCTGTAAGCTACCTGTGTTTTAAGTTTGTCCAGGAGGCTGTTCATATGTGCAGGCCACCTGCATCCTTGTCTAATTTCCTTTGCAAGGAGACAAGCCTTGAACATCATCCAGCTCTCTTGGGGCCCCCTTCCCTCCAGGGGCTCTGCCCCCTGGTACTCTACCAGGAAAAGGCTGAAGTCTGCTCCCCTGAACTCCAGGGTAGTGAGCTTGCTGTGCAACCTCCTTGCTGCCCTAAGGATCTCAAACTGCACCATTCCACAGATACTCTAGCCCAGAATATCCCTGAGCTTCACATTCCCCACCAGCACCTCACCAGAATAAAATCCACCATAGCATCTCTCCTCCCTGGCTTGTCTATCCAACCTGTAGAGGGAAGTTATCACCAAAGAATTCCAGGAAGCTGCTAATGCAAGAGGTTTATGCCTCTCTGCGTCGTGCCTTCAACAGACACTTGTGTGTTTGAAGGCCCCACGAGAATCAGGGTTTGTGAAGGCAAGGCCACTCCTGTCTTTCTGTAAAGGGCCTCAGCTGCTTGGTCTTCCTGGTCAGACTATCTGTAGCAGACCCTCACTATAAAGTCACCTGACCCTTGCATGCCTTTAATCCTGGCCCATTAACTCTCAGTCAGCTCCTCATCCATCCCCAGGTGAGGCTCCATGAACTCCAGCTGGTCATTGACACAGAGAGTAACACTGCTTCCTCCCTTGCCTGACCTTCCTAAGGAGCCCATACCTTTCCATTTGAGTCACAGGAGTCAACCTACATTTCCATGGTGCCAATGACTGTAGTCCTGCAGGCCTGCACAAATCTCTAATTCCTCCTCTTTATTTCTCCTGCTGTGTGTGCATTAGCACAGAGGCATTTGAGTTCAGCCCCTATGAAGCTTTCTGGCTAGAATTCCTTGATGTTGTAATTCAGGTGCTCTCCTGCTGACCTGCTTACCCGCTCCAGGCACCTCTTGCTGACTGATAGAGCATGTCACCTTATCACCATTAAATCTCATTATATCCCCTTCCCCCATCATATCAAGTTTAATGGCCTATCAATGAGCTCCATGGGCCCTTGACAAAAACCTTTTTCCCCTTTTAGAGAGCTGAATCCCATCTGAATTCATCATGTCCAGGACCACAGAGGCCAACCCATTATACAAAAGAAACCAAAATCATGGCAGTGTGCTGCCAGCCTCATAACCAGGTATTAAGACTGGGTCCATCTGTTTTTTTTCAATGTCACTACCTGCACCTACAAAAGTAGAGGAAAAAATAAGCTGTGCCCTGATTACCTCTCCAACCATCTCAGGGCCTTGGGATGTCTCTTTTGATAGCCTTTGGACTTTGCATTGTGGCTTTGTCACCATGCACATGGAGGAGCAGCAACAAGTAGCATGAGTCTGATGGCTGAAGCAGGCTAAGAAGTTTCCTGGTGACATCCATAACTCACACCCCAGGGAGGCAGACTTTTCTGCGGGAGAAGGACCTTTGTCCTAATCATCCACTGATCTTCCCAACACTTCCAGAGCCTCACACCCATTGCACAAAGGCACTTGGGAGGTTGAGGTGGACAAGAAGGGCTTTTGGCTGTTGTGCCAAGCAAGGACTTGCCTCCATTCGCTCCTTCCTTCTGATCTACTGCATTCAGCCTGACAGGGGGAGGTTACACAACACTCTTGACAGGGATTTCTTTCTGGTCTCTGCTCCTGTCTCAGGAAGGCCAGAGCACAGTCCAACTGGTGTATCTCCACATTGGAGTCCCTGATACTTCCTACTCTTTCTATCTCATCTCTTGGAAAAAACACTACGGCCTTCACTTAGTTACACTGCATAGCAGCCTGCTAGACAGACAGCAAATTAATTTTTACTGAATGCATTTAATGACACTCATTTACTATTCCAGCTTAAGTACTGAGTGGTTAATGTAAAACTAAAGTGAAAAGATTCTACACTAATTCTAAGGTAACAGAACTGGTACACAGCTCCACTGTCTTACCTCCTTGTTGGTAACTAGGATCCTAACCTAAATTACAAATAGCTGAAGAACTTTGCAGAAACCTTTCACTGAGATTACTTACTCATTAAAGCACTGGAAAATATTGTAAAAGACCAGCTTATGAGACTGTTTTCCCTTCAACTTTGTTTATTGATGTACTGAACATGAAAAAGTACAAAGAATCCAAACACAAAATAAAACATGTACAACCTCTTAAATACCCAACAGAATATATTCTCTATTCCAACAAATGTGAATTAAGTCATACTATACAACTTCAAATAAATACCAGCCTTATATTTTACTAAGTGCTCTGATAAACACTGTAAAGTGAAGCCCAATTTACATGCCTTCTCATCAATGCCATTAGTTGCTACAGTAGTATAGGAAAGAAGCACGTAGCTACTATTTCTCCCACATTGGAAAGTTTCTGATTTCTATACTATATACAACTTTTAATGCAGAGGATTAGCTTTAACAATCTAAATGCATCTAAGAATGAAGAAGTACTCAGGAAGCCAATTGATTTTTGAGTAGCATTGAGTGGGTCAGCATGAAAACTTGCTTATTCACTTTAGCACGCGCTTCACAGTACATGTACTGTACTATACTGAAAATTTTATAACTACAATTTAAAAGAATAAGAACCAAAAACAACTGCAAAGATAGTGTACAACTATGTTATGCATAGAACATTGCTTTTTCTAAGGGGAAGCATATGAGCATCTCAATTTATACAAAAAGCAGGACGTAACTACATAGTTGTCAGTGCATCCTGGTGAAGGCATCAAACCCTCAGCTTTTTTTTTAAAAATTTAATTATAAGCTAGATGCTAATCAGAAAATATTCTGTATTTGTTTTCCTTAAATTTCTTCAATACATGGTAAAGACTTTTTCTATTTCCCCAAATAGTGATTTAAGCATCATACAAAGTTAAACTTCAATAGCATACAGGTATTTATGGTTTTCATATGAAAAATGTAAGGAAATTTGCTTAAAACATATGTTTATACTTGTTTTTTTTTACCACAAACATATTTATAAACAAAAATGTTGCATCACCATAAACAGCTGAAGCTAGACTATCTACAGACAAAAATAGCAACAGATCTGATGCACTGTAAATTCAAGTCCTCAGGACAAATAAAAAAGAATAAAGAAAGAAAAAAAAAGAAGCAGACCTCAAGTAACAATGTTAATGCCATTTACAAAGAAAAAACTTATACAAAAACATTCAAAATTGAACATCACTTGGCATGTAACTTTTAAAAAAACTATAATCAAAATTAGCTGAAAGGTTCATAACTTAAGGTCTTATTTACATTACACAAAGCTCAGGTGTTAGCCTTGAACATAACTTTCAAAATACCTCCTAACGTATCCAACTCAGGCCACTTCTGCTGATTTGCTACTGCACAAACCATGCTTGATGTCTTTTCTTAAGACAAAACAATTCTTCAAACAATAGCAAGTACATCACTAAACACCATGAGCTCTATCTGAAGGGAATTCTTTAGGAAGAACAGATTTTTTTTCCCCCATATCTCAGCGTTTTAAGTTTTCTGCTTGCTCTTATATTCTTTTTTAAAATTTTCATTTGCTTCAAAATCACAAATTAAAGTGAGCCACCTATCACTTAATAACCAGGATGATCAATGACTCCACTGATGATTACAAAAAATGAAACCAACAGTGCAACCCATCGACTTTACTTCTTAATACAAAGGTCTCAAAAGTAGTTCTACATCATAAATCTTTCGAAATTTTTTCCCAACAATTGCAAATTTCCTGGTAAGTTTTAAAAGCTCACTAGGTGTCATATGAAGAGATTTCTCAAAGTATTCAAGTCAAAATATTTGTTCCAGGACCAGTAAAAAGTTTCTCCAAATTTTTTTATTTTTTTATAAAAATAGATGCTTTTTTAAACCCACATCAAAGAGGCTCTTATCTCTTTGGCAAGGTACTGCTTTATGAAAAGTTCTCCAGTATTCTTACAATAAGCTTTTATAATGTGTTCCCATTCCCCAACCCAAATGAAGATGATGAAATAAATACTGCTTATAACTTTATAAATAAAATGTAAACTTCAGATACTTTTCTTGAACAACAAAACAATAATGCATTACAATGTAAATTAAACACAAAGCAAATCAAGAAATGCAAAAAAAAATACAGTATTACACAAAGCCTCGATATTTACTCACAGGTTAAAAGGCAGTCATGTAAAAAGAAAAAAAACTTCTTCCCTTAGCTGAAACATTTCAAAAGGTCCACCTTCTTCAAAGAAGGCAATAGAATACTCATTGTGACAGGTAAAAACCCTGTACCTCTTGTCAATACTTAAACATAAAAGATAGTTAAGAAGTTCTAATTCAAACAGTAGCAATAAAAAAATCTCACATATTCTTAGGATGCTAAGTAGTCATTTTATCCCCATTTCCACACTGGCATACAACAAAGGCATTTACTAATGCATAAAGCTTCTTGTAAATTGCCTTTGTTGTATAGTTGTCATGTATTAATGCACTGAGAATAACTTGTTAGGCTTTGTGCGTTTTGTTTGTTTTGAAGGAGACCTGCAATACTCTGTCACCAAGGCGGTATCCATTCAGGCTGGCTATTGCCATAGCTGCCTCATCGTAGTTTGTCATAGTCACAAAGCCAAAACCTTTGCACTTATTGGTGTTAAAGTCACGGATGACCTTCACATTGGTTACCGCTCCAAAGGGTCCAAACATTTGCCAGAGGATACTCTCATCAGCATCAGGGGCCAAGTTGTACACAAAAATGCACCACCCAGTTCCTGCGTGTCCAGGGATATTAATTCCAGCCAAACTGGTCATTCCGTCAATGGTCATTGGAGGAAACCTACTAAAGAATGAGGGAAAGCAAAACAGAGTCATAATAGAGCTGTTCACACAAAACCCCAGCAAAGAAATGTCAAAATAAAATAAAAGAATGATACAGAGCTTTTCACAGAATGAACATGTTGCTCAGACTAGAAAGATAAGATCAAAAATATTTTTTGCCCCCTAACTGTGCAAATACTATGTAAAAAAATTATACACAAGTAGGGAGAACAGTGCTAGGTGTGTCTGAAATGATGTAACAGAAAATCAAAAGGAAAGCATGCTATAAAACCAGTGAGGATTAGCAAGTCATTTGAAACAGGAATTCCATGGAACTGCTACAAAAGGCTTGTCTATTTCATGCAAAATGCATCAAAATGAACAATCTCAGCTGAAGTCACAACATGCAAAAATCCAACACAAGTCTTACTGAAAAGTAAGAGTTTGCAAAATACTTGAAAATATTTTGGTTGTTATGAACCAACTAATCCTTTATTACCTCTTTACTCCATAAGCTATGTTGAGCAGATTGTCCAACCTGCAAAACATTTAGCAACATGTTCAGTCTTCAACCTTTTCCACCGTTTACGATTAAGGAAACTTAGCATGTTACTGTCTAATCCATTACACTGTACCAAACCCCATGCAATGTTAAAGTATCACCACTGAAAGAGCCTCGGCACCTTATTACACCTGATAGTGAACACGAAACAGATGTTCTTGTATAGTAATCACAGTTGTAAGAAGTTCATTTTCAGGAAGTGCACCACAGCCACAAATTTAGCCTAAATCACACGCTGCTACCATAAAGTTACAGTCAGTGACCACACTGGCAAGTCTTCCACATTACTAAATTAGCTGAGAAAAAGACTTTTATTGAGGCTTCTAACATGTTTGCTGACATGACTATCAAGACAGATGCAGTATTTTGGACCACTAGCAACTGTTGTAACAAATTCTAAAGAAGTATTTTTCATATTTCTACTCCTGACAATTCCAGAATGTTGAGAGGCAGAAGGCTAGTTTGGCTGAGCAAGGCTAAAGCAAAAAAAGTAAATGTGAGGACAGTGGAGGTAAAGTCAGGTGGACATGAAAAGAATACAGAGATGTTGCTTGCCACTGGAGGGAGAAAATTTGTGTGGCCAAAGCTCAAGAGGAGTTGAAGCTTGCCAAAAATGTGGGGGATAACTAAAAGAGGTTTTTCAATGTCAATCTTGAAGAGTAGTTCAAAAAGCCTGTTACAAAATGAAAATGGTCACCCCACAAACAGAGACACAAACAAGACTGGGAAGTTTAATACTTTCTTTGCCTCTATCTTTACTGTCAATGATGGGCTAAGAGGGTCCCAGTGTCCTGGGCTGTGGGAATGGTCAACAATCCTGAACTTGCGCAGGATCTCCTGCTCCAACTGGATCCCTACAAATTTATGGGACTGGATGGGATTCATCTAAGAACACTCAAAGAACTGCCTCATGTCTTCGTGAGGTCTCTTTCAGTGATTTTTTAAATGATCTTAGGAATATGGAGTTGACTGGAAGCTGGCTAACACTACCTCAGTTTTCAATAAGGGCAAGAAGGATGACCCTGGAAACTGCAGGCTTATCAGTCTCACTTCAGTGCCTGGTAACATTATGGAGATGGCAGCCAGAAGGGCTATCCATGTCTCGGAGGACATCAGGCACAGCATCACAGCCAGGCAAGGGGGCTCTACACTGGGGCAGCCTCACGTCCAGTGCTGGGGACAGTTCTGGGTGCCAAAATGTAAGAAAGATATAAAGCCATTAGAGAGTGTTCAAAGGAGGGCCAAGAAAATGGTGAAGAGTCTGAAGGGGAAGTTTTACCAGAACAGTTGAGGTCACCTGGCTTGTTCAGCCTGGGGAGCCTGAGAAGTGGCTGGCCTCCTTATGAGGGGAAGAGGAGGGGCAGGCACTGATCTCTCTCGTGCTGACAGTGACAGGACCTGAGGGAATGCCCTGAAGTTCTGTCAGGGGAGGTTTAGGTTGGATATTAGGAAAAGGTTCTTCACCCAGAGGGTGGCTGGACACGGGAGCAGAATTCCTAGGAAAGTGGTTGTGTCACCAAGCCTGCCAGGATTCAGGAATTGTTTGGACCATGTTCTCAGGCACATGGAGTGACTCCTGGTCCTGTGCAGGGCCAGGAGCTGGACTTGATGATCTTTGTGGGTGCCTTCCAACCCAGGATATTCTATGACCCTATGATTTTCCAGGATTAAGTTTTCTAAAATACATACACACATAATATATTATTTTCAAGATTTCTCCATGTGTTTCTTGCCTCACCTTCCCCCAGTTAGAGAATGTCACCACAACTCTAAACCTCTTGAAATTATCTAGCCAATATCTGAAATATGCAGTGCATACCACTCCTATTGCTGTTACTCTGGAGTCCCTTAAACTGCTTCTATCAAAAAATGTTTACCCTGAAGAAGCTCTTGTTTCTTTCTGACAAATCGCAGATACATGAAGAGGAAGTCTTAATACAGATCTACAGATTATAGATCAAGACTCAATAAAATGTGAGCTTAGGTAAAAAACATACACTTGATTTAGTTTCCCAAAGAGCACTGATTCTGCAGTGAGCTGGGTTTGCAGAATACACTGACAAGAAACTACTGAACCCCTAAGAGGGCAGAAAAAAGGAAATTAAAAAATACTTGACTACTACCGGTAGACAGCGTGGATGACTGAGGTCTACTGCCATTGACATCAGCAGTGGAGAGCAAGGTGAAGAGCTCTAGAAACCACTTATAGGTCCCTGTTACAAGGGCCATCAGATCAGGACTTAATACAGTAATGGTATCACTTTTTGATTTTCCAGCAGTTACCTTCAAGACTTGAAAATAGTCTGGAAATATTCTCTGGGGCTTTCACTGGAAAATTTTTAAAGACGCTTTAAGTTATACATCTTACCTTACAGATAATGAGGAACAATTATACAGAGCTGCTTTTGAACATGCAGCTCAAGTTCTCTGTTAATAAGAAAAAAAGTAAGCATTGTATTGATCCTGTTGCTTTTATTATTAAAGTTTAAGCTGTTTTCAGGTCTCTGCCAACTATTAACAGAGATGGGGCAACTGTATCAGGTCATTGCCAGAGTATGTTGAACAAGCTTGTGACGCAAAACCCATGAGCTTATTTCATACAATGCACTTGACTCCGTCCTGCAATTTCTGCCCCTAGACTCTGTCTATAGAATAATGGTAAGTCTACTTTTATGCAATATTCAGAATATTGTTTTAAGGTAGCTCCTTTATTACCCAAGAAATGGTAAGAAGAGCCATAAAATAAGCAAATAAAATTGGTTATCCCCTCTTCTATAGCAAAACACCCACACCCCACACCTGTGAGACACAGCACATAAGGCCAAAAAGCTGAAGACAAATTCAGAAATTCTGACTTAAGTGCAGGCTCTGAAAACTCTTGAATATTTGGCTTATAAGCAAGCCTAGTCAATGCAGGGCTTTTGATATTCGGTATATTCTCTTTGAAGCAAGCTCTCAACTGGTTTTGTTTCTTGAAAAACAAAATAAAGATACTCTTTGAGTGTATTATTATTTAAAATAACCCAGTCACACTGTTCAGGGCCAGAGGGAGGGAAGAAATAGTCAAGATCACCAAAAAAATCCAAGGTACTCATGGATGTAGATAGCACAGTCTTTCACTTTGTTCTCACCATATGTTCTTTTCAGTGCACTAAATAGCACAGGGAACTATATAGCAATAGTTTCAACATGATGGGAACATAAATCCCCAAAAAGCACATGCAAAAAATATGTGAGCAATCTTCGTTATGAAAGGTTGTAAAAAGAAAAGACAAAGTATAGCATGGAGAACATAGACAACTGACCAGGAAAGAAATCGAAAGCAAGAATGTGGAGGAAAAATGCAGGGGTAGACAAAGAGGGAGCTGGCTGTGGCATGCCATATGACTAAGAAAAAAACCACTCTGTCTTCTAGGTCAGTATTAGCTGAATCAACTTGCACATTAATCAAGAATAACCTAGGAAATAAAAAGTAATCTTTCAAAAAAATTTAAATGACTGAAAACAAGAAAGATGCCACCTTGGTTTAACCAAGTATGCTTATTAGACACTGAAATGCTATCAACAGGATGGCATGCATTTTTGGTTTTAGCTGTACTGTGGTAGCATAGCTGAAAGTTCAACATTCACCTGTTTCCCTCCCACAGAGAAGTCAGACAAGCAGGAATGCACAAGAGTGGAGGCAATCAAACATGCAAGTTTCAGCAAAGTTGTGCACATTACTTGACTCACCTAAAACGTTGAGCCTGCTGAGCTAGAGGGGCGGGATACCTTCTATTTGGAGAATGGTACAGCTGGGAAAGAATGGCCTGACTGGTTTTTTGGCTTGGATTGTTAGCAAACTTTACAGTGATGGGCTCTGTGGCACCTGGAGGTTTCTGCCCATTCAAGCCCTTGATGGCTTCTTCTGCTTCAATTCGCTTGTCAAACCGGATAAACCCCACGCCCCGAGACATCCCTGCACAAGGTGAAAAAAGCATACAGTAATGAATTCACAGACTCCAGAATATTAGATGTTAACTTTTATTTGTGTGGCCAATTGCTATGCTGATGGTTGAATGCTGTGAACACATGATAACTTTGAGCTTAACAGACCTGACCTCTTGCATAAAGTAAGAATTTCCTACTGTAATTTTGGTTTTAATTTTTACTTTAACTGATGTAAGACATTTGTGTGAAAAGCTTGGGAGTTTGAGGGAAAACAGTGGAAATAAATATAGCGAGCCGAAGTGGAATTTGGAAACACAGTAATTTTGTTGGACAGAGATGAACTCAAACCAGCTGAACTGTAACCTCTGGTCAGGTCATGCTACTCTGCAGCACCTGAATTGACAAAAATTCTGTAAATAGCTTAGTTCTCTGCTCTCTAGCAGCAAAAAAGGGGTTTTGTTCTACTGCAGTATCCCCTGAAGCTCTCTTTGGAGCAAATATGCTCAGAGGATGATGACATGCACATAACTATATTGCAATAATGGGAATTATGGCCATGTTTTAACAGTCAGTGGTTACCTCTGAGTAAAGACTTGGTTTCGGTGTATCACCATACATCACTAGGTGTTACTTTTGAAGAAAACTTTTCTTGATATAGTAAAGTCAAAGGCAACACACAAAGAAATCCAGAAGTGTTTATGGAAGGTCTCAGGAACATCACACATCAAAAATTCCAAGTGTCTTAGACATAAACACATTGAGCTACATTGGATACTTGAACCAATTAACATTAAAGCAACTAACAGCTAACATTAGTTAGATCACTGTTTTGTGGTAATATTTCTAGTGCCATTTAGAGGCCCTTTGGTTCATGAATAACCAGGAGTTAGACACTTGTCCTCAACTGGGAAAGACAAGACATGTATTCTGTTCATAAACAATGATGATTTAAACCATCAAAAGTGACAATGAACAGGCATAAGAAAGGTTTAAAGAGGCAAATGTCACAGCTTCAACTTGGCATTTTTTATCTGTCACTTTGTGTCACAACCTTATTATTCATACCATTCTGAGCCTACTTCTTCCAAATTATTAAAAAGGAGGTAAGAAAGCTTAAGCCTTAACAAAGTCTTTCTGGCTTATATGCCAGAAAGTACGCTGCAAATAGCAGGATTTATGAATATGAACAGAATTATCACACTTATTAGAAGTTCAATTATATTTACTTACTGGTCCATTTGTTAAATGCCATCTATTTCTATGCATGAATATACAGGAACCTACTGTGAACAGCTATTTATTGCACAAAGATTAAGAATCTGCCCTGCAAATCTGCTACATCTACAAGTCAGTATTTGGCCTTTAGCTTTCCTTTCCAGGACTCTCTATACTCTCAACAACTCAACCTGTTAAAACACTCTCTAAGTATTAGGTGTCAACACTGAGATTTAACTTAGTGGAAGTCAAAGGAGTACACACAAGCTCCTGCAAAGGTCAGCCAAGACTCAAGTGCTGGCATGTGCAAACTTTTCAAAGACCATTAAAAAACTTTATGGCCTTCTACAGCTGAAAGCTGTTTGCCACCCAAGAGGATATGCAGCTTTGAAAAGGTACAACTATTAAAAAAAATAAGTAAATCAAACCCAGCTTATTCAGGGAATAATTATGTAAGTAAAGGACTTCCTCTGTCCCACCCTTTAGTGTTCTGTAAGGGGGAGAACTTGGAGAGTTCTCCAAACCTGCTTCCTTGTAGTTTGCTTTGTACACTCAATGCTCCTGTCACAGCTTTTCATCCAATTGCTTATTTCTGGCAGAGACCTCACAGCAGGTGATTCAGAAAACTGTAAAGCTCCTCAAGATCAGCCATCTGAGACAGCAAAAAACCACAGGCATTACTGTCTCAAGTCTGAAGAGTAACCACAAAGTGTCACTGACAACCTTTACCTGACTGACACACATACTGTAATAATGCAAATAACCTGCTACACCTTAGTACTCTATGGCACGGGTAATCACAGAACTTACCTGCTCCTGAGAAACCCAAAGTTCATGTGTGTGCCCAGATTTAATGAGATAGCCTTGAAAACAGTCTTAACAGCAACTGCCAGTCTGGGGCTTCTGCCTCAGAGAACCAGCTGTGCATTTCTGCATAAAATTTTCTTTTTAGAAAAAAAGAAGTTAAATAGCATTTTGTAAGGCACTGGGAAACTGTTTTCATGCAGCAGCTTGGAAAGGAAGATTACGGCAGCTGTAAATTTATTACAAGTCATCAAACAAGCTTCAAACCTGCACCTTCAGGGTGGAAATGACTCAAGCTGGCTCAGTGCACTACACAGTCTATTTTTGTCCATGCATATTTATGAACAAACAATTCCAGGAGAAAAACGCATTTTCTGGCCCACATATACCTTTCATACATTATAGAGACAAGACTATTGTAGTGAAGGATGAACTATCTCAAACTGTGAGTCCATGAAAGGCCATACAAAGCTGCCTACTTACCAGTGACTTGGTCAACCAGAATACGAGAAGTAATAATACGTCCATACTGGGAAAAGAGCTGTTCCAATTCTTTCTGGGTCATTGTTTTTGGAAGTCCACTAACATACAAATTTGCATCTCTGATAGAAGCTGAACTTGGTCTTGCATAAGAAACCTTGGGAAAAAAAAGTAAAAAAAATCCTAAAAAACAAACACTTTAAAACCAGCTGAAGTAGTACAGTGTTATCTATTCTGAGACATAAAAACATTTCCAACAGCAGATAGAACAGTTACCTTGCAAAGCCAGTTCAGTGGGTTTGTTGGTTTGCTTTTTGGTTTTGGTGTTTTTTTTTTTTTTTGGGAGCTGGCTTCGAAAACATAGAAAGAATGCAACTTGGACCACACAGGAGCAGCTGACTACATTAATTCATATATAAAAAGCAATCCCAAATAGATGCAAAAAAGCTAGGTACACATTCCAGCAAGCCTTGTTGGAGAAAGTGTTCTCAGTTAGCTGACCGTACAACTGAAGTGACAAATTTAAGAAGTTCCATGAATATCCCACGTTCCATGAATTCTCATAAAAAGCACTAAAACATACAAGGAATTAAGATTTCAGAGTGATATGTAGGCCAAAGGCACAGAAAGACAGTCTGAAGCACTTAGAGGTTTGAAAATATTTTCAACTGCTGTGTCTTTTGTACACACTGAGCTTGCTACCAAATGACTCGTAATCACAATCATTCATGAGATCAAGATAAACTCTGCTACATCACATTCACAGACCTAAGAATGAATGGCAGAAGTAGGACTCCAAACTGTATTTTGCCTGTTCAGCAGCTTTCTGCAACAGAGGCCTTAAAAACAAATGCCATTTAACAGTGAGTTTCTCTGATCCTTTTGGACAGAAGTTTTTTACCTGCTGCCTTGGCATGTCAGTCAAAAATATTTTAAGATGATTAAGTAGATTCCTTGACCTTTAGGCACATGCTACAAAACAGCATGTTCACTACTTTCTACTTCCTTCCTTCCTTCTAAGTCACACTGAAGTTTGTAAAAGGGGTGTTACTACAAAAATGATTAGGACAGAACATCTGTGCTTCTCCAACAGGACAAAATATTTCATCTAGGCTTTTCACCTATGAAAAAATGTAGAAGTAAAAAGGATCCTCAAGAAGTAGTCAGATTTATCTCCTTTCATTCCCTCCCCTACCATGCACTGTTAGCCAATACTGGGCAACATGAACTTGATTCTGTCATTCTGTCTCTTGCCTAATTCTTTGGTATTTCTTTTCAAATCTTTCCTATCTCTTTTCTGCGCAGATCAGCAGACTCTGTTTTGCTGTGGAAGCCAAACAGAAGACAGCATGCTGGAGATGAAACAAACAGAAAGATGAAACCCTGAACACTGCTGTGATCCTTCAGGTTCCACCCAGAGGCTTTGTGCAAGGTACCTTTGTGCTGGTTGAGGAGGACAGACCTCAAAAACTGGTAGCTATCCAGCATGGATCCTTGTAAGTCACACTGCCTTGGTCTTTCCAGGTAAAAGCCACACAAGAGCCAAAGCCCTGTGTTCAAAGTCACAGGAAAACAGAGGTGAAGTTTGCCTGCATGCAGCCAAAGAAGCAACAAAGACAGTGACAGCTACCCTGTTCTACCAGGCAGAAAAAAACAACAGCTAAGGAATGAACACACTTGCTCTATTTGCCCATTTGGCCTTGAGCTTCTTGAAGAAATAAACTCCCACGCCTTACTTGGCAGAACTTTAAGGAGACCCAAGGCCAAGGAATGGAGACAGACTGCCCGGGGAACAGGACTAGTCCCAGTAAAATCATTAATTACCAAACCCACACAGACACTGTCTTTTAAGGGGGAATTCACACTGCTGGACACATGCTGTCACATATAAAAATAAAATCTCACACACAGTCTATCAAAAGAGAAGAAACCTGCACAAAATATCTGCTAACTTACTGCAAGTTTACCTTATGCTACAGAACTGGTATCTGTCAAGATACAAAGCAGCTTTTGCAAAACTCTTAATTTTCCTCTGGTGAGTATGAGTTCTTGCATGAGGGCAGCTAGTCCAGTATAGCCCATGCCCTCACTGGTTAAAGACACTTCAAATAGTTTGACCTAGCACTCAAGGCCTATACTGAACATAATTTCAAGAGTGCAAGTAAATGGAAGCAATACTCTAACCAGTATACACTAGTCTAACATATCTCGATTCACTGTTATTACCTTCAAGTGACTACTCCAACACACTGAATTTGGGCACATTAGTCACAGTAGTAACACATATTAAACCAAAATCAGTGGCTCATCACCAATATCTGTACACTGTATTTAACCACCTTGCTAAGCACCAGAACAACTGGTCAGACAAGAAATCTGAAAGAAACATGTAACTTCAGAAATGCGATATAATTTAAGACAGCACCACTAGTGAAAAACAAGGACACCACAAAATATTACTGGTATAAAATGCCTATTAAAAGAACCTTGTCTAGAGTATGTGATATACATGTATATTCCTCTTCATTTTTTATGTCAAAGTCCAGTCATTTCACTTCCGATACACATTTAAAGCAGAGACTCTCCAGACTAATCTCCCTACCTGTATCCTGTCAGTTTGCTCAATCAATAATTACTTGTTGATAGTTCTATATGTAGTCTCTTTAAACAATTTTTATATGGACTGAATTAACAACTGTGCCAAGATTTTCATTCCTCAGCTAATTCAACAGGTCAACATTACAGTTATGGGATGTCAAAACCACTGAACACAAGGCAAGTCAAGAAACAGACTGAAAGCCTGCAGTTTTAAATATTGAATGATGACACACACTGTATAACACTGAACAGCACTACTCTGGAGATGCCAATTTAAAAACAGTTTTACTGAAATTTTCCACTGCAGTTAGTAGGAAAGACACTTGTTTCTAGAAATGCAAACATTACACCATCAAACCTAAGTATTTTCACTTTAATACTCAATGTCCTAACATCAAGATGAAGTGATTCACGATTTTCAAGTGAAAACTGTGGAAGTTAGCAGGTTAAACAAAGAAGTTACCAAAAATAATAAAGAGGCACAGCCCCTACAAGTGAGTATTTCAGTTTCTTATTATCTGCTACTGCCTATAGACACATCAGTATCGTGCTTTGAGCTCTTCTATCTTATTAGTAGAGGACAAAGTATTTGTATTCTCTCAAAAAACTTGATGATTTAATATAATTACTTCCTAAACATCTCTACTTAATGTAGTCTTCCAAGTCTTTAAACCTGAAATATTTAAATGCTATAATCAGTATTTCAGTAAATATTTACATTCACTAGGTCAAGTGCAATCTTTCTGCTTAAAACACTACTTGCCCTTAAGGGCAGTGTTCAGTTCTTTTAAAATGCATATTTATGTGGGGAAAAAAAAAAAAAACCTCCAACAAAAACCTACCATCCAGTATGTCCAGATGAAAATGGGCTAAACCTGCCTACAAAGCAGACAATTTGTGTTGAGAAAAGGAATACATTAGGAACAAGTATGCCTCCTCAGCAAGCACAGTAAAAACAAGGACAAACTGCTTTTTCTTACAGCAATGTTCTCAGAGGCCACTGTACCAGGCAAGTGCTCTCAACTTGCACTTAAATTTGTATGAGATACCATGATTCAAGAACTCTTCCTAATTTGGTTTCTAGTAAGAAGATGCTGCAGCACACTGCAGAGATGAGGGCTCAGCTGTCACTAGCCAGTGACCAAGTTGTTGCCTGAAACAGGAGAGCACATTGCTGTATACTCAGGAAGTTTACTTCCTGTCTCCCCTCAAATAAAGATTGTTCCACTCCAAAGCAAGCTTCAAGGCCACTTTTCCCAGTAAACAAGACCACCTTGTTCAATATGTAAATGCTGCGCTGAGTTCCTTGTGGAAGCCTGCAGTAGCACATTTCTGTGGACAGAGCAAACTGGAAATCCAGACTTCCCTTTGGTAAAGGCAGCTTACACCCGGCTCTCTGGAACTAAAAAAGCCCAACACAGATCACTTACAAGTTTAGATTAAGCTGATAAACACAACCATATCCCACATAAAGGTCCTGCTTTTACAGCCTGCTGTACAACAGGGAATGCATTGAAAAAAACAACACTGAAGCAACAGCCTTTCAGTATTACCATCAGAAGAGTTTCACTATTTTAGTTCACGCCTCAAAGTGTTCCAGCTCTGACAGCTACAACCCACGCCAGAGTCACAGGCCTAACATGGGCCATGGGATCCACATCTGTTGCCACTCAGCTGAGGGCGTGAACAGACCAACCCAACAAATTTAGACTTAAGACCAGTCTTCATGTATCTGAGAGGACAAGGACCAGAGGTCTTCCTCAGAATATAACCAATTAAGGACATCACACTGCTCAAAGAAAAAGACCTCATAAAATGCTGCTGTATGTAGCACAGAGGAAGACCAGAAATAAGCTTTCAGAAGACTTGGTCTAAAGCAACTGACACCCAAAACTCCACGTGGTGAACAGAAGCAAATGTACCTACATGCTAAGAACAGACACCACCTGGAAATCCTGCCACTGATGGAAACAGAAGCAGAGGTTTTCCCAGAAGTCTTGAGATACTGTAACAGTTTTAAATCAGAGTCATAATGTCTGATAAAAGAAAAACATTAATCAAGTTCACGGATATAAAACATGATATGGGAATTACACACTACAATCATGGAATAGCAGTTCTGTTTTGCCCTTAAAAGGACCAATACAGAAGAGCATTTTAAAACTTGTAGTCTACAACTAACACTGTCTTGTTAAAAATAAGAAATACTTAACTTAGAATTTAAGTACAAATAAAATATATGAAATGAAAGGAGATCAAGTCTCCAAACATTTTCCATTCCATACTTTTCACATTCTTAAGAGTCTCAAAAGACCCTTCCTCATACTTGACATTCATGACTCTGACTCCCACTCATGTCCAAACAATGAGAGCACAGGAATTTCACATGCACTAGGAGTAAAAACAGCAGTTACCTTTCAAGGAGGACAGGAGTACACAGTATAATATTAAGCCTCCACATGAATAATACAAACAGGAATAGAATCTTAAACACAAGACCTCAATTATTCTCCTGTAGGAAATGAATAAGCCTCAGATTATACCTAAGGAGCTTCTACTACTGACAGACTCTGGCAAGCACAACACCTGAGTATCTCTTGCACTGTTCCACAGACATACCTAGAAATGCACAAAACACATCCATTGCAACTTACAGTTTACTGGAATATCTTACAACCTTTCTGGAAAAACTATTACTGCATGGATGAAAGACAACAGAGCCAACATTTTATATGACAAAAAAAACTTTAAAGCTGCTAGATGAACAGAGGTCTTTCTGTCTGAAGACTTCCATAATTTCAAAAGTAAGCATAACCATGTTTGACATTAATAAAAACCCTCTTACAAAGAAAACAGATATTAGATTTAAAACAAAATAAAATAACAACAATTTAAAAACCCCAACCAAACCAAAAAACACCCTCAAAACAACAGACTAACAGATCTCCATGCCTGGCTTTTACAGCATTTTGAATCCATGCAGAAGGCCACAACCTTCTTAGAGGATTTTGCATAGCATGGGGAGGGGGCAGGGTACAAAGATCCAGCATCAATCTTAGTAGTAACAAGCAGGTTTTTGTTGGTTTTGTAGACTTTTTTTTTCACTTGCCTAAGACTTGGCTTTTGAGCAATGCTTGCAGACTTGACCATCAAGTCTACACAGTACTGCTGGCACCTTCTAACATCTCCATTTCTGTGTCATGAATCCCCTAAGCAGCTCAGGAAGGACCTCACTGAACTGCTGAAGCTCCGTGGCTGCAAAGGTGCTCAGCAGCCTTAGGGTGAGCTGCACTGCTCCAAGGATTCTCTTCCTCAGAGAAACAGGGACAGGCTCTTGCAAGACACTCTAACCAGCAGCAACATGGCACTTGGGGCTCCAACAGAAAACAAATTGTGATTGCTAAACGTGAGGACAGCACGTTTTATGGTTTGGCCTGACACTCTTTGCGAACAGACAACCAACCACCTGCCTATAACGTGGTTTACAGGAAGTGACAGCAACACGCATTAAGAACTGAATCCTCCTCCCAGTATTATTCAGCTACATGAAAAACAGACAGCTTAAGCTGGATAAGTAATATTCAAAGCCTGAGGGGATTTGAATTTCAGTGAAGAACAAATTTTACCTGGGGGTGAAAAGATATGTGTGTGTAGTATTAAAATCAAAATGCTGTCAAACCTTTAACTGTTAACACAGCTAAAAGACTGCAAAATTATAATTTACGTAACTCCTGCAGAAATTTAAGGGGGAAAAAACCACCTTTACATTTCTTCCCAGAAAAATTGTTCTGTTCCAGGTCTGCTAGAACAGTGCAATTTGACCTTAAGAATAGTCCTGAGGTATTTAATTACCCTGCCAAGGCCACTAAAATGCTCTGGTATCACAGCTCTCTCTCAGCCTTTGCTGATTAAAAACACCAGTAAAACTCACTAGCTTTAAATTAAACTTCCGCATAGGATTCCCTTTTGCTCCTTACTAGATCAATGTTCTTTAATACTAATGGAGGGGTGGGTAGGAATTAAAAAAAAAAAAAATCAAGAAGGTAAAGAGGGCTTCTCTCACCTTCACAGCTCATTCACCTCTGGTATTTCAAAAGTCTATACACAACTTGTGCGTACTTCACTGCTACCCAAGGATACCAGTGAATCAAAGAAGGACACTATCAAAATTCTTCTCTAAAAGTATTACTAGTGAAGACAGGAACAATCTCAATCGTTTCTATCTGTTGCACTGAACTCAGAAATCAAATCATCATCTCTCTTTTTTCCAGTGTTTTGCTATTTTCCACTAAGTTTTTGAAGTGTTTTCAAGAGTACTATCATTGGTAAAATTTCTTAAGGGTGCAGCTACTGAACAGTTAAGTTAGAGGATATTCCTTTACACTGAATCTTGTTGTAAATCTAAGTAGTGGTTCAAGACACCAAGTGAAATCTCATTGCATAATGCCAAGTTTTAATGACAATTACCCAAAGAACACTAATGAACTTGCAGTGCACCCCTCATTTGAAGTCCTCCCTTGCTATACAGCACTTTTTTGAGCATTTGTAAAGCTGAATGCTTATTATTCACTCTTCTACTTAAGTCTTAACTAGCTCTTCTCATTACACAACTCTCTATACAGTATAGCAAAATAGGACATCTTGTGTTTGTGGCCAAAGAATTTGTCAAATTCATTCTAACAGGAAGTTGGAAGAACGCTACACATTAAGCCTGTTTTTATTACATGCAAAGTTGTAAAGGAGTGAGAAGAAAACCCACAGATTTAATACTTTATGTAAAATATTTCTTAAATTTCTATTCCCCTGACAGGTAATAATTACCCATGTAAACATCCCAATAATCCCAAGAACTTCAGAGGAGGAAAACTCTATTAAATCTGACTTTTAAGCAGCACTAGGCTAAGTAGAATAGAGACATAAATGCTATCTTGTAAAAAAAAAGACAACTCCAAGGCCTCTAGCCTGGACAAACTATTTTTCCCCCCTTTCCAACACGTACTTGCATACATGTCTACACGTCTCACCAACATTCTCTATAAAGGGAACTGCCAGGTCCTGCATGCAGGGGCTCTGCCTCTCCAAACCCTTGGAAGGGAGGAACGAGCACAGCTTTAGTGTCATCTTCAGTGTCCCCTTGGCAGCTACAACCCACAAAGGACTGTGTCCATCATTATGGCAGCCTAGCATCCATGAAGGGAAGTAAAAAATATTGCCCTGTGTCTTCCTGCTATCCCTAACAGTCTAGGTAAAAAGCTGCCTCCTACTCACCATCCTGCACTGCTCTCAGCCAGTCCAGAGAGGCCATTCCTTTGCCCAGCTCTTTTTAGACAGTGAATCTTAATATACTCTCTTGCTGATGCAGAACTCTTTTACTTCACATTGAAAGATATTCCTATTCAGATCATCTCAAAACAAATTCACTTGTATTTTTTTTTTCTCTTTAGGCGTTTTCTCATAAAAACTCCCTAACCAAAAGAAGGGGAAGCCATGGAGCACTTCTCCTTTCCCAAGCGAAAGCCAAAGCAACAAAAACATGCACTCAGTTTTCTTATCCCTATGTGTAAATCAGTGACTCTCATAACTTGTTTGTTTCTCTGAGTTTTCCACATTTGGGAAGAACTGACAGGACAACCTAAATGAAAAAAAAGTCATAGACAAGATAGCAGGTAAGCAGAAAAATCACTCCAGCCACAAAAATCCATGTTTTTACTGTCTCTTAAATAGAGCAGAGATAAAAAGCTTGCCAGCAGCACCATCTTCCAAAAGAGAAGCCATGGAAAATATTTTACTTCATATAAGATGAAACTTGCTTTCGCACTGAAGTTACATAACTCAGTGAAGCCCAAACTTCACAGTCTATGTGCGGTACACACAAGCCTGTTTACATTGCAAATAAACCATAAATTATGCCACAAAGGGCACTATATAATAATAGAGGCATATCATCCAGCTGAGAAGTGTTCCCATATTTAACAAACCCTTAAGTGGCTTTACCAGCAGAGTACCACCCACCCTTACTGTTCAGTTAAACCAGGTTAGACAAGACTAAGACTGCTATTCCTTGCTTTGGAGATATACACCGGAAAGCTGGATAGCATAATTTGCAAAGAATGCAGTAAAATATTCCATAATAAAGCATTCCACAGGATCTTTTTTCAAAAAAGAGAAGAGGTAATAGGATTTTGAATGGCTATCAATATCTAAAAAACCCAACCCTTAAGCCAGCATATTGCAAAATCACTATTTTTCAATGTATTTTATTTCAAGAAAACACTAAGTGGCATGCCCTAAGTGGTGAGAAAAAATATATTCAGTGATGAGCAGGCTATAGAAGCTGTGGATCAGAGGTATCTACCTCTCACAGCCCCAATCTAGAGCATCACACATCAGGGTCAGGACAGTCAGTTTGCTCTGAGTAGGATTACACTCAGCTCAGTCACAATGTGAGGATACATTACACTGTGACTGAACCAGTAGAGTTCCTTCCAGTTCTATATACTAATGGGAAACAAACTTGAACCATCAGTCCGGTACAGTACTGAGCATTCCTACAGAAGTCCCAGAAATGCACATAAAGAACCAGTATCTGATATCTTTCTTTTGAAGCCTAAATATACACTAGCACTCCTATGCAATAATTTTTCACATGAAGGCATACATTAAAATCTCAGTTACACACATTTTTTGAAGCTGAAAGTTTTGGGGTAGATTCTGAGTTTGTCAAACAGGTTGATTTTTTCTTGTTTGTTTTTGGTTTGTTTTTGCAGCTGACTTACCAACTCTGGACAAATAGGAACACTGTGGTCTATAAATAAGAAGTAACCTCTGCAAAGGCCCTGGGACTCAGACCTCATAAAAGACTTTGTCTACCCATGATGTTGCTTCCAGAGGCAGAAAATACCTCAGACATTAACTTGACCTCTGCTCACCACTGCTTCCTGGCCGATCTGAGGAATATATAAGCTACAAAATGCTTCACAATAGATCGGGCACTTCTACTGCTTCACAGATAAATGTAGCGAGGTTGGGACTAGATGATCTTTAAGGTCCATTCCAACCCCTTAACATCCTGTGATTCTGTGATCTTGGAAAATCCAGTCACAAAAAACTTGGCCTAAAACCCCATGTCCAAGAAGGAAGAGGAGTAAATAAAGAAGAGTAAAGCAGTTTTTGAGAGTAAAGCACTTAAGTCCACTAACACTGGAGGGTGCTGCTGAAGTTCAACAGGCCTGACTGGGGGGTACCTAGAGTCAGAATTTACTTGTAACATTAACAATCAGTATTTAAAGATACTTTCCTCTAATTAAACAGAGATTTTCTTTATTTTGGTAAAGAGGCTCTCATTTTGGCTTGTGACAACTCCAGAGTTTCAGCTTTGCTTTAGCTAAAGATATCTAATGTACGAACACCTGAAAACAAAGACATAAGCTTTAGTCTCACTGCTAAGGTCTTTGTCTGGTATCTAACCTACAATGCTACTTTCTGGTCCTGGGAAGACAGGAAACAAAAAGCATCACTGTCATTACTCGTATCTGTCTACTCAATTTTCACCTTTTTTTAAAAAGGTGAAAATTGATCAAATGAATCACTTAGCAAGGTAAAGGAGGATTAAAAATTCAAATATGGCCAGCATGAAGTAAGTTACGACAACCCCCCTGAGGGAACATTTTGATTTGGGAGACCTGACTTGATTTTCTCTGACCACCTCCTTTTTTTGCCTGTGTAGTCAACAGAACTTCCAGTTTACCAGCCTGGACATACAAGTCACATTGGCTGAATCCAAGGCATTACACTCCAAACAATACTACTGGAACACAAACAGATTCCCTTTCTCACCACCACACAAAAGACAGCTTCAAAAGTCCTGGAGCACAAAATTACTTTGCTCAATTTTCTCCCACAGTAGAAAATGAGAAGAAGACTGTGGGCAAGAAGTCTGCCAGAAACAGACAAGGAGCTTTCAGCAGCTAAGCATCTGTCTGTGTCTTTCATCCATCAAACTTGTGTGCCACGACTCTCCATTTGTTA